>KK351144.1:309502-375825 GCA_000671755.1 Glossina brevipalpis
ATATATATATATATATATATATAAATAATATATAATAAAAAACAATCCTTTATAACTTAATATAGAGGAATTTATTTCCAAAAAAAGCATAAAAGTCAAAAAAGATCAGAAATAGATTTTCAAGATAAGTTAATCGTTAATATGTAAATTTCAGCTCGGATAATGAAAAGGAAGAAATTACCTCTAAAAAGTTAAAAATATATATATATATATATGGGTGATATCTTATATCTCCGCGGTTTTTTTGATACATTCCGAGTTTGTTTTTGTAGTCATCAGATCTTTTCAAATAATTCCAAATTGTCATATGATTGATGTTCGTTGCTTCCCCTATTTCCTGAAAACTTGTGGTGGACACGGCTTTATTCTACCACTTGCGAAATTTCATCGACTTTTTCTGTGACTGACCGACCAAAACGAAGTGCATCTTTGATATTAAAATTTCCCAAACAGAATCGAGTAAACCACTGTCTCAGATTCATCGTTTACTCTCACAATATCTACTCACTGCGTAGACTTTACATGTTTCGTCATGTTTTTACAACATTTTTACCTTTTTTTTTGCAGTAAACAAGCATCATATAAAGTATTTCTTTGCATATTTCATGCTTTTTCAAATCTTAATATAATTTTTTACATAAGCAAAGAGAATTAGCAACCTATCTTTATACAAAAAGAAATGTAAAATATCAACTTTGAAGCATATATGTCCGTTTGAGACAATCGGGTGAACTTTGCCAGATATATAGGAGGAAACAATATTACATAATGGCAAAAAAACCGCGAGGACAACATATCGGTTAATATATATGTTACCCAAAATATATTTTTTATATTTTATAATAAATATATTACCCTGGAAAGTTAAATATATACATATATATTACATTAAATATTTCTTCTTTTTCATCAGAGAATTTATCAGAATATCATTGATGTACGCGCGTATCTTGTGAACATTTTTCTGTTTTTTTTTTTTTTTTTGAACACTTTAATATCTTCTGAACCTCATTAGTATATTTAATAAATTGTATTTATTTAAGTAAGGTTTCAAAATTTTCTGTAGATTTCTTTTTCTTTTAGAAATCGAAATAAAGAGCGAAAAAATTGAAAGGTTTTCCTCAAGTTCTTTGCTAAGCCCTTTACTTCTATCGCTTGCTTAGAAAGAACATGATTTTTCGTTTAATTAACAAAAAAAAAAACAATATAAATAACTGGTCTTTGCTTTAAAGTCAAACTAATAAATTCGTATATATCCGTATATAGGTTTCGATCGCGACGTCTAACAAAATACTTTAGCATTTTTATGATGGAAATCCAAAATTTGATCCAAGACGAATATAGAACATTCGTTTTTTATTTCGTTTTTTAAACAAATCAGAGTAACAGGCTTATGAAACGTAAAAAACGAACGAACTGTTTTATATGCGAGATGTGGATATAATTTTATATTTTGAGAATAGAATTATAAAGGAAATCAATAAATTTTCGGGAATTAACGCCATCATTTTTAATGTATTAAATTTGTAATTAGGTTTTTAAATATTTTCTGTAGAAAAATTCAAAAAAAAAAAATTTTACAATATTTTTGTGTGGACGAGAGTAACTGACTATACAAAGATCTTTTTTATATCCTTTAGATTTAATAATCAAAAATGTTTGTTGAAATTTTTTTGAAATATTTGAAAATAATCATCAAAAAATGAATGAAAATTTATGGAGAGAAAAAACTTAAACTATTAATGGTGTCTATTACGTTCACAATTTCCTTGTTTCGTTATTAAAAGATTTGAACAGTATCAGAGCTACGGAAGTAAAAATTCCTTGAAAATATGAAAACAATTTAAAGTACATGGATCTTCTAACAGAGCATATTGAAATAACACCATCAAATTAATTGATATTAATTGTATTTTTTTCTTTTTTAAATCAAGACTGAAGAGAAAGTAAAAATGTTAAAAATTGAAAAAAAAAAAAAAACTTTCTGCTCAAAAGTCTGGTCTGGCAAAAAAATAAAACTAGAAATGAAATTTTTTTTAAGGCTTCAAAGCATTGCTCACCGCAATTAGTCACTGCTTCTTGTCTACTTTTTGTTAAACACATGAATTCCTCTTTAGGAACTACTATTCTCACACTTTAATCAATGAAATATAATCGCCATAGAAGTTACCGAGAGCAATTGCTGATTTCGGTAGCGGTATCGCTTTTCAGATTGGACAGAAATAAAGTCTGATTCTGCAAATAACATTTTATTGTTGTTAATATCTAAGATTGAAACAAAAATGGTTATATATGCAAGTGGTAGGGAAAAAATTAGTTAGCAAATCTCTCGTAAGTGCCAAAGTTATCTTTGCTTGACGAATGAGGAATTTTCGGGTGTTTTCTATTCAAGTGAAATATATTAAATTGTTAAGGCTTTTAGGGTTCGTTTCTTTCTACAGAGACCAAAGAATAAAGATCACTTTTGCTTTTGCCTTAGACTAAACCTAGTCTACTCAAGAATAGCCACAAGATTATCCATCAGAATATAATATTAGTTAAGTGTTTTTTGAAAAAAAAAAAAAAAATAATGATGTCTAAAAGTTTTTATAGACTCAATTAAAAATAATTATTGTTTGTTAATCTAAACAGCTTTGAATTATTTGTAAAAAAAAAAAAAAATGTAATATTTTGCAATTCAGAACAGTCTTGAGAAACTTAAAAAATTCAATTTACTTCACAAACTGCTTATTAAGATTATTTTCTAAAATATTTGATTTCCATGCAAATAAAGAATTAGAAATATTTTTTTTCTGAATAGATGTTGGATAGATCTTTAATTAAATTTTGACGGATTATCAAGCAAGGGCTTAATTAGTACTGTAAGATATATTACAACACCCTAATATAAAATACGTACAAAAAAAAAAAGAAATATCGCGGTCAATCAGTACTCCTCTTCGGTCGTTCAAAAGGCATAAAGCTGAAGCAATCTATAATAATGTTTGTGTGAATTGTGCCTTCATAGAGCGACTCACGATCCCTGAAAGTTTTAGAAATTTTTAGAAAATTTTGCCAAAGGGTCAAGCTCATTGTTTATTTGCTAGAAATTGGGTAACTGTCACTAATTTTGTATTCATGTTATATGCCAATGCTGTCGAGCGGTGTGGCGGGATTCCATTCTACACAACCTGAAGCCGTCAAGAAGACAACATAAAGCACGAAATGAAGAAATTATTACAGCGAACATTTGTCGAGTTGCGCAATTAATGCTAGACAAAGAGTGATTAACAGTTGAAGCTTTCGTGCGCTTTAATGTATTCAAAGTCCTGGTAGACATTTGAACACTATCTTATTCAGAACATATCTGTAATGTTTAAGCTTCAAAAAAGCATAATTTACTTTGATAAGTAGACTCATTTTTTTCAGATTTTTTAAAGTATTACTCTTAATGAAAGAATTTTTAAAGTATTACTATTATTAAAGTGTGTGTACACATGTAAATTCTTTCATTAAGAGTAATACTTTAAAAATTCTTTATATATATATATACGACTGACAAAAATAATTTTTTGTTTTGCGAAAAAGTAGAAAAAATGCGAGGCAAACTAATAAATCATCAAAGAGACTACAGCGCGGTCTTATTAGAAACGTTAAACGATGATTGTTTGGAATGCATATTTAAACAGATCAATGATTTGCCAGCTCAGATTGAATTGACTTGTGTCTGCAAACGTTTTCGCGATATTATATTGCGCTTGTGGTGGACATAATTCGGACAATTTTGGCTGCAAACGTTTTCATTATATTACATTGCGCTTGTGGCGGACATAATTCGGAAAATTTTGGCTGCAAACATTTTGATTATATTACATTGCGCTTATGGCGGACATAATTCGGGCAATCGTATCTTGATATCAGATCTGATGTCTTTAACCTACACAAATAACAATTTTTTTTTTAAGGTTTGGCCCAAGGACGGATATTATTGAGACCGTAACATTTTCAGAAGCACCCCTCCTATAACGTTGCATGATACAAATTGCAATTTCTAATATTATTCAATGAGAATCGCTAGAAACTAGTCTCTAAAATTAATAAGAAAAAAATACATACGTGTGTATAATCTCCTATAAGTGTAATTAATATATAGTCTCTTTGATCGCTATATATACCAATTTATATATGAGCAAAACGCAAATAGAATTTCATTTACATTTTAATTTAAGCACAAAAACAACGTTAAAAATTATCGATTAGTTTCGGAAATCTGTGATGAATATAGTACATCGAAAAAGTCATATAAATATAGGTCTCCTTCCCTTGAACAAATGAAAAAATGTTCAATTAAAGACCTTAGGCGATGAAGACCAACATCAAATATAATAAAATTTTGTAAAGCCATTAAAAATAGATCCGGCAACAGAGTGTTAATGTTCGCAATATATTATGTGACATAAAAAAAAAATCATAAATTCCACTATCCATCAATATAAAGCGGGTCTCAGGAAAACCTCGAAATAAACTTGAAAACAAAAGAAAACACATTAAGATCTTACACAAGCAATCCGTCGGTCTTGCGGTTATTGTGAAAGTAACTTAAGGCAGATAATGTGTTCACCGCTTCCGAAATAGATATCAAATTCTGTTTGTACCAACAAAAGCAAAAAAGAAACAAAAACTTAAATAAATTTAATGGTATCATAGAACATTTAATAATATACAAAAAAAAAACAAAAAAATGTGCATAACCGATTGGAACTAAATAAAAATATATCTCTCAAAGGGGTCAATATGATCAGTCTATACATAAAACTGACGAAAAAATGGTAGAAGGTGTGTATTATTTTTAACTTTAGTTTTAACTCTCGTCTACTGTCACATTTTCCTCTAAACAGACCTTCGGTTATTTAATAAAATAATCAAATATATTCGTGGTGGTTTAAATGGTTGGTTTTTATTTTAACTAGTATTTGTAGTAGTGAAATTTCTGAATAGATATTTTGAAGAAATTTGTTTATTTGCAAATAAAATGATCGCTAAAACTTTAATTGTACTGTAAACGTAGAACGCACATTAATAAAATTACAATCCAATCGAATAGTAAATTGAAAAAATTAAAAACTTAAAGGAATTTAAGAATGGGTCCTGCTAGTTCTTAAGCTAAACAATATAATATTTTTGAAAAATAATAAGAAAACTATTTTCGGACTACTAGAAGTGTCAAATATTCAACAGAGAAAAAATATCGCGCACGAGGCCGAAATGCAATATTTTCTCCGCTGATTATTTCCGTCACATATCGAGGCAGTATTTTGATTTATTATTCTCGATTTTAATAATTTCAAAAATAGAAATAGAAAGACACAGAAAGACCTCCATCATATCAAAATAGCACACTGATCAATAGCGTATAATTAAAAGGGACTCTGATGCGTATTCTTAACTCTTTGTAAAAACATCAGCGTATTCCTTCTATCCGTGATGGTGGCGGACATAGAAATAATCATTTTTCCCCGCTAAAGAACTTTGAAACTTGCAATAGACAAAAAAAAGGAAACTATTATTTCGTGTGCCTATCTATACAAATAAGGTCTGATGGCAAAACAAAAAAGATGTAAAAAACGATAATAAATGGAAAATAAAGTTAATTACAATTAAGTAGCTTATAATAATCTTGTCAATTATATACAGTTTTTTCAATGGGATGATATTTTGAAACGATGGATAGAGCAGTATCCACTAGAAATACAAACCATAAACCTACAGCTGATGTTGATGTGATGGTGGTGGCGGATGATGAAGCATATGGCCGTGATGGTGATGATGATGAGCATGTGGCGGCTGTGATAAGGTCGTTGTTAAAGCTCCGGCTTGAGCATGTGGATGGCGTCTTCGAAACAAGCTGAGATTATTTAATAACTGCTGTTCTATATCAGTTCCGGAGGTCTGATGCTGTTGTTGATGGTTACTCTGATGTGTGGCAATCTCTGTTGGCAGATGAGAAGTGGGCGGCTCGTTGAGGTTATTGGAGGCCTGCTATTGCTGATGTGACACTTGATTGTGGCTCTGTAGATGCGGAGGCAATTGCACACCAGATTGTTGAGTTTGCAATTGAGGTTGACCTACAACAACAGGTGGCACCCCGCTTTGCGCTGTCTGTGGTAATGGTGGTGGTGGAGGTTGACCATAAACGCCGGGAGCTCCTTGAGGCAGCATATGATGTTGTGCTGCCAATTTGGGGCCATCTTCTGCTTTTTCTTCTTCTCTTCGCTTTAAACACGCGGCTTTGGGATTTAAATTACGTTCTCTCACCTGTTGCTCGAGTGTCATAATCACTTCTACTGCCATGTTCAATATACCTAATTTTGTTTGTGGTTTGTCTGATTTTAAATGAGTCATACACATGCGCCCTAATTCCTTCAACGCTTCATTTATATCCCGAATGCGTATTCGTTCCCGTGCATTATTTGCTTGACGCCGTTCTTTTTCACGTAATGCTTTTACTGCAGGTTCAGCATCGTCATCATCATCAGCTGAGGAACAGTATCGACGAGGCCGTTTTGTTCCTTTGGTAGATGGCGGTGCTTGGGTATGCGGCTGAGACGCCTCCATTGAACTACTAGGTTTTGTATCGGTGGCGTCTACCAAACTATTAAGTGTCGACGTAGAAGGACCTGTGTTTGTAGCAGAAGCCGCACTAATAGATGATTCCTTACGTTTCTTGGAACCTTTTACAGTGGGCACAGAAGCCGTTGTAACCGTCGCTGTTGCTGTCGCTGACGTGCGTTCCATTTTGACTTGCGGCGCCAAACTACCCACAACAGCTCCCACATTCTGCACTGACGTTGGACCGCTCGACATAACGTCATGGGAAGGGTTTAACGATGAAGGACCAGGACCTGCTGATGCCACCATACCATGACTGGACGGCGAAGTTGGCACAAAAGAAGACAAACCATCGATGTTGTCCATGGCAGAAAGCGCAGCACCCACACCGCCCAGTAGGTCAGGTTCACAGTGACTGCGCAAAACGTTGAGTGCATCGTCAAGACGCTCTTCCATACGTGCGCCTTGATAAACTGAAGCCATTGAATGAAGGCCCGTTGGCACCATATCCGATGCGTATGCTCCACCACCAACACCTGTTACGGAGCTGCCGCTACTACTAGGTCCAGTACCATTCAAGACCGGATGTCCCCATCCCGAATTCGCAGGTACTGCACCGCCACTGACCACATTTTTATCTACCAGCATAGCCTGAGAAACTAATGTACTCTGGGTTAGAGGTGGCGGTGAATTCACAGGCGTTGATGGATTAGAGCTAAAACTGCTGATTGACTGATCAGCAGTCGTAGTTGTCATGTACATATGTTGTCGCATAGCCGAATTTGGCCCCTGAGGGCCAGGCACACCAACTACATTAGAGTTGGCTATCGTTTTCGATCCAAGGCCAGGCACGTTAACGCCCGTGACTCCGAGGCCACTCACTGTCCCGAAGGCATCATTTTGTAAAGCGGGACTGTGCTGAGAAACATGGTGATTGGCCAAGGGATGATGACCTGACCCCGGCGTTGACATGGAACTGTGAGGAGTACTATGCGGTTGTGGTGAGCTGTACAAGGCCGGAGAATGTGTTGTTGGATTACCGCTAAGAGATTGAATACTATTTGTATTTCCACCACGAAAAGAACTCATAGGCGGCAATGAAGTTGTGGCGGGACTGTGCATTCCTACATGTCCGCTGGCATCCATTTGTAAACTCATGCCAGTGTTTCCACCAATATGATGACCATCAGGATCATGGTGTTGTTGTGGTCCACCCCCCAAATGATGACCGCTCATCGGACCATTATTCTGATATGAGTTCTGGCTACCATAGCCTCCACCTCCAACGGGAGATCCATACCAGCCACTAGCACCTGCATTGCCGCCGTTCCCAATCCCAGCATCAAAATATTGGTCTACTGGAGCACCACTTGTAAAACGGACTCCGCCTCCGGATGTTGGATCATGCATAGTATTAAAATCATCAGCACCACCATATATGCCATTCTCCATACCCCTAAGGCCTCCGTAAGGAGATTGATAACCACCATTCCGATCAACGGGACCGCCACCGCTACCAACGCCATCTGCCGGTTGTTTATTGGCTATTTTATTGAAACAATTTTGAAACACTTCGTACAAGAGCATCGGTTCATCATCGCTCGTTGCCATATTGGCAGTTTGTGCTTCCTATGTGATGGAATCTACACTGATTTATGTCTCAGCTTCAAATATTAACGGCACACTCCGTTACGCAACGTTTGCGTAACGGGTAATAAGACTTGTGCAGCTCTAAAATTCGTGGATAGTAATTGCTGTTGCCAAATCCCCAAATCTGCAAAATAAAAAATATATATATAGAAAGAATATTTTAATAGTTCGCCTACTACTTTTAACTAAAACATAAAAGATGACTTTTCGTAATTGAATTGGATTAAATTGCTAATGCAACTTACGTTGAGCTACTATTTTTTTAGTGCTCCCCTGTATCGTAAATATTATATTAGTATAAAAACATAGAATCTAGGCCAACATATACTTAAGGTTAGTGAGAATATAATTAACTTCCCAAATTTATAAAGCTTGCTTAAAGAAATCGTAAACAAATAATCTTAAAATAGATAAAGATTACACACCAAGAAAAAGAAATTAAAGTAGAAAAAAAAGTAGTAAATCGAGAAGCATTACCTAACCTTGTGTTACGAAATTCATATTTATCTTACGTAAACCACTTTCCATTTCTGTTTCCTATTTAACATCTATATCCCCTGGTTTGATCAATGCTCTTTGGCTAAATGCCAAAGTGAGAAGATTCGAATCTCACAATGAAAGTTTTCCCCACATATAATAGTATTTCTAAATCGGTTTTGAACTTCCCGCTGGTTGGGAATATGTAGAATTCAAAATTGTTTTAGAAAATGAAGAAGCTTTATTAGAAATAAAAGGCAAGGTGTCAAGAATAAATAAGAATTTCGCTATAGTAAAACCGTGAAACATCGATCTATTTCACAACCTTTCTGCCACAATATATATTACCCACGTCTTATCATTATTTATAAGTACAGACCGATGGTTTTCAAGCCATAGCATTTAAAAAGGAACCTTAGATATATTTTGTTTTATTTCAAAGAAACTTAAAGAAGCTACAAAAGCGCCTCTCCAGTAATGACACTTTAAATCAATAACTTTTGAAGCTCTTAACCACAAACGTGAACATTCAGTTTTTGTAATTACAATTCACTATCATTGAAAAAAGAAAAAAAGTTTGATATAAATATAAGTAAATTATTTATTGTAAACTCTGTCAGTAAGAAAAATAAAAATCTTATTGTTTGGCTGAACTAACAACGAGGAACATTGAGGAATATGAAAAAAATCACCCCTGAAGAGGTTAAAGAAACCATTGTCACTTCTGTATCGAATTTACATTCTATCGCAAATAGGGAAACTATGTAGCTAGCGATGGATGTTTGAAATACATCTATTATTGTTTTGTTACTATAAATGTCCTTTTTGAAGAAAAAACAGAAAAGCCGTATTTCCAATTTTTTCAGGTAATATATTAACAAAGAGACCGAATGTTCATAAGAGCAATTTTTATTTTTGATTTCTATCCAGACTTCAGTTCTTTCAGCGGTATAAAGAAGAAGTAGCCCCTACTATTAGACCTGCTATAAAAGCGAATCTTTTTTTGTATCGAAGAATTCTTTAATACCTTAAAAAGAAAAACCGAGTTATTTAAACATTCAATATCAAGGCAATAAATGAAGATGTCCTTTAAATAAAATTAGCTTTTTTTAGTTCTGTAAATAAACTATATAACTTACATTTCATTATGGTTTTAATTAATTTCAATGGTTACACACGTCTTGCCGATCTTACATTTTCATCCTATTTATCAACTTTACAATGCCCTAAAATGTGCTTATGTTTCCCCTTAATGCATATAGCTAAAGATTGATCGAGCGTGCTATCGAATCAAAGTGATTGACAAGACAAGACAAGAAAAATAAGTAACTAGAGAAACTCACAGACATTTTTAATAAACTCCTTACAATTTCCATTTCATTTGCATTCAACACAAATTTTTAAGCATATAAGCGCACAAACGCATACACAAACAAAAGGGCCAACAAAGGATGCAATCAATAATGGAATACTGTATGCGCATTGTAACTGTTGTTGCTGTTTTTGTTGTTTTATTCAAAGATCAATTTAAAATTCAGTACAATTGGGAAAATGTTGCTAACAAAAGAAAAACTAGTAGAACCAGAAATGAGAGATAAGCAGAAACACACAACTGCAGCAACAATAAAACTTGTTGCTAAAAAGAAAAAAAAAATAAATAAAAAGGTAAAAACGAAATTTATAAATAAGAATTTTTACGAGAATTTTTGAAAAAAAAAAATTGATAATGTATGAAAAGAAGTCTATGGTCTTAATACAAATTATGTTTATAAATATTTACATACACACATATGTATGTTGCACAAGAAATACGTTCGGTATGCTATGTTTTCTTTCTTGTAACTCTTCTAAAAGCAAACAAAAAAAAGGAGCGATAAGATACGATATTCATACGTTTGATTTACTTACATAAAATAGTAACAATAACAACAATTACTTCTTGGAACTTTGCGACTTAATGGTGAACTACACACATAAACGCATATAATTATAGACACATGTATACAGATAGAAATAATTTATGTGTGCGTTTACGCATATATGCCTATCGGTATTAATTACATATATATATAACATATATTTACGTAAATTATAACATATACGTAAATAAATTTATGTACAGACATACATACATACATACATACGTACATACAAATAAATTTATAGATATCTTATATATATAACTATAAAAAACATAATAAAGAATAATAGAACTTACGATTAGAGGGAAAAAAAGAGGAGCTGCGCCCTCGTTTTTCAACAGCTCTACGCAATGATAATGTGTATGTGCGTGCGTATTTTGAACTCCCTCACCAAAAATACTGTAACATGTCTTTGCGGCCGAAGTTCAGAAGGAAACCCACAATTTCTTTGCTCTGCTGACAATAGTAACCGTGTTAAACGTACTGCCTTAGTTAATTCAGCGTAACTCGTTAGTTTTTTTTTTCTTAAAACCTTCAAAGATTGCACAACTTGTTAAGACCCAAACAAATCACAATAATTCTTATTGCTATCACACTTTTTCAAACACTAGACTTTACACTTCATACAATGTTTTTCTTTTTTCGTTCAAAATGTTGTGGTGATCGCGTACGAATAACTGTATCTTTTCCCCATACTTTTGTTTTTATTTTTTACATTTTATTTTCTTTATTTGCTCCTATTTTTTTTCATTTGATTTATTCTTCTTTAATGCAATAAGAAAGAAACTGAACGAAGGGCTCTTTTGTCTATTGTGATCAACAGCAATTAAGCAGTTCGAGTGCACTCTGTATGCTGACCAAAATTCCGAGTCACGTTACTACCGCTCCCGTAGATGCTTTACTTTTTTTCCCTATGGATAAACCAGCTTCATAAGCCAGTCAGCTTAGCCAGCACTTTTGCTTCTTGATTTTTACACTCATTCGTTTAAAATTTCGCTCATTCACCCGTTCGCTTTTGCAGCAAACAACCGACAACCATCAATGCAACGAACCCACCATTTGCTCACCACATACAATACAACTACTACAACTGTTTTCAGCTAAAAAATTTTTTTACTTTTCATTTGCTTTTAAAATACATTTCACACACTATTACGTAACATACCGTGGGCCTACAGATACTTAGCATATTTTAATATAATTTTTGCATTATTTTGTGCAGTAATTTCTTATTAATTTTATATAACTTTAGAAAATATTAGAAAGAAAATTCTCTTGAATGTTGAAATCGTAAACTATTGACATAAAATGCACAAGAGAAAATGGCGGCGTATCGGATTTCGTTAAGTTGTTCGAGTTCATTGTGTAAAATTCTTCGTTCAAATTATCTTCGTTAGATATTTCATCCTAAAGTTGCCATATTTTTCATATAACGTTAATAATCATAATACTCTAGATGACGCTTTTATTCTATATTAAATTTCACATCAATTTTCATCGTTCCCTTATTTAAAAAATATATGATTTTCAAAAATACAAAGGTGTATATTTTCCTAAATATTATCAATGACTAAACACCATTTTTCACACGTTATCAATTTGGAGCTACGTCCGATATCTTTGGTAAACTCAACTGTTATGCAACTCTATGCTGTTCGCAAGCTTAAAGGACTTTTCCTATATTATATGTTTTCATTCATACATATAATCGGTTCAACTTGAAATACTGTCATAAATAATATCAATATATTAATTAATATATTATTTACAAATAGGGACCCCAGATAAAAGTACGAGAAATTTTCTTCATGAATTTAAAGGAAATAATAAAAAGCATATTAAAAAAAGTTATAACTGCCATATAAAGCAAAGTATGATAGGAAATCGTCTCAGGCTAGAAGAACTGTTTCATCGTGTATTTTCCGCATTTCGCATATATTATTTCTCCAATTCGCTACTACAGCTAATTGGTGGTACCAGAACATGGAGTTATATTTGACATGCAAATATTTCATGCAGGTATTGATGGCCATCACAGAATGCAAATGATTCCTTTGGTTTGTTTAGAAATATTTATTGTGCATCGAAAACTGTTTTGCGTTAAACGAAAAGTCTACTCTCTTTGTTTTTATCGGGAGTTGTTGATTTGTTATTACATAAAGTATCTCTTAGGCCTATAGGAATACTCTTGAAAGTTGTTTGCCTCTCAAGACGAATCAAAGTCACCATTTCCATGTCTGCCTACTAGACTTATAAAAAAGAATGAATGGAAATATTCTTTCGATCGTACATAGTTTGGAAATTGAGAAAAATATATTCACTGCTATTTAATAGGCTGAAATAATCTGAATGTCAAAGCTGGTCGCTTACACAGATTCTTTGAAATTCTAAATGAAAAATGAAACTGAAATTTGCAAAAATTACTTTACGAACCAAATTATAGAAAGCTTGTCTTTACAAAATTCTTCTACAAGCACTTTATAGAAAAACATTTTTTAAAGAAATCTTGAGGGTTTTCTTATTTTCAACCAAAATATCTGCAAAAAGATTTGCAAAATAAACTGTCAAAAGCACCATCTAATGATATTACTGTCAAAAACGTTGAGTTCTCAAAATTCTTGACGTTCTGTTTGTTGTTTATGTAATAGAGTGGCATCTACGAAAGTGGTAAATAAAACAAAAACACAAGAAGAAATATGTCTACAAAATTATTGAAGCAATCAATAGAAATATTGGAAGAAGATTTACAGCAGGCTTCGAACAAAAAAGGTTTAAATATTATGAATTAAACAAATTAAGAATTAATGTTAATTACATTTCTATTAGTCAGACAATCGGAGGATCTCAAAGATAAAGGAAATTGTAGTAAATTCCAAAGTAAAAAAGAGTTAACTTTAAATAACACCTTCAAAAACAAACATGGTAAACAACGTGAAAAGAAAAATATCCTCGTTATTCGGGAAGAACTTAAAACTAGTAACAAAAGAGCGGAAGAGAACGTAAAACGCCTATTAGCCTTGTCTATGAATGCGGTGAAAGTAAAAGATGCCGACAAGGTACATATGCACTTTCCAATCCTAGTATCGTTGATTTTAATTTACGTTAACAACAGATTGTCCAACGTGCACACGAAGGTCGTTATGTGGGAAAGATTCCTCCTAAAGTGGAGCAAGAATCAATATTTACTGAGGAAGACTTTCGAGCTTTTGAAAAGGAGTATTTTAATTCATAACGAAATAGTTATATGCATTTTTTTAACACATGTATACAAAGCTTGAGTAATAAATAAATTAGCAGAGCAATTAATTATAGTTATCGAGATATTGAATTATTAAGTAGGTGTGTTTTGAGATAATTTACAAAAACACAGCTCGATTTTAAATCGGCAAAAAAATCGCTTATTGTTCTTGTACTTGTAGACTTAAATTTTAAACCAAATCCCGTGAATTCGATTTTAATTTTCATTCTATTCACTGGTCTTATCATAATTTTTCCAATCCATACGTTCAACTTTAACTGTCAACCTTTTTTCTAACCACTGGGATTTTAGTTGTTTCAAGCGAAATCATGTATGTTTGGTTTTGATTGTCATTACAGTTAATTTTGTTTCTCTTCATTTTTTCCCGCTTCTTTTAATTTTCAAGTCCAAGTTGGTTTAAGTTCGAAATTTGTTTAAAAAACTTTTTATTGATTGTTTTCTGCTTTGTGAAATTTGTAAGTAACAGGAGCAGCCGTGGTTTATTTTTATAAAAATTATTTAAAAAGAAGCATAAACCAAAGGGGAAAAGCCTGAGCAAACAATCTTAAAGCGGCTTAATGGTGCTCGAAATGTAATGGATTTCATTTTTGTACTCGTTCTTATAGCAAATTCTAAGAAGAGTTTGTGTTCTTATCCGAACAATTTGGAAATTTATGGCAAAGCAGGACGTTATCAGTCTGTCGTGGCATGTAAACAACTTAAGCAGTGAACAGCATTAATTCAAAATATCTTTGCAATAAAGAGATATTCGTTTGCAATGAGAATTTTAATACAATTTGTATACGTTTAAGAATTACTCCTGGATTGTTTCCATTTTGGTTCCCAAGCAGATGACTTTCGAAAGAAGAATTTAAAATTTAGCAAGAGTTTTGGAACAAACTGCTCAATCGACGTCCAAGGTTAATACGGTGAACATAACAAGCCGACGACAGATTACAGTTCGAAGGAAAAATAGTTTGATCTAAAAAGCCTTCCAGGATCAACAGATATCATATTCGTAATAAGTAAAGTTGCACATCTTTGAAGTCAGCGGCGTCACTCTTTTGCAGTGACGGCATCACCGTGCCTTGCCGCTTCTAGTACTCAACTGCTGTTGGCATAGACAATATAAAGCTGGTCTAGGAATAATTTTTAAGCGTTTACAAAGTGGAAGAATGTCGTTCCCACTATTCAGATCATACACCACAGATTTTGTGTGTGTGGAGTGTAGGATGAATACGATGCACCCGCTACTAAACGAACCATGTGAATTGCAATTCGCAGATCCACTTCGTTGACGGGGCCTAATGAAAGAGCTTTAAGGGAAGCTTGTTTTATTCTTACAAAGTACATCTTCGTTAAAACATTTCTGGGTGCTGTAACGAAGGAGTCTTAACGAGCGAAAACTTTCCCCGATATATATTTATATAGATATGTGAGCATATCTGCGATTTTTGTTTATATATATAATAATATTTAATATACTTGATGCCTTTGTGGCATTTTTAATTATTCTACTGCATTGTCCCGCTAGTTATTTCATATGTTGATAAACCCGATTATGTATATATTTTTCTCTAGTCAACGAGCCCTCGTCTATTGATATGAACAAAGCCCTTTGCGATCTAATGTCGAAAAAGTAAGAAATTTTGATTTTACTTAGAATGTATTCTGACATAAAAATTAACTGTACCGAATGTGGGTAGATTACGACAATTTTTGTACCCTTGTAAGGTTTCCCATGATGAAATGATAAGCTAATGCAAAAAAGTAAGTTGTTTATAGTAGCAGGTTTTCAATCTCTTCGATTAGCGGGTCTAAGATGCAATTAAGCAAAACGTATCGTCGAACATGTTCCGAACGTGCGTTTTTTCTGAAAGATTTTTGTTAGATGTATATATTAATCATTTCGTTAGTAAGACATATTTTATTTGCCAAGTGAATCAATTTCTCTAATGAATTGAAACTTTACATTCCTAGTTTAAAAAAAGGTTCGTTTATAAAATACGAGGCATATATTCAAGGCGGTCAAAACGTGAAACAACGAAATTCAATTTGATTTTAGCTCTTTGTTATTGACCCGCTAAAGAAAAGCCAACAAGCATTCTTCTTCTTTGCATCGTAATATCTTAGTTCGCAAATTTCTTATTGCATTTTATATACAGTACCGTCCAAAAGTTTAGAAGCAGGAAGGCAAAATTAAATAAAACAAAAACTCATCGAAATTTATTTGTATTGATATAAAATTAAAAAAAAGAGACGAAAACTAACTTAAACAAAAGAAAATTTTAGCATACAACAAGAAAATAATAATAAATTCTAACTTTATCCAAATGTACAACTTTTTCTTTTATTATTTTCTCGCATATTTTAGACATTCTATTAATTAATTTCTTAAAATAATATTAATCCAACTTCTTCCATTCGCTCTCTAACAGTTGCCATAAATGTTCTGGGCTAGTAGGGGACCGATTTTTCACCCTTCCATGGAGTTCATCTTAAAAAAATTCAATGAGAGAAAGGTCAGGTCAAAGATGGCCATCGCCGAATTTTTAAGCTCTTTTCATTTTTTTTTGTTATTGTTCAGAAAGCTCTAGCGCAGTTTACGAATACTTAGGATCATTATCCTGTTAGAAAATGAATACAGTGCCAATGAGATTCAGTCCACTGAGCATGAGGAATTTTCAAATAGCCTTCCTTCTTTAATTTTTCGGTTATACTCACAAGATTTCCGGCTTTACTGTTGCCAAAACACCACCAAACCATGACAACAGCCCCACCATGTTTGACAGTAGGGACAAACAGTCATTTATTGGATCCGAAAATCTGATTCGTCACTCGAAAGGAGATTTTCCCATTGGTCTATTGTCTAGTTTTTATTCGTCTTTGTCCATTGTAGTCAATTTTTTATACCCACCACCGAAGGTGAAAGGTATATTTCATGTCTCATTTGGTTTGTAACTATCAAAAGGAAAACTCGGTGATCCCACAAAGTATATATATATATAAGTTTAGAATCAATTTCTGTGGTAAACTTTCTCGTAAAGATATCGGCTTCAAATTTGGCAGAAACATTATAAGATCTTGTACGCAGATTGATATTGAAAATAAATCGGTCAAAGGACACGCCTACAATATGACGTAGACTAACAACACCTCTGGTTTTGGAAGCACAAAATAATTGTATTTTTGCTCATCACTCGCACACCAAAGCACACCATAGTGCAAAAATGGAAAGGACCGACCACGTCCATTCGGTATAATAAAATATTGACATTTAATTTTTTTGTGAAAATATTTATAACGTTAAGAAAGTTGGTTCTGAAACCACATAAAATGTGTATATACTTAATCAGTGTAAAATTCGGAATCAACTTACACATATCCGTCGGTAAGTTTGTCCATCTGTCTGGCTGCTAATTTCTATGGTAAACATTCTCCCAACCGCAAAAGTGAACATCTCGGCTTCAAATTTGTCAGAAACATTGGAAGTTCTTTCATTGCCACTCCCACAACCTAGTTTTTCCACCTTTTTTTAAGATGAAGGTAGTGGGTGTAAAAGATTCGGCACAGCTAAATGTTAGCAAAAATGGTTCCAAAGGATTAAAAAATGTGCTAAATTAAATAGAAAATGGTTCAAAAAACACAAAGAACTGCCTTATAAAATTGAGCTAAAAGAAGATCACATTAAGACCATTTTCTGATGGAGTTACTAAACCAGCTTTATTGAGTTTTATTGATGTCGAAGAGCATTTCATTTGTTCTTTAGGTTGACATGAACTTATAACGTCATCGTCAGGGCAAAACTCAACAACAGAATGAGAGAAACTACATTGAAATTTTAAAAGAATCCACTTTATAACGATTTCAAAAAGTAAACGTAAGACGCTTCGACGGATGTATTTGCTACAGAGATATAACAGCTAATGCGAATTATGATTACTAACGCGCTATATTCGGCAATGTATAGCGTGTGATTCGTAATATAACATATACTACATAGCATGCACTACATAAGGAAACATTAATTACGTAGAGATATGTCGTCATATGTAACCCAATGATATACATTTTCAGTTAAGCCTTAGATTTGGTTATCGTAATCAAAACAATTTCGATGTTTTCCTTTATGTGTTACTAGTGATTTCTGACGTGCATAGTTAATAGTTCTGTTCATCGAAATCAACGAAACAAAATGTTTCTGTTGCAATACCCGGCGTCTCTCAGTTATTTAAATAATCATGTGATTGAAGCAATAGATGGATTCTGCGCATAAGCAAAAGTTGACTGAATTGTTAATACCACCCAAACTATAAAAACAGTCGTTAAGTTGAACTCGACCATTTGACACATGCAGGAGGAGACTTTCATGGATATCGTTAAGAAATTTTGATAAAAAGTTTTTAATTGAAACTTGAAAAGTTTTTCCAACTCTTCGTTTGTGGGTGGCGACATTTTATGTAAAATCAACGGAAAATTAGGTGAAATTACACATAAAATAAAGTTTTATTTAAAAAAAAAAAAAAGCAAAACTAATCGAAAAGGATAAGGATGAAAAGGATTATGTGATGAGTTTTTTTTTTTTTTTTTTTTTTAATAAAATTAACCACACAACGAGTGATAACTATCGATTTTTTCATTAGATTTTCTTTTTTTTTTCAGGCAAATTTGCTTTTAATGTAAATTTTAGAAAATAATGAAAAATAGTTAAATGAGAATTATAAAAATGTGTCTCAATTAATAATTTAATCAAAAATACCAAACTACAAAATAAATTATAAAACTAATAACACACAATAATACAAGAAGAAATTTTGAAAATATTTATATCAAAATCAAAACAAATCGAAAACTTGCAAAAAAGTATTATTAAAACTATTAATAAAAATATAAATAAATAATTAAGTATAAAAATAATGATAAAATTAATTAACGAAATACTGTGTAATATTTTTTATTTTTATTTTCTCGACTTTTATTAAAATGTGCGCATGTGTTAAAAATCGTTATAGTTTCGTTTTCGTATAAAAAACAATTGCAAAAAAAATTCAATTAAAAAAATCAATGAACGATTCTCTGTTGGATTTCCATTCGTTCAAGGATAAAACTGCTATAAAATGTTATTAAAGTAATAACAATATTTGTGTACACACATATACACGCATTTGAAAGATATAAATAAAACAATAACAAGAATAATGAGGTTATAAAAGTATTCGCCGTTTTTTTTAAACTCTAAACTTTTTTTTATATGCGTTTATAAAAGATCACCATGCGATGAATATTTGACGTTGGACAGATAATAACGCTTATACATTTCCCAAAACTGCATAATAATGACAAATAATAAATAAGGAAAAACATGAAGGATAATAATCAGTGATATAGAAGGAACTTGCAAGTAGTATTAGCTATCAACTGGTAGCGTCTCTTAAGTGATAGCAACTAGAAATTAATAGCAACTAGTAACAACTAGCAAATGGTAGCAACGAGAACGTGTCAGCAGTTACAAAGTGGGAGCAAACGGGGCCAGTTGATAAACATTGGGCAGCTGGCAAACATTAATAGATATCAAGTAATGACAGTCAGAGAATGGTAAATATCAATTAGCAAGTAGAAGGGGGCAGCAAATAGCGGCTAGCAAGTGATAATAGTAATAGATATAGTGAAGAATTGGTCGTAAATTTATGAGTGCAACAGATCATACCAGACGCATTATTCTAATATGATATGGGCGTAGCACTTCATGGTGTCTTGATCGTGCGCAAATTTGCCGGAAGGAAACTACGAGTTTAAGGGATTTTATAAACTTTACCAGGCATGTCTTAATATAACACGAGTGTCTTGTAAGTTCCGATTTTATATATACCGGCCTCTCATTCGGGAGCGGAGTTTCGGGAAATTTCGTGCTAAGCGTAATAGTCAAAAAATTTTGCGAGAAAACAGAATATGCCGAACGTTGAAATTACGGAGTAGTCGGGTGCTCGACTCAAAAAAGCATTATAAAAATGATTCTGACCGGCTTATGATCGCGAAAGAAAAGAGGTGTTTATTGTGAGTTTCGGGAAGTTTCGTGCTAAGCGTAATAGTCAAAAAATGTTGCCAGAAAAGAGAATATGTCGGACGTTGAAATTGCGGAATAGTCGGGTGCTCGACTCAAAAAAGCATTATAAAAATGATCCTGACCAGCTTATTATCGCAAAAGAAAAGAGGTGTTTATTGTGACGATTCTCTAAGACGAAAAAAAAATTCGTTATTGAGACAGAGGCTAAGCTAGATTTACTAGTCTGCTTGTAACGCATTGAAATAACAAATTCCCCGAAGTATAAATTAGTTTAAATAACATGATGTAATAAATGTACTTAACTAAGTGCATTCGTTCCTCGTTTGCTATTTCAACCGCAATCGTAACGGCCATAAAAACTAAGATGGGAGATTGAAATTTATACATACATCCCAGATCAATGGAAACCCATCAAATTAGTAACATTAAGCTTAACAAATATATCTTAACCTAGGATTTTGTGAGAATATTTATTAGGGCGCTCCAAAATTCTGTGCACAAATTGTTCTAAGACAATACCTTTTTAAGATTCTATCCACTTCACATGATTCTATCCAAGTCGAATATGAATTACTAAGTTGCTTTACTCTGTAGAGATATAGGATAAGTCGTTTCTTTTCCCAAAATTTGTGTGAACCCTTTATACAGAATATGAAAAGATATACAGATCGAAGCGGTATATATACTTAACTACATTTCTAACAGTTTTGAATAAAAGCTAATATAATATATATATAATAATAATATAATATATATACATGTATATATATATATATATATATATACTTATATTTCTTAATGTTAGTGACGCGTTCGTAGAAAACAATTGAAAGTAGAATTTTATGTTTGTTTGATTTTTTTCTTTTTTATTAAAACTTAGAAAATTAAAAGAATTATTTTTCTTTTTATTAATCGCTTACTCATACAACGCAACTTTGACCTAAGTCTGAGAGGAATTGTATGTTAAGACGTCATCGTCCTTATGAAATTCAACATCGTCTTTTTTTTTACGTTCATTTTTTCCGGTTATGAAGAGGGTGCGCATACATGATTTAATTATATTATATATATGTACTTATATACGTCTTCTACTATAAGTAAAAGTAATTATAGTGAATTATATATATGAATAAGTGAACTTTAAGTTGTGTATGATATAAAAAGGGCACAAGAAAAGTTATAATTTAATTTTCATATTGAAAGCGTATAAGAAATATTTTCAAATTGAGAAATATAGAAAAAGTATTGAAATATTAGAAGCTTTTTATTTATAATTACAAGAATAACATAAATAATTAATATAATTAATTCATTTATTTAAATGTTTACATAATTATTTATATTTGAAGATAAATTTCAATTCGAGCATTAATGAAATTATAATTAAATGAAATTTTAAATATTAAAAAATATTTTCGAGCAAGAAAATATCAAAATATAAACTATGTTTGAAGATAGTGGAAACCCTTGCTAATATTAATAAGGCGAATGAGATCTACTTACGAAACACCTCTCTACTCTAAAAAAATTAAATTTAAAGGAGCGAATAAGACGTAAGACAATGTTGAACATTTCAAGTTCTAATCTAGACGAACTATCAACAAAAAAAAAAAAAAAATATCGCGACAAATATTTCAACAAAGTCATTATATTAGTTTGGGGAAAAAGAAATCCATCCAATCTTATATGAACTTCAGGACTTTATTTATTTATTACCAGATTTCAGAATCATTCAAAATTCTCGAAAAAACGCTTAGAAATCTTCTTGATCTAACGTCTACAGAACATTAACAAAATATCGATTAGAGATTAGTTAGTTTAATAGAAAATGTAGATCCAAGCAATCGCTTCAATTTGTCAAATCATTCAAATAAAATTATGTTTGAAATGTGATACTTTGGGAAGTTTATAATTTTTTTTTTTATTTTATTAACGGCATCTGTACTTAAATTTATCATGTATCGATAAACAAGTTTAGGTTGTTATCGAGTTCCGCGTTTAAGACGTGTCTTGCGTTATTGCTTAAGTTTTCGTAATGGCTTCTCGAAGTCTGTTCAATATAGCGAACGTATGCCATAAAAACTAACTGAGTTGCATTTATGACGTATACTTTACGATCGAAAAAAACGTGAATATACTATTGTACGAATAAAATTAAACAAAAAAAAAAAATATTCACGCGTTATAACTGAGCAGCAACGACTGATTTTCATTATAAAATATTAAAATTCATTTTACCATATAAAGCATTTTTTTTTTTTTTTTAAGTGTCCTTTTCTAAAGAAGTGGCCTTACAAAATCGGCACATCCCAACCAAATCTTGTGAAAATTTCTTTTTATTGTAAACCTTCATAAGGAAAATGGTTGTAAAAATAGTCTAATCTTTGCCATTGGATCGAAATATCTCGAAAATTGCGACTTGAAGAATGATCCTTAAAAAAATGTATGGACACAAATGAAATCGACAGAGAGACATACGGTAGACAAACAAATTGCTGCAGTTCCTTTGGTTATTGCATTCATTCCCGCTAACTTAATATAACCCTATTATAAATGATGTAGAGAATAAATATATTAAAAGGAATTTAACAAAACATGTTTTTTTTTTAAAAAAAGTGATCTTCCACATAGAGTTTTGTGGATAAAAAAGAAAATGTAAAATTTATATTAATTTTAAAAACTCGTTTGAGCATTACTTCTCTTAATACAACTCTTTAATATGAACATGAAGGTAACTACTAAAAGAATATACTGATAATTTTCTTTATTATACAATTTTAGAGTTTAAGGCGTTATGCGAGTTCCCGACATTCCCCTTACAGCTGGATACGCTGCGCAATCACACAGTACAACAACTATTGGTATACACTATCAAGTTGATAACAAGACAGGCATAAATAAAGGTCTTCTTTCAACACTTGGTGGCGAACAAATCAAATACGAGAATCTAACGACAGAAGGGAGTCATTATCAAGACCGCCAAACGTTAGGGCGAAGATACAGCTCTTCGGCAGATGAGTTTGTACAAAAAGCTTTAAATTCTTCGCCCTCTGAACATACATCATATAGATTCAATCAGAATCTAACGACACCACATTATTGCTGCGGAGCATTACCACCGGAAGCCGTAAAGGATCAATTCGATGAATTCTCTAGTAGAGACGTTCACAATAGTACCGGTAATACTTATAAGAGTTTTAAAGAGATTTTTTCTACGAATAAGAGTTTTTTTGAAGATTGCGTAAGAGATTTTGAAAATATTGATGTAAGTTCTGCTGTTATTTTGTTGTTATCAAAAACTTAGGTTGACTTTTTATTGCAAATTTTTTTAGATTTTAAGACAACAATCAGCAGAGAATCTAAACCATACAGATTGGGATCCGATTGAGTTTATTAATTTACATGAGGCCGATACGAGTAATAAGAAATGCGATCAATATGGTGATCAACAATTTTCAACTTTAAATATTCAACAGCAATACGTTATGAATAGTGATCCAACGAAAACGGGTCAAATACAAAATTCATTTCATACAACTGAACAATCGGAAAAAACAATTTCAGGAAGTGCCCGAATTCATGAACAAGACTTAGATGATAATGATTACGATGATCAGTCTATGATTGATTTAGCCAGCGAAACGAAATCTTTTTACGATAGCGACGAAAGAGGTAATTGAAGATATCTTAAAAGCTATAGATGTTTTCCTCAAAGAAAAGTTTACATTTTTGTTTTTAAAGATGATGACTTCTTAACATCAGCATCTTCATCGAGCGGATCTTTGCAAACTCCCAAGCGATCATATTTTCCCAGAGGCATAATAAATCCCAACTATCCTGGTTTTCAACATTTGGCTCATACGCTCTCTGAGCATTTTGTAAATAGTTCACCTTCGGATTCCTACGACAGCGACATGTCCGAATATGAAATGGAATTGAGCGCCGATAGTTTTGACAGTCTTGCCGAAGAAAGATCACAAAAACACTTAAACGTGTACAACAACAATACGCCACAATCTATCATGAGTCCTTTTAGCGAAGAAGACAAAAGATTGGAATTTATTCATGGAAAAGAGCAAACTGAAGAGAATGCACATCATGTTAAAGGAGAAGATGGCTGCTATTATCAACATTCTACTTCCGATGTGCATCACCGAAGACTTTCTCTAGATGAGGCTAATAAGAATTCGACTCAAGGATTAAAATCAGTAGTTGATGTAAAAGATTTGCAAGAAAATTTAGAAAATGCTTTAACATTATTGGACGTTTCTGCTTATGGTCAAACATCCAATAAGATACCCGATATATCTATTACACCAGACATCTTAATTAAAAATGCTCATCTCACTCATATTGAATTTGAGTTGAAACAAGAAAATCGACCAGATCTACTACGAGGCGTTAGTCCGCAACCCCATCGTAAAGCCATGACAGAAAACATAAAGAAACCAGAAGAGAAAACGAACCCCACAAAAACTGAAATGCCTGCCTTTAACGGTGTTTATAATATACGAAATCAGGAGTTACGCGATGAAATTTCGTTGGGCTTAACACCGGTTGATATTATTGGCGATTTTGGTCAGGAAGTGGAAAGAGAATTCGGTCTTCTTGTTAGTGGATATCGACGTCTAGTAGATCCGAAAATTTCCCATAAAACTCCGACAACAATATGCGCGGAAGATAAGGTACGTTTTTGTTTAAGTTTCATAATAAATACTTACTTGTGTTTTCATTTGATCTTTCGTTAGATATCAGATGCTGCTTTATCTGTTGTTAAAGATCAAATTGATTCAAGTAAATATTTAGAGGCCTTTAATAAACGAAAAGAAGACCAAAAATTTCAAATCTCTAATGATTTGCCTGACGATAACGCTGTAGATATGCCCGTAACTATATACTCGACCGAATCATTTCAAGAGCAAATAAAAATTATGCAACCATGCGCCACAATTGAGAAACAAGAAAAACCCAGATACCAAAAATCTTCCTACGATGAACGTCAATTGCCCCCTGTGGCTATTGAATATAAAAGATGTCAACAAAGTATACGCGTTAGTAAGAAAGCACAAAATAATGAGAAGCCTACAAAATCTGGAAACTTAAAACCGACACGAAATCATCACACTAAGCCGAGTATCACAAGTCGTTTATTGCATCCAAAACGAGGCAATAAATCCGATAAGAATGATAACACCACCAATCGAAAACGAGAAGATACCGAATTTCATCAATATCAACAATTGATCAGCGATAAAGAACAAATATTAAGCAATAGCAAGTACGCAAAATTATCATCTTGGGCTCAGTACCTGAAGAATTCCGTTAAAGATCATAACTCTCGTGGCAATAGCACAGATTTATTATCTCCCAGTGCTTTGGGTAAGTTGTGTAAAGATATGAGATATTTTAGAGAGCACAACATGCAAGACATAGCGGCGACAATAAATGCAAGAACTGAAGTGATCCTTACGATCACTATGTCGCTATGTTGAAGAGGTCCCCATCAAGTGATATAAAAAAAAACATTTTTCTCGATTGCACAGGGATCATGTAGTAAAAGGGATGTAACAAATTCTACATATCTCTAAATTCAACCATGGATCTTGTGGCATTCTCTACGATATCACTAATAGAGGTAACGTAGGTAGGGCCATATAAATCATAAAGAGTGGATTCAAGGGAAATTTGCTAAGGATCTGATAAGATGTTCGAAAACATACAAATAGAATAATAACGCTTTTCTTTATTTTTTAGAATTGTTTGACGCCTATAAAATCGGTACAGAAATTGATATGGAAACTTTGCAGAAACATTTAAAAATGGCTAAAGAAATTGAAAAGAAGGTAAGTGAAATTTTATCATTGGTATAATTTTTTTTTTTTGCTAAGAAGTTTATTCGCGATTGAAAATACAAAATCAAATAGTTTAGACAGCGAAACAGAAACGAGGAGAACTATGATTCCTTTCTTCACAGAACGGTACAAAAAAGGCATCTTTAAGAAACTCTGCCTGCAAAACGTAAAATTTCTACCAAGAAAATTTTTTATCATTTTTAACTTAGGGTGGAGTCATAAACTCGACTCAAGACAAGACAACTATCACTCATTTATAAAGTTAGTTGTCTATCTATTTATGGTATAATAAATATTAAAATTTGACTCATTTCATTGTAGCACATTGCCGAGTTATAACAGAGTAGATCTATTTACAAAGACGTTATCATGATAGGGGATTGGGAACCTTAGGAAGGTATATCGCGAATTTTTCCATTCTTGTGGCTATTTCTCATACGAATGACATTAGTTTTATTTTTTGCTAAAGTAGAGTCTAGTCTCGAAATTCAAAGTTTAACCAGCATCATCAATTGTTTCCCAATTTTCTTTCTGCTAGTTTCTGCAAGAACTATAGCTTCTATAGGCACTACTTTCGTTTCTTTCTCTGCTTGTACGTTCATTTTAAAGAAAAGACATCAATCATTAGAAGCGGATTTTTAGAAATTGAGTCCCTAAGAAGCTTAGCAAATATAATAATTGAATTAAATGTCGTACTAACTGATGTATAAATTAATTGAACGAGAGTCATAAATACGATAAAATCACTTATATATTTCACTGAAGACGCAAATGAAGCGAAAGGGGAGACTGCTAAAAGGATATCCTTTCAAGGCGTCCTCGAAATTATCATTATCTAAACCATTATGTTATCAAAATTTTTCTATCTAAAAATGAGATGCTCAGCCGATTCAATCGTCGAGCAGGTAACACAAGTATCATTGTCAACAGCTCGGATTAGTTTAAGATAGGGTTTGTCAAATATTAGGTTGGGGAAAAGGTAATCCATCCAATCTTATAAGAACCTCAACCTAATATTATGGTTGCTAATTAATATATAGAGAACCTTAATTTCCTAGGTTGAGAAAAAGGAATCAAGAAATGGTTTTCAAGAAACGGATAGATGAAGTTTGTAGAAGAGCCGATCTGATTTGCTCCATGCAATATTTTTATATTCAAAATTGTTCTCTCTTAGCAAGGTTTTGCGTATGATGCGTATTGCCTCTTGAGGAGGATATTTGACAATTTGAACCTCACCATATCCAATCGAGCCTCCCCTCGAAACAGGTCGGCTTTCTCATTAATATGGACCGGGTAGCCATACAAAGTGACAAGTCTCAACATTTGGATTATTAATCATATTGAGTATATCATAGTAATGAGCATTAAAATGATCTTTCTTATCGATGAGAAGAAGAACGAATTTGTTGTAATGTAGAGTATTTAGCAAACGCCATTATCTTACTTTAATGTTTTAAATTGTTATCTTACAAAAAAATAGGAGGAGAAAAGAATCTTAACTGCATAAATGCCCGCTAACCAATCTTTAGGCTTAAAGTCTTAAACTTATTTCTGTAAAATATAAATCATTGATTTTTAAAAGTACAATAAAGGGATTTAGTACTTAGATTACTTTATTCCAAAATGTTAGTAAGAATATTAACGTTTTTTTTATTATGCTATCGCTATAAAGAATATTATCAACATGTACAGGTGATAGATAGCGACATATGCAGAGAGATACTTTCATTAAAAGCTTGATTTGATTAGATTAGATGAAAATTTACTAACTATAATCATGACACTCTTGAACGTCTGCTTTGTCCGCTGAAGGAAGCCAAGCAAATCGGAGATCGCTCAATTTATAACGACTGGCGTTCGTAAAGCTTTATTTTCCCCCAGCCCATGATCTTTATATGTTTTCTACTGTAAATATCTCCATCAGTACTCATTTTAAGTTCGTACTAGAAACTTCAAACCAAACTCTATCGCTCTAAACGGGTTTGTTTATTTATGTTTTTTTTTGTTTTTTTTTCGCATTCGCTTATGAATGGACAATCACTTTACAGCCGTTAGTGTTTTGGTTGATTCATTTCGAGTCTCATTACCACAATTGTATACAGTTATTGTACTTAAACACATATTTATATAAAATGCTATTAAAAATTATTTCAAATAAAAGCATTATAAAAATTGAAATGTTGTTTAAGATATAAAAAAAAAAAAAAAAAAAAAAAAAAAAATCTAAAGCCAAAACAAAAAAAAAAGTGTTTAAAGTTCCTAAAAATTACGAACGTATACAATCAAACTTAAATTTAAGATTTTTGGGGTTATGACGGAAAACGAATCTCTATTGAAACAATTATCGAAGCGTCACTATAAGAAAGATTCACGTTTTGTCTTTGATTTGTATACGTTGTGCTATGATGAACATGAAAGCGTTGATACTGTTGAATTGTTTACTTCGATTGTGAATGATGCGGCTGGCAATCGGGCAAAACAGGTACGCACGCGATTATTTCTATATCCGCACCATACATATAAACACATAAAAACATCTCTATAATATAATGTTTTGTTTATTGCGTGTTTGGATTGGAAAATCAATGAGAAAGGCAATCGAACGTCAAAAAGCACAAGTATATGAAAACTATTTACATATATACTTAGATGTTTACAAATATTCACAAATGATAACAAATACCTTACTTACCGTTATATTACATACTTATGGATAATGTAACAGAAATTATTTTCTACAATCGCGCCAGCATTACAAAGCCAGTATTAATGGTCAAATTTCAAACTTAAGTTGGATGTTCCTTGTTTAATCATGGAATTCCAAATCGATTCGTTTACCGATGCACACAAGAGTTAGGTAAACAACTGAAGCTTGGCATTCTTAGTTGATACTTCTAGGGCAGATTTTAAAATAGGAATGATGTGCTAATAATGGGCACAAAAGTACCGTTCTATGCTAACTTGACACTTAATACAAATATTTGCTTTTTATAACCGTTGGGGAAGTTATTATATGAAAAGATCTCTTATTTTATTCATATTTTCCAAAGTTCAGTTAAAAATGGAAGTGAAGTAAATATTAATTCAAAAGTTTTTCTTATTAAAAATACTTGTTGGTAGTAAAAAAGTGCAATTCGGGAAAATATAATTGACTAACCTTTAATTTTTAATCTTCAGTAAGACCAAAATAATAATTTATAATTTATACCAGATATTGATTCAAAAGTATTTACAAATGTTTGTTAGAATGATTTACAAATACAATTCAGAAATGGATGCAATCCACTTCGAAATACACTTCCAAAGCCCTACACAATATCTGCTATCCATGACTCAATAGATATTGATTCAAAAATTCTTAAAAACACTGTCTTTAGTAGTATAAAGCTATTTTCTTTAAAACCCACCACCAAAGGTGAGAGTTGTATTTCATTTTGTCATTTTGCTCGTAACTTCCAGAAGGAAACTTCGGAGACCCCACAATTTATATATATTCTTGATCAAATTTACAATCGATTTAAGTAAATCCCTCTGTCCGTCTATGTAATGTCTGTGGTAAACATTCTTTTGACTGAAAAATGAAGATATCGGCTACAAAATTGGGAGAAACATTAGGAGTTCTTGCGTGCAGATTGGTATTGAAAATGGGTCAAATCGGTCAAAGGGCACGCCCATAGCACAACGTAGACTAAGAACAATTCTGCTTTCGGAAGAAAAAAAAAATTGGTTTTGTTGCTCAGTACTCACAAACTATTGCAGATAGAATTATGACAAGTAAGAGAATTATATTCGGCTGTGCCGAATCTTTTATACCCACTAGCGTTAGAAAACGATTAAGGAAGAAAAATAAATTTACTTCTGAATAGAAGATGAAGTATGAGATACCTTTTCACACCTCTTATCTTGTTGGTTTCATTTAGAAAAGATATTCCCAAGGGATTTGTATAATTTCTCAGTCTGTCAAGATATTTTGTAGAAAAGCATTGAGTTCGATTTTTAATAAATAGAAAATAGAAATGAATAGTTTTGTTGCTAACGACGCACAATAAAACGAAGAGTCTTAGAATGATATCTTTGAAGTATTTCAACAGTAGAGTTAGTTCCCTACAATTGTATACCGTAGATCCAAATGGGTTGAAGGATGCTCTTTTAAAAAATGCATTTCTTAAAGGAACTAGACAATAGAGTCGAGTCGTCTGGCTAACGTTTGTTCATGTTAACCTTTGGACAATATGTAAACCAAGATATTTTACACATTTATTGATTAGGACCATATTGCTATTCAAAAATAGTGAGGCACAAAAACCTTTGTTTAGAGTGAATATATTATTATATTATATAATAATATGTGTAGATTTATCAACGTTTATTTTGACACCTCAATTGTTGAGCCGAACTGAAGTTTTCTTGAGATTAATTTATAGCTTATAGAGAAGACATTCCTGGAATTATGAGATGAAAATCAGATTGCAGTATTATGTACATATATTACAGTTAAAATATTGTCAGCGATCGGAAAATTTGAAGTAAAAATTGTGTTGAGCATTGAACATAAAACGCTTTCTAGTGCCATTCCATATATATATTAAATTTTTCATTTTCAACTTTGACATAAAAATCTCATAAGAATTAAGCAGCATTGAAATTGAAACGAATTTTTTAAGTTTTAAAAACTAGATCACACATCATGCCAGTCTTTCTCGAAGGCCTTTTTCTACCGCCGCAATAATTTTTATTTTTAATGGGTTCTCTGATAAATGAGATGATACGATGACATTGCTCAATGGCATTATGTTTATTCCTGAAAACACTCGATTGGTGTTCAGTCGTTTTGTTGGCGTGGAGTATTTGTCTTTTTTCTTTGTCTTTATCATAGAAAACTGATTCGTATGATATTTGATGATCTTTTCGAAGCGAATGTAATTTTCTTATTTCTCTAAAATTTGCAGCTTTTAAGGCCATCTCCCTCGGTATTTTGTTTTCAATAGCATCAACTTAAACCGTGAATGATATAACAAAATCTTATTAATTATTCTAAGAATAAAGCTGTTTTTCAACTTATTTATTAACTTTTTCCCATTTTTCTTCGCTCTCTATATCATTGAATTTTCATTTGCCAGGAAGCGTTATGAAGTGAAAAAATTGCCAATTTTGAGGAAAAAAAAAAAATTAATAATTTGAAGCATTTAATCTTCTACGATTAAATAGATAGATTTTAATAGTCCTAATGACGTGACATCAAAACGAGACAAGGAGAATTATACGGTCTTTTTAGATATTTCTCAAGGCAGGAAGCTGTTGCTTTAAAAGCTTATTTTTATAATATTTAGTTTCAGCAAATTATTGTATTAAGGAGCAGATCTGTTCAAAACAAATAAAACAAAAAAAAAACTACTGCAAATATTGCAAAAAATATATGCATTCACCCACATATTTCATTTAGGTTGAGAATTCAGATATTCCTTAAGAAAAGAAATGCCAGCGATGGTCAAGTATTGTCTTCTAGTCTAAGAGGTTGTGAAACTTTATCAATCATTATCAACTGACAATGATGGTATTTCTATGTAAACGATTATTTCTTTTTCTTTCTTTCAACCTGATTCGGTTAAGGTTGCAGCTCTCGCTTTGTATACAGTTTGCTTGATTGGAATATTTTTCAGATTAAAAAAATGATGGCGTATATCGCACTTATTTGATTTCTTATCTTATTAACATGACAATGATCTTCAAAGATGAAGAGATCTTCTAGAAATGCCTTGCTTAGAACTCTGTACAATCCTGGTGCAACTATAAAGTACAGCGAAAATGATTCAGATTTGGGAATGTTGTGGAAAATTTATTATGAAGAAAGTTTGGAACTGTAACCTCTAACCTCAAAAACCCTTCCTCTGAGTAGCTAGTATTTATTTTCTATCCCTACCCGGTGAATTGTTTAAATTCATATCGTAATTGAAATGATCTGTTATCCGCTACAATCGCTCAAAATCCATTTCACTCATCGATATATTTGCCATTTCTATTCTATATCCCTTTAAGGATAATATGTACCAAAAAATTTTTATAAAAATAACATCTGCTTAGAGTGCAGAAGAAGAACACATACAAAGTAACGTGTAGGTGTAAGCGGATGCCATCGTCCATGTGTATTTAAGAGGGTTGATTTTCATAGATTCCTTTAGTAAAACGTATAATGTCTCTTGTGTAATATACATAAACGGATAACAAAGTAGATTTGGAGGAGGAAAAGAATATTATTACAGTTAAACAAAAAATGACAAGATGATATCTTCATTTCCAGTGCCCTAGTAGCGCCACGTAATATGTCAAACCATAAAAATTTCTCTGTTTTTTTATTGAATCCGATATCAGGTATTTCTATTAAAAAGTTATAAAAAATAAACCAGAAAGGTTCTCTTGAAAAGAACGTTTCTTTTAAGATTTTTTTCTGAGCAGTCACACTAACTGGGTGTGACTGCTGTCCGTATCTACTTGTACTTAAGAGAGCGCGGTAGAGAACATGATAACAGAAAAGAATGAATGTTTTCCCCGCGGTTATTGAAAATCTGCCAGTAAAGATAGTGAAGGCCGATGGCACTGGAAATATTGCTGGCTCGTTCTAGAACATCAATTGTAGTGTAATCAATTAAATACTGGTTTGCAATGGGTAAGACATCGTATTACCAAATGTGCCATCGTATCGTATCGCTCCGTGGAATCAAAAATTTTTATAGGCTGGAGTTTATGTAAAACACGCAGACTTAATCGCCGTTTTAGCTGGGCGATCACATATTGCTGCTTTAAAAAAAGAATCGACTGCTAAAATAAACTCTCGATCTAGATCGTGTAGAGAAATTTCGTTTTTTCCGATTCGTACAAGTTCATAATTCAATTCCTTGTGTTTTGAATGTTGAATACTTTAAAGCAAGAATGTGAGTACTTCAGCATTAATTTTATATATTTATATTTTTGTGTGGAGTATAATTATTATATCAACAATTATCCAATTTTAAATGCTAATAACAATACGGTTGTGAGGTGCTGTCTGTAACACCAACAAAAAGGCAATTAATTCAAGTATGGGTTAAGAGTGTGTGTATGTGTGTGTGTGTGTGTCTGTGTGTGCGTATGTTCACATGATTCTTCTTTCAACATTACTTCTGAAACAGGCTCAGCAATATTCTTTCGACTCTGAACACCTTCCCCCTTCCCCCTCCTTTTTTCCCCATTACAGGATAACTGCCTACGCTTGTGTTTACTTACAACACTTATGATTATTAAGAATTTTGTAAATTATTGGGAGGATTTTTTTTCACTTTTACACATATCCACATAAGAAAATATGTTTACACAAAGAAAAACAATATCTTGTGTGCACATACAGATTTAGTAATGAGAGTTATATGAGATGAATCAGTTGTATAGCGTTGACAGTCGTTAGAACGTGCCTCGGATGCATCGACTTTCAATACGAAAATTTTAAAAACTCATCTAAATATTAATATTTGTGTTTCGTTTCTTTTGATCGAAAAAAATGTTGGGAAAATTAGTTTTTGATGTCAAAAGGAAGTTATCGAACGTTATCCATAAGTATAAAAGTTGTAAACAAAATGATGATGATGATGATTTTATCGATGGTATGTTTCCGCGAGTATTACGGTGTCAAAATAAATGCATTAATATTGAGTTGACTTTATTTGCGGATAATGCCATTCACCTTAATCCTGAGCATTTATTAACGATTGTAGATAGATTCGTGCAAGTAACTAATCCACATATTGAAAATTCGAAACGTTCCAATGTAAGATAACACATTTATAATACAACCAAGTAGCGCATTTGTTTTATTTCCATTATTATATTACGCGTCGAAAATGTTTAACTTTAATGATCCGAGTTCTTATTTAGATCTTTAAGTTAAATTTTTTTCAAAAATTATGCTTCGATTTACTAATATTTAGATTGTTTTATAACCCATTCATGAGATGCAGCGAGCAGGAGATTTATAGAAAGAGACAGAGAGACAGAAGCCAAATATTAGTTATCATCTTCAATGAATTATATTTCCCTACATAAGAAACTATTCCGTTCAACATAACACGAGATATCAACGTATGAGTGTTTTAGATATATTGTATAAGGATTTTTTGTTGCCTTTGATGGTTTTTATACCAAAAATATTGAGACTAAAACAATATATATATACTAAAGTAGTCAATTTATTTGCATTGAAAATAAAGTATACAATATATCAGAGATTTCCGATGAGTTTTACAATACTTCACGTACGTTCGTCGTAATATACATACCAAAAATCATTCACCTTGTTATCATACAAAAACTTATTTTTCAAGAAGCCTTTATATGGAAAAGAGCCAAAAAAATGGACCTAAATGATTCAAACATACTGCAGCAAATTCATGTGCCAAATCTTTATTTTAGACTGATTTCTATCATAAAATGCTAAAGACTTAATCTTGTCGTTATATAAGGGCTTACTTTGACACATAAATTTACTATGCATTTTGTACACCATAGTGGTCCATATTTCGGACATTCTTTAATATACGTCTCCTTTGAAAAATTGCATTTTTTACACCATATTGGTCCATATTTCCGGCATTCTTTAATATACGTCTCCTTTGAAAAATTGCATTTTTCGTACCATATTGGTCCATATTTCAGGAATTCTTTAATATACGTCTCCTATGAAAAATTACATTTTTTATACCATATTGGTCCATATTTCGGGCATTCTTTAATATAAGGCTCCTATGAAAAGTTGCATTTTATATACCATATTGGTCCATATTTCAGGAATTCTTTAATATACGTCTCCTATGAAAAATTGCATTTTTTACACCATATTGATCTATATTTCGGGCATTCCTTAATATAAGGCTCCTATGAAAAATAGATCTTCAAGCGGTACCAAGGTCTAATTTTTTCCCCCATATTACCAAAAACTTAATTCCAATTGATGACTTAACATATAAATTTACTGAACCTGAACTAAATCATTTTTTTTGTTTTCATGTAACCTTTATATGGGCTTAATTTAGGTTTAATTTTTAGTGTTTTAAGGCGAAAGATTATACGTTTTAATTTATTTCAATTATTCTATAATAAATAAAAGCTTATCTTTATCTAAGTAATTAATTCTAGAATATTAAGATTTGTTTTTTCATTTTTCGCTCCTCTCTTAAATAAGCTGATCAAACTGACTAATTTTTGCAAAGAAAAAAAAGAAAAAAAAAAACTGAAATTCCACTAAATAACAACTAAACTAAATCAACAACTTGAGTCTTGATTACTATTGCTCTTTAATTTCCAGAGACGTAATGATCGTGAGGAAATACGTAGACGCTTGGCTATGGGTTCTGAGGGCACTTGTCAGGAATTACCAACAGTAAGATCGGTATGGAAACCCAATTCTCAGTCGCAATTACAAAATGGTAAAAGTTAATTACATAAAAACACAATTTATAGAATAAAAAATCAAAAAGAAATTTTTTGTCTTTAAAGACTTTACGCGTGCTACTGAAATTGCCTCCGATACTGAAACGAATAGTTCCGATTCGGAAACATGCCCGAAACTTTCAAAGACCAAAGTTCCCAATAGTACTAGCACGAGTTTTGCTTCAATAACTGCTGTTGATAAATCGTTACATCCGTATCATGGTCGACCGCTTACGATCGTTTCTTCAAGCAGTAACAATACAAATAACAATCATAATAATAATAATAATAATAATAACAATTTAAATAATCAAACACAAGCAGATAATCTTGTTGAATCTTATAGTAAGGAAGATATGGAATGTGATTTTTTTACCAAACAAGCGAAATTACAAATTGAGGCAAGAATGGCTTTAGCTCAAGCCAAAGAAATGGCTCATATGCAAATGGAGGTAAGCGGATACGAATTGATTTACAAAATTCATATACTTTACAATTGATTTAAAAAAAAAAAAAAAAAAAAAATTGTTATTTTAAATTCTTTTATAGATCGATCGTCAAAATCAACGAGTCTCACCTATAACGGAAATAGTACGTGACTCACTGCAAAAGATTGGCATACGTATGAGCAACGATAAACGACGTGTCTCTCGGCAAATGTTAACCGAACTAAATATTGCACAATTACAAATACTTGTTAACAATTTACATACACACATTGAGGAACTGAACGAGACTCTTGTCAACTACTTGATGGAACGTGACGATTTTCATGTCAACCAAGATTCTATGCTGGTTGATATTGAAGAATTGACGCGTTACATGTAAGTAACATTACGCGTTCTCGTTCTCGTTCTCGTTCTTATCATCATATAACATCTTTCAATTTTATTTTTTGTTTTTAGTGGAGCAAAAGAACATATCGCCCAGCAAGAACGGATATCAGCAACAAGCAAATGTTCAAAATAGAGTAAAACAACTTACGCGTAATTTATTTATATTTTATACACATGACATATAATGTGGTCACACCTACTAACACATACATATATATATATACATACGTATATTATAATTGATAATAATATTAATATTAATAGTAATAATATAACACACATATTAACGATACAAATATTAAATAATTAAATTCAATTCCATTAGAGTGTGTTATAATGACAACAACAACAACAACAACAACAGATTAATATGATAAACGCATCTCTTTCTCTTTCACTCTTAAAATCAAATAAAATTTCGAATTATGTTAACGTTCAATAATGACACGTTTCTTATTCCTATCATAGAATTGAATTTATTCGATTTCGACCTAATTCATTATAAATTCGATCATAGGATTATCTAAACCAATCTTTTTGTAGTGTTTTACTATAAGTTGAATGTGAGTATTATTACGCGCGCATGAATTCTCTATTCTACATCATTTGTGGTACAGTTTTTACTAAGTTTATCCCTTGCGTATGTATGATCTAAAATGGCTTAAGATAGATCTAATTTTTATTTATCAAGCGAAACGATTTACAAAATAATTCTGATTGTTTGTCTATCTGATGTCTGTTCGTATACCAACAGATTGCCTTTAAAGTAATTTAAAGAAATTTTGTATGTCATCTTTCAAACTAAGAAAAATGTATTGAAATTGTCGATTTTTACGATCACTGCGCGCATATAACGTCTTATTTTGAGAAAATCGGTAACGAAAAAAATTAGCAAATTTTATTATAACTCAACAATAATCGCTTAGTAATAGTAATATTTTCGTAGTAGTAATATTTTTTTTATATAGACAACAAAAATTTGAATTGGATGGGCCAATTACTTAAACCCTCTCCCATGTAACCAATTTTCGGAAATCGAAGACTTTACATGGCAAAAGGATTTAATTCTTAATATTTTGTGAAGAAAAAATAGTCGTCCGTAACGGTAATTTGCCTTAAAACTTAATGGTGCCAAATTTGAACCACATAGGCCTATATAAAAAAAAGATGCCGTGTAAAGAACAATAGAAGCCTTGATAATAAAATTGATTTTTTATCTATATGCCCAACGTGAATTCACGTTTTGACTTCTCTTCCGTATAGAGGATTGTTAATATGCCCTTTATTTGGAAACAACCTATGAAATTTCCAGGAAAATATTTTGCATTGGTAATCAATTTTCTTTTCAAAGCATGTGGTAGGCTAATAAAATTATTATTTTTTTTTTTTTTGAAAAACCTAATGATGAGATGTATTTAAATATCAGCAATATCGCATCTCTTCTAAATTCCTTAGGTCGCGTTGCTATCGGCTTGGAAGAGAACAGAATGAATACATGGGTTTGCTTAACACATTTTGTCTATGTTCAGGACATATAGAATTTTAACAAGTAAGAAAATTACATTCGGCTATGCTGGATCTTTTTTTTTTTATACCCATCACCCTTATTTTAAAAAACGGCGAAAAAACTAAACTTTAATAGGTGGACATATCAGATTTTTTCTATTTTTATGGAAGCTTTTATTTCGTGCTCTATGAGCACTAAGCAAAGCAGCCAGAAAACAGAGGTGTTTTCAGTTTGTGTTTTCAGTTATGCGAAATTTGAAGACGATATCTTTATTTTTGAGGCCAAGAGAATATTTAACACACACATTACAAAGACGGACCTGCTTAAATTGATTCTATGATGATACTGATCAAGAATATATATACTTTGTGGGATCGCTGAAGTTTCCTTTTGGGCATTACAAATAAAATGATAAAATGAATGTACCTCTCAGCCTCGGAGATGGATATAAAAAGAACTATAGAAGAATTTCCAAAACGAAAAACGTGGAAGTCCACAGCAAAAGAAGGCTTTATACTTTAATATCAAACACGTAATGTAATTTCACTCGATCGTGGCCGAATGTTTTCTATCCACCATTATGTCTTAAAGAAAACTTAAAAAAAAGAACGGGAAAAGCTAAAGTACGACATTCTGGAACATTGCGCAGGCGTGCGCGAATTTTTATACTTTTTACGCAGGTATTCCAAGCAAAAAAAAAAACCTATTTATTTAGCTTTTGAAAACAATACTTAATCAGTATATAGAGTTGTTCTGCAGGCGTACCTAGTGACCGGCTCGGGCCATTTTCTATCCCTATCTGCAATAATTTAAATATTTTCGCATGGACAATTATGCGATAAAGTTAATTGACAATTTTTTTTTTGGAATAAATAGGAAAAGTAATAAAAACAACATTATTCTTGGAGGATTAAAGTTTTGAATTGTGTTTCAGACAAATTACAAATTTTATATTATTTTTTCCAAGTCCGCAATGCCAACACACTGTTCTATTAACGATAAAATCGTAGTTTTTAGACTTTACGTACACCAAGAAAACAGAGGTATTTAATCTTATTTTATAGTACAAATGTGACCTGGGACCGACAGATTTGGCCAGTTTTCAATACCAATCTGCGTTGAAGAACTTTCAATGTTTCTGTCACATTCCAAGCCGATGTCCTTCCTCATTTATGCGGCGAGGAGAATATTTAACACAGACGTTGCACTGACGGACATATTTAAATTTTTTCTAAATTTGTTGCTGATCAAGAATATAAATGCTTTGTGGGTCGTCTCTGAAGTTTCCGGTATCTGTCACGCTTACACTCAGTATTAAAGAATATCGAAATTTAGTTTTTAGAAGATTCGGCACAGCTGAGTCTAACTTTCTTGTTTGTTTTTAATCTCTTCTGTTGCTATAGAATTTTGTTATGAACATCCCCTGTACGGAACGTGATAATATATGTTGGTATCAATAAATATAACAAAAAATTATCGCAACGTCAACATTATGAGTATAAAAATGCTGATCAAGAATACCCTTCATGTGTTTCATGATTTCCAATTATTACACAAAATGTCTCCGATAGAAAACAAATATTTTTACATATACGATCTTTAATTAATTTTTATACCAAAGGTTTAGCTTTCATCAAAAAAAAAACTTTTCTTTTTAGACCTTAGTCTACATTTTTATTGTTTTTGCTCTTAAAATTAGATATAAAAATTCTATTTGAAAGATCGTAATTCGTGTCTATCTGTTATTTAAAAACGTGTAATGTTTGAAAAATACGACTATAATCTACGTTGCGGTTACTACATGAGAGATATACTTAATTTATAATCTAACATTGAATGGAAACTCGAATTTCGAATTTTCCGATACTAAAAAATAAAAATGCTTCTACAAGAAATTACTAGGTTTACTCATCGCTCTCTTCGTAAGCGGGACTGCTGGGTGAATAAGCTGGACTGGCAGGTGAATAACCATGAGATGTCGACGAAAATATAGGAGAGGTAGGTGAATAATTTCGTGTCGGGGTATAACTGGGAGACGTCGGAGAATATTTAGTACTGGGTGAATAGCTGGACATATTCGGTGAATAACGCGGTGAGCTAGCCGAATAGCTAGAACCAGTAGGACTATATTGATTCGCTGGTGAATGTTGCGGCGAAGTGGGTGAGTACAGAGGAGAAGTAGGCGAATACTTTGGAGAAGCTGGAGAACCAGGTGTATATTGGGGAGAACCAGGGGATCCATCATACGATGGTGAAGGCGGTGAGTACTTAGGTGACGTTGGTGAGTACTTGGCGCCAGATTGAGAATAAGCAGGTGAGGCGGGTGAATATTGAGGAGATGCAGAAAAATTGGGAGACGTAGGAGAGTACGAAGGTGCTACCGGTGTATAAGTAGGTGAAGTAGGCGAATAAGATGGCGAAGTAGGAGAATACCCCGGTGAAGTAGGAGAATATGATGGACTGGTTGGTGAATAAGAAGGTGAAGATGGGGAATATGAAGGTGAATTAGGCGAGAAATTAGAGGAAGTAGGCGAATAAGCACTAGTTGGCGAATACAAATTTGTACCACTGCCTGAAAATGAAGGACTTGAAGTCGGATAATTTGATGTAGGTGAGTAGACGGGTGAAGAGGGCGAATAACTCGTCGAAGGCGAATAGCCGGTGGCTTGGGGATTGAAACCGGGTGTTGTAGTACGCGGACTCGCAGCTACGTAGACAGGACTGGTGGGAGAGTAATGCGGACTGATAGGCGAATAGTTTGGTGAAGCACCACCCGGTGAAGACGTCGTATAATTTGGGCTATTTGGTGAATAAGACGGAGAAGCACTAGGCGAAGTTGGATAATATGGAGAGGTCGAAGGTCCTGGTGAACTGGGTGACGAACCAGGATGAGCAGGAGACCAACTGGGTGACAAGCCTGAAGCGTCTGAAGCTGCTGAGGGCGAAAAACTGGGACCCGGTGTCATGCCCATCACTGAAATTTAAAAAAAGTCGTATAAAAAACTTACGCTTAATAAAAAAACGAAGCAACTCACAGTGCCCAGAAGGAGAGCAATATCTAGGTGTACCGCAATTTACCCAAGGGGTCATGGGAGGTGACATGCTAGGTGTAGCACCAGCTCCGAAAAACATTGCCGAACCGCCCAACATGCTACTACCCAGTGTGCTGGGTATTTCAATACCATAACGACACTTTTCGGCATCCAATAATAAATCAAAGCAACCTGTAAAAGTTACAACATAAAACCTTCTCTCGCCGCTAGAAAAATGTTACTACTAACCCGTGCCCATACGTGGCAATTGACCCATGATAATATTCTCGGATACACCTCTCATTGGATCAGTTTCAGCATGTGCTGACGCGTCCATTAGTACATCAACAGTTTCTTCAAATGAACAACGCATCAAAGCACCAGTATCTTGTCTATTAATGCCATGACGTGTGATTGCCATCAAGTGTCCTTTAGCTGTCATTACGTCACATAACAGCGCCAAATGGCGATAATTTACGTAAAGGCCATAAAATTGCAAAACAGCGTTCATTTCCTTCTCAACTGATTTACGTACAGCTTCTATTCCTAGCACTTGAAATATCTCACAAATATCATTCGAGGAAGTTCGTACGGGATCTACATCTCTTTCTGAGAGCACTTTCATCATAGATGTGCCGTCAGTTTCTAAAAGCCATTCTCCGATGGCTTTAAATTCACCCGTTTCGGTAATAACAATACGTTTCTTACTATCCGTCTGAGGCAAATGCATGTAAACTTTGCCTATAGCTTCAATACCTTGCAATGTCATATCAGACAACATATTAGCTTCTATGCAACGTAAAAACATATCATCCTCCATTTTGTCAACCGCCTCTTCTTCATCTTGGAATTTGTTCTCTTCGTTGTTCATGATGCGTATGCGCAGCACTAATTTATCAGCATTGTCATCGTTGAATATACAATTAAGATCATCTCCGAACCCGGCATTAATTTTCTCGGCTATTTGCTCCATAGTTAGTTTTTTATCTGTCATGCGCTTGCGATCCAATTCGATACGTAATAACCATGGCGATATACGCGTCGGGTCGAAATCGGGCATTTCATAGTAAACGTTAACGAATTCTTGATCTTCTGAGATTACTGTGCGCTGAGGATCAGGATCATAATAAATGGCTGTATTAGCTGTAACCTTCCTTAACGTAGTATGTTCCAATCTACATAACACATTTTTAGCCTTTTCAGCGTCTCTGGCGGCACCGCCTGTCAGAAAGACTGTGAGCGAAGGAGCTTTTGGTTTCTTGGATATATTTATAATTTCTTTTAGACGCGGTACACCCAAAGTAACATTTTTCGAAGAGACACCAGCGAAATGGAAGGTGTTCAATGTCATTTGAGTAGCCGGTTCTCCTAAACTCTGAGCTGCCAAAGCGCCTACCATTTCACCAGGGTTCACCTGAGCCTGCTGAAACCTAGTTTCTATTTCACCAATTAGCCACTCGAAAGCTTCAGTAGACAAACGGAATTCTTCGGCAACATATTTCGTACAAAGAGTTGAACGTATCAAACATTGAAACAGTAAAGTAGCATTTTTGTTGGCCTGCTTCGAGAGTCGATCATTTCCCACCACGATTACGCAACGACGTAATAGCTCACGTATGCCATTTATGACTCGTAAAGGTGATAAATCAGTCGGAATACGTTTATTAATATGGAAAATTTTTTGAACATTCCAAATCATTCGCTGTAAATTACAGGGCAAGACAACCTAGGAAACAAAATAAAAATAAAATAAAAATAAATATGAGGAAATTAGAACGTCTTTTATTTAGTACCTTCGAATCACCATTAGGGAAAATTTCGCGTAAAGAATTACGATCACGACACAGCTCATCCCATTCAACTTCTAGCTGCGGAAAAGCAGTTCCACTCTCACTAAGTTCTTTGATAACGTCATCGGTAAACACTTTGCGCATGTAACGTTCGTTTGACCAATCGAATTTAAAACGTTTCTCGAATGCCTTATTCGACAATTTGACGGTTGGCAAATTTTGAAATTCTACAGTTTCACCAGCCAAACCGTCTTCACCGTAACGTAATTGAATTAACTGACCTACGGAATTACGAACAGTGCCATCGTAATTAACCATAACAGATTCCATAGCCTTTATCAGACGGCGCTGAATATAACCAGTTTCGGCAGTCTTTACAGCGGTATCAATAAGACCTTCACGACCACCCATAGCGTGAAAATAATACTCGGATGGTGTTAAGCCGGCTAGATAGGAGTTTTCTACGAAACCTCTGGATTCAGGGCCGTAGTCATCCTTGATAAAGTGTGGCAAAGTTCGTTTACGAAAACCATAAGGTATACGTTTACCTTCTACATTCTGTTGTCCCACACAAGCAATAACTTGTGAAATATTAATATTGGAACCTTTGGACCCAGATACTACCATAGCTTTTAGATTATTGTATTCAGTTAAAGATTTCTTAGCTGAACCACCAGTTTTGTCACGAGCATCGTTCAAAATACGATTTACTTGATTTTCAAAAGTTTGACGTAACGTATTACCAGGCGTTGGTTCCAATTCCATATTGTGAGCCTTTTGAATGACGTTAATCACATCATCTTTAGCTTTCTTGATAGCAAGCTGAATTTCGTTATAAGTCTGTGGATCAGCAATAGTATCACCAATACCAATACTGTGACCCTCCAACAATAACCAATTGTTAATTACAGTCTGGATATTACCATAGAAGCGACCAGCTATTTCATGACCCAATTCCAAAAAACAGATATGCAACAATGAACCAGCTGAAGTACCCAAAGTCTTTTTACATAAAATGCCCATAATTAGTTCACCATGCTCGACCATTACTTTAGTATCACCAGGAGAAATCCATTTATAAGGGCCATCGTCTTCATCATCAGGATGCGTAGAGTGAGTACGTATCATGTTAACATTACCAGGAATAATCAGAGAAAACAATTGTTTACCAGTCCAAAGAGGACGTGGCTTTAGAATACAAGGTTGAGGCATTTTGCCGTCCCAAGTTGGCAAAAACATTAATAGATTCATCATCTGTTCGCGTGTTATGAAAACGTCACGCTTCGTCATTTTTCGTACTGCCGTCAAAGTATCCTGTACAATACCCATAACGGGTTTATTGGCCTAACATAGAAGATACATTACATTACATAAGATGTGGTTGCTAAGAAGATAAACCTATTTCTCTTACCTGAGGTGTTATGATCTGACGAGGTGTTATGTGTATGTTTTCGACTTCCGCTCTAGTCTCCATAGATTGGGGTACATGTAAATTCATTTCATCACCATCAAAATCTGCGTTATATGGGGAAGTACAAGATAAATTCATACGGAATGTAGACCATGGTAACACTTTAACACGATGCCCCATCATACTCATTTTGTGCAGAGTGGGCTGACGATTGAATATAACCAAATCATCGTCACGTAAATGTCTTTCCACTTTATAGCCACATTGCAAATGTAAATCTGAAGGTTTGGGATGGAAACGTAAATCGATACGTTCACCATTGTCACGTACTATAAACTTAGCTCCCGGATATTGCGAATTTCCACGTCTTACTAGCTCTTGCATACGATCGATATTAAAAGGCGTTACTAATTCAGGGAAAGTAAGATTTTGTGCTATTGACCTTGGCACACCAACTTGGTCAATTCGTAAGTTCGGATCGGGAGTAATTACAGTACGCGCAGAAAAATCGACTCTTTTACCCATCAAATTGCCACGTATTCGGCCCTCTTTGCCTTTCAAACGTGCTTTAATAGCTTTTAGAGGCTTTCCTGATTTTTGCATAGCCCTAGGCATGCCCGGCATGTCGTTGTCTACTAAAGTGGCAACATGAAACTGCAACATTTTAATATTTTCCTGTATAACGTGGGCAGCAGCACCGGAAGCTTCGTTTTTGCGCAACTCATTGTTGCCTTTAATAATATCCGACAATTTATGGGTTAGATCGTCTTGATTTTTCGCAGAACCAAACATAACAACAGCGGGGCGTACAGCTAAAGGAGGAACTGGCAAAACAGTTACAATCATCCAATCAGGACGCGCATACTTAGGATCCATCCCTAATATAAAACATTCTTCATCAGTGATGTGTTTCAATATTTCCCAAACTCTTTCGGCAGTGACTTGAATTTTTTTCTCCTGAGAATCTTCATTAACATGTTTCCACTCAGCCGTCAATTCCAAACCAGTTCTTCTGATTGAAGGTTGATAGTGGCCACAACCTCCATGGCCAGGTTTTTTGTTGGGATCAGCCGTTTGTCCGTCTTTGGTCATATCCATGTCTTCACCACCTTCACAGATGGTCTTGCCTTTGCACAAATCGTACACATATGCTAAACGTTTGCGCGGCTGACCTTTCGTTTTCATAACTATTTCTTTGATTTTTGGATTATGTGGCGATACTAACATTTTTGAACAATAAAAGCAAACACAACGTAAGATTTTAATAGTTTTCGTGATGAAACCAATATGAAACACAGGCTTGGCTAAGTCGATATGACCAAAATGTCCAGGACATTCGGTCATATTTCCGGCACATGTTTGACAACGGGAAGAACGATCAATTGCACCTTGACGTGGGTCCATAAGGCCTCCCAATTTAGGACGACCGCCTTCCATGGTTTCTGCGAATTGCACTCCGCCTTCTGTCACAGACATACGGCGCTGCGTGGTCAGAAAAAAGTTTATAAAATATTGCCTGAAGTAAATTTTGCAATACTTACAATTTCATCAGGTGACAAAATGCCAAACTGCACACGCTTCACTTGTCTCAGCGGTGCTTTAGAGTCGCTAGAAGCCATTCTTTAAGAGTAATTTAATGAAAAAGTTTTAAAATGCCGTTCCTAATGCACTGTTCAACTTTTTTGCCAAATATTTTTTAGAAGTCTCTTATTAACAAAATTTGCGGGACTCAGATTTTTTTTTTTTTAATTTCGTAAGCAATCGTTTTTGTCTACAACGCTTCGTATTATGAATAAATTAGAAATCTTCTTTTAAGTTTTTCCGCTTTCTATCCCTACTTTTCACAGAAAATACATTTACCCCAACATGTTGGAAAAGTAAATATTTCGTTGTCAACGTTTTAGCGGATCTTTTTCAGATTTTTGCCGCTTTTAAAGGAAAAATTCTGCCTATGAACTATTTAGAGCACAGTGAAAAACCGAAGCAACTTTCTTACTTCACAAACGCCATTTAGTGCAGAGTTGCCGTAGTGCACATGAATAGAATGATTGTGGACAACTAATATCAATTCGTAACATTGTAACTGCCATTTAGCTTTCCATTCGTTTTTGCCAGCATTTTTTTGCCTATGCGATAGAATTCACTGTAGTTCGACAGTTTGCTTTTTATTTTTTCTTTATGTATTTATATGTATATATTATGCAATGACGGCCAAAAACATGTTTTATTTATATCTATATAATTCAGACATACGTAATATAGCTAACGTTCCAAATAAGTTTACTTTAGAATGGAATGCGTACAATAGGAACTATCATAAAAACTTGCTGTAGAGTTAAATTTATAACATAGGCAGCTGTATTTTATAGTCTCAACTTCTACAAATTGAAAATCATTATTGGCTTTTATTGAAAAGCAAAGAAAATCGCATCATTTCATTATAGGCATCATTTATTACAGGATAATTATTATTTCCGAATCATTTGAAAATTAAAACTAAAATGGTTGCGCACGATTTGTTATATTCACTGACTTTCTATAAAATTAAAGTTCAGGCTATGCGATAAAGCGTATACTTTAACGATTGTAAATTAAGAGTCAGCTGTGGTCAATCAATACAACAAATATGTCAAAACAGTAAGAAAAAATTCCGTGTTTTTAAACATTACAAATTTTTCTAATTTCCCATCTTCATCAGGTATGGGCTTATCCTACCCAATCAGCAAAAGAATGCAGCATTCGGAAAAGAAGTTGTGAAACCCTCCATATTCGATGAAAGCAGTAGCTCTGAATCACAAGGCGGCAGAAGCCCACCGAAATTGAAAAGGCACAACAATCCTGTTATAGGTCCTAGTGCAATGGAGAAGCGTATAGCTCGATCTGTGCAAAAGAAAGCATTAGCTGAAGATCCAACTATATTTCAGTACGATGAATTGTTTGATGACATGGAGAATAAGCGAGCAGAAGAACAACTGGCGAAATCTCGTGAACCGAAGAAAGCCAAATACGTTACAAAATTAATAGAAACTGCAGAAAGAAGAAAACTAGAACATGAATTAAGAATCGAAAGGCAAGTGCAAAAAGAACGTGAAGCTGAAGGGGAAAAATTCAAAGACAAAGAATCATTTGTTACCACCACATACCGTAAAAAACTGGAGGAAATGCGTAAATTAGAAGAACAAAGTAAACGTGATGATTATCTCGAAAATGTTGGCGATGTCACAAAGCAAAAAGATTTGGATGGTTTCTATCGTCATTTGTACGAACAAAAACTTGGAACTGACAAAGAAGTAAAAAAGCCCGCGCTGGAACCTCGCGAAATGACGTCACATGATACTAGCGGGGAATCAATTTCGTATAAACCCATAAAATCAGCTAAAGTTGCACCGCAGAGAGCCTATAGAAAACGTAAATGCTCAGAGGAAGATGAAAAAACTGAAAATGACCAAATTAGAAACAAAAAAGGGAAAGAGCATTTAACAAATAACATCGATGCCGACTCAGATTTTAGCATCGATGATTCTACTTCTGATACTTGCTCAGGTGAAGACGAATGTAGTGAAAAGACACTTTCAGCGCAACAGCTTAAACAAAATGAGAAATTAACGCAAACACCTGCTAATGCAATTGCTCTTAATTTCGATTCGTTGAAGAAGGTTGACGTTGAAAATAGCAAAGTAAAGGAAGGAAATCAAAATGACGAAAACGCGGAATGTGCAGTTAAAATTCCAGTCACACCGAAAGTCAAACGCGATAAAAATGAAATTTGGCGTAAACGCACTGTAGGTGCAGTTTTCGAAGCAGCTGTTCAACGTTATCAAGAACGTAAAGCGGCACGCACTGCAGCTTAATAATTAAACTAATTTTAATTTATTAAATAGTTTGCTTTGCTTTGATTTATTGAGTTTTTGTGTTTACGAATTTTCTTACCGATGACTTAAATTTTTTTGTAACACGTCAAAGGATACCGCAGTGGTTTTTTATTCCGGGTGTGATATTTGATTGTGTGCAGACAGAACATTCTGTTAAATCCGTTGACTGTGATGCAAACGTATCGCCGCTACATGTTTTGCGAAAATCTTACAAAGAACTTTTCTTACGATATACGATATGATGGTAGGTCGTCGCGCTTCCTACAGTCGCTTTAGATATGAAAACACTTTTGCGGATTTTGAACTTGTTTGCCGTGTATTCTAACATCAGCATTGCTCTGTATAGAAAGCGAGGTCTGCTCACTAACACTCGCTTGAGAGTTCGGAGGAAAACGTTGCCGATTTCCGGAGTGTCAGTGCACATTGATTTCATTGACGATCGTATATCTTCTTCCGTGATAGTTTGCATTACGGTTATTGGATTCTCTCACATATCCGCAATTGGATCATCGTACTGTATGGACTCGACTGAGAAAAATCTTCAAAAATCATCCACGGTCTATAAGACTCTCACCTAATTTTAGAATCTTCAACTTCCTACGATTCTCGACATACTCGGCTCGGGCAATAGCGCGGCTTTTGTTGTTTGTCTACTGATGTTGCTCTGAAATGTTCATCGCGGCGTATTATTCTGCGCTGACCCATAATGAGGGTGTTAACTTGTTTGTTGACCTATTCATAGAGAGCTCTTCTGTCGTTGTTAATCGATTCTAAAATCGCAGCGGTTTAGTTGGATAGACTCTACTGCATGAATCAATTCTTGGCTTTCGATAAAAGCCGTAAATGTCAATAGGGTTTCTTCCGTTGAGTTCGTCAATATTTTTCGTTCGTTATTGACTTGATCTCTAATATCGGACACTAGGGATATACAAGTTCGTATTTACTTTCCTAATGACACTTCGTGATTCAGTGGACTTCGTTGCTAAGAAATCAATAATTGTGTTGTCTTCTAGTTATGTCAAGGCCCTCTATTCACCAGCTGCCAATCTTTTCTTTGCTAAGATGGCTTCAGCTGCCAGTTCATTATTGTACTCAAGAATATTAGCCAGTCTGCACTTGTATCGAAAGTGCGCTGACTAAGGTGATATACATATTGATTACATCTGCACATCTTTAGCTAGCATGTTGTGTCTGCTCCAGGATAGCAAATGTGCTGCTCCAATGTGTGTGGGCTTCGGATATATCTTCGGTAACATTGGAATGCTAGCTTGCCGTTTACTTCTTCTTTGTGTTGTTTCCATTGTCCTTTCTGTCTTAGAATTCTTTCACGACAGTTGGTAAAATATAAAAAAGTTTAGAAACTGTGGAAAAATAAAATTTTATTTTTTTATTTTAACACATTGAAAGAAAAATTCAACCATTCCTTGAATTTCATTTCTTTTTAATTTTTTCAAGACACTGTTCGCTTTGTCTTTACGATTTGTTTTAAATTGAATTCAAATAATTTTTTGATTAAAAACAGAGAGACAACTAAGTGCTCTAAATAGTCCGCGGGTATTAAATGCAGATAGACACCGCGATTGCTCGAACTTCTTATTTTTAAGCTATACCTTCGTCTTGTAAACTTTTGGTATAATCTCCGGTCAAGAAATCTTTAACACTTCGTAAGATTTTATTATCTCCTATTTAGAAAGTTTTGTTGGCTACGCTTGTTGTTTAGTTCTCTCTAGAAAAATATTAAGATCTCTTCTTATTTAGTTCTCTCTTGATAAACATTCTCAGAACAACGATAGAAGATCAATGTGAAGTGAAGCAATTTGGAATCAGTTACATTTCAACTACCGGTGACCACGGTTTCATTGGATTGAGGTTTCTTTGTGCCATTTAACAAGAGTAGCACGTGTGTTTCAAATTCAAGACAGCAAACTAAATATGACTTCAAGTGTGTACATGATAATTATAATAATAAAAACAAATGCATATAAAGTTCTTTTTCTTTTGATTTTCATATGGAAACAGTTAAAGATTATAAATTGGGAAAAATTTTAATCGAAGGTAAAACTAAGCAAGTATATGATTTGCCGCAGAATCCTGGCTTATGTTTATTGCTAAGCAAGGATCGTATAACTGCAGGAGATGGCGTAAAAGCCCATGATTTAGAAGGGAAATCAGAAATTTCGAACACAACGAACGGTCAAGTGTTTCAGATATTAAATGAAGCAGGTAAATATTGCATCAAACGTTTATGAAATTGGTTGCTTGTATGCCGTAAATCCCCTGCTTTTAATCATTTTTAGGTGTGCGTACGGCATACGTGAAATCAGCTGGACCAAAAGCTTTTATTGCCAAAAAATGTCAAATGATTCCCATTGAATGGGTTACTCGTCGCTTAGCAACCGGTTCTTACTTAAAACGGAACCCGGGTGTGCCAGAAGGTTATCGGTAAGTATCTCTATTTCTTGTTGTTGATCGAAAATTATCATTTTCTTATAATTCACATATATGTAAAACGATCTGAGGTTACTTTGATTCTTTCAGATATAGGCATGATTTGTTTAGACATTGGCTTAAGTTGCAATATATTGTAAAAGAGTGTACTTTATATATCAGCTCTTAAATCGATTATAACATAAGCAGCTTCTAAAGAGGATTCATATTATAGAGAAATTTACGCTTCTTAGCAATTGTAGAAGTGCAGCATTTTAATGGCTAACTCAAATTGTCTTCTAATTGTTTTCAATTTCGAGCAATTGTCAAGGCAATGATGCCGACGTCAGCTACACTTTAGGGGTTCACTGCCTTCAGCATCAACAGCCGCATTCGATTTCTTTTCTTATCAGTAAGAAATTCGAAATCCATAAAAATGTGTCCCTCATTCCTTCTGTCTATCTGTTCGTGTGTTTATCTATGTAATGTCCACGGCAAACATTCTCTCGATCGCAAAAATTGAGAGATCGAATACAAATTTCCCAAAAATGTTAAAAGGTTTTGCACGCAAGTTGGTACTGAAAATGAACCGAAGTACACGCCTACAATGCGATATCTTTTGAAAAATTGTTGCTTATTACTCTTGAACTATTGCATAAAAATTTAAGAAATCAGTTACGCCTACCTAATGTTATACAGTATCCACATATAGTGTTTGGAGAGTTTTTTTTTAAGATGGAGGTGTTGATATAAAAGTTTTAGGCGTAGCTAAATGTAATTTTCTTATTTATTTAAATCTTTCGTTTTTTCGGTTGCTGTGTCAACCTTGACAAATTTCAATCTCTGTCAAGAATTTACTTTTTCTTTCCCCAAACACAGACTCCCGATTAAATCATCTCCGATGAACTATAAGGGATTGAAATAATAAACGGAATCTCAACGACTTTTTTGAGGAAAACTTCCGCATGGTTTAAGACCGAACCTGTCGGATGATTTTCGAACTACGAAGAAGTGTGTTTTCTTCCTCTTTTATCTATCACTTGTTGTTTACTTTCTTTAGTCATGGGTTGTAAGGTGTATTGTTGCAGATACTTTACGACCGCATACTTGCGTAAATATTTTGCATTAATTTAATCAAAACATATTGACGAACGAGCAACAAACTTATGATTATTTTAATCAATCAGATGATAACTTATATGAACCTCACAACTTGAGCAAAATGTTGCAAAACAATGTACAAAATCAATTAATAATCATTACCCAACAACACCTTTTTGACTTAAGAAAAGAATAACAAAATAAATTTTAATTAATAATTGTTTTTTCGCTTCTTTTATCGTAATATAAATATATATATATATTCGATTTCAGGTTTTCGCCCCCAAAGCAGGAAACATTTTTCAAGGATGACGCCAACCATGATCCCCAGTGGTCTGATGAGCAAATAATTTCAGCGAAATTCAATTTGAATGGAGTTCTAATCGGTATTTTACGCCAAGAGAAAGTTACAAGTGAAGATTTCTTAAAATTTATCTTATTTTTAAATGGCAGGACAAGATGAGGTAGATATAATGAAGAAAACAACTGTGCTTGTTTTTGAAATTCTTGAGAAAGCGTGGAACACTCGAAATTGTGCGTTGATTGATATGAAAGTTGAATTTGGTGTTGACGAAGCAGGTAATTTTCGATTAATCATAAATATCAATATTGAATTCTATCCTTTCCTACTCATTTTCATTGTAGGTGAAATTGTTTTGGCTGATATCATAGATTCAGATTCGTGGCGTCTTTGGCCTTCGGGTGATAAACGTTTAATGGTCGACAAGCAGGTTTATCGTAATTTGACCTCAGTTACTAGTGCTGATTTGGATGTAGTCAAAAGCAATTTTGTTTGGGTCAGCAAACAATTACAAGATATTATACCGAAGAGCGATCATTTAGTGGTAATATTAATGGGAAGTGCTTCAGATATAGATCATTGTGAGAAAATTGCTCAGCAATGTAAAGCTCTCGGCTTAAATACAGAACTTCGCGTGACATCAGCTCATAAGGGACCAGAAGAAACGTTACGTATTATGCGTGAATACGAAAGCGTGATGAATAATCTTATTCTTATAACTGTGGCTGGTCGTTCCAATGGGCTAGGTCCGGTATTGTCCGGCAGTACGACCTATCCCGTAATCAATTGCCCTCCTTTGAAAGCTGAAAACATGCAAATTGATACCTGGTCCAGCTTAAATTTACCATCAGGTTTGGGATGCGCAACTGTTTTGTATCCGGAAGCTGCAGCACTTAATGCTGCTCAGATATTAGGTCTTTCGAACTATATGATTTGGTCAAAATTGCGCGTCAAACAGTTGAATAACTTCGTTACACTTAAAAAAGCCGATAAACTAGTGCGTGGTGTTCGCAAAGCGTGAATATTCACTTACTACACACATATTTTATTGTCTTCTTTTATACTGATAATAAAATTTAATTCGGAACATAGCGATACCTCTAAGTATGTAAATATGTTTTTTTTCTCTTAATAAATTTTGTAATTAGATACATATAAGAAACCCTAAACGCTTAGAAAATTTTTACATTGTAATTATGATTTTACAAGCACACACGACTGAATGCTTGTAGCTGATCGAGGAAATTTGTAGCTCACATTGGACATATTTGACGTGGAAAACTTCAAAATGTTCCTCAAAACATTCATCGTAAATTATAATTTGGATATATCGCGACTTGTCAGGTTGAATTTGTGTCCGATTTAGTATCCTCGGGGACTCTATCGTTATTTGAAACAGTACACTGAATATGTGGTTTAAGTCAGCGATAATCTTTAATCCGAACATACTCGTAGATCAAAAAAAAAAAAATGATCTTGTTGTAGTTACATTTATCGATCTTTCTTTAAGATTTCCACGCCATCTGATGCCTTTTATAGATCGTAAACATTTCTCTCGTGTTTTCGCATATTTCTGTTAGTGAATTCTCGAATATCTGTTTAATCTTGGTTGATGACAAATGGGTACATTGGTGATCTAAAATATACACCTTTTTCCACATTGCTTCGTCTAATACATACATTATCTTAAACATCAGTGTATATGAATACGAAATAAATTAAAAGAGTGAATTTATGAATTTAGGTCTTCCGATGGCTTAGTGCATTGTACCATATTAAAGGGCGTGTATGTTATACACTTTGATACCTTACTTTCAAATCTCGTACAAAGTTATCAACACTGTATAGACATGCGGAGATTAACTATTTGCGTGTGCACTAATATACTCCCCACAAGACTACGTTTAAGTATTACGTCGGAAGAAGCGTCTAAGTCGCAACTTAAATCGTCTGTCCCTCTGTGTCATCACGAAAGTTTTGATAAGTTCTTGTGTATGCAGCTCCATAATAGGACCTGTTACACATGCTTTGCATTAAACTAAAAAATTTCCGATTGGCGCAATATTGCCCTTATTATGTGGCCTAATTTATAATCAAGATTCAAGAACAAAGATTTTTATATCTAAGATTTCGATTATATTCAAATGCCGTAAGCTTTTATATGAGTTCACATAAAAATGATTGGAATCAAATTTATGTTTTTCACTTCTTCATTCATTCATTAAATAAAAGTTTATTTAAAAATTTTGTTTTTATATAAATTTATTTTCGACCTATTAACCTATTACGTATACAATTCGAATTATCTACTTTCCAAAAGTCTCATTCCCTTAATTTCTATGGATGCTTTATTACTATAATGGCTCCTCCCAGTTCGTATTGTAAGGTCCATTTCTTCTACTTGATAACCTTCTAATTATTTTACCGTATTCTTAGCGCGACCTATGATAGATTGTTTGGTAGTAGTTTGCATTCAAGGGTAACTTAAGGATACTTTCTTTTTTCACATTTTCGTACATTTTGGTATATTTGTAAAAAGTTTGTTGCTCTTATGGGTTTAAAATTATACTAAATCACACAGTAATTAATAAAATTATATAAATTATTTTTTACGAGTACAAAGTTTCAAGTACTCAGACACCTTAGCTGGTTATTTGTGTTGACATTTTAGAACAGATTTTGTTCCTTAGACCTTTCTTTTAGATATAGAGTCCGAGGCGGACAGAATTTGCTTTTCATCCATTAGTTAATTCACTTAAATGAAAGTTTATTTTAAAAAAAAATTTTTTTCATAAAATTTATTTAATATAAATTTTGTTTCCCTTTTTATACCCTCTATTGCCACTTGTGGTTTGGTATGTATTAAGTTTTACAGATAAATGTAACACAATAAATTCACAATGAATTCACTAATGATATTTCTCTTGGCAAATTGCTTTTAAGAAAGATGATAACTATTAACTTCATTTCGCGGTTGACCCTTAACAAACACTTCACCAGTTTTTATGGGAAAGAAAAGCCTTGAAAAACGATGATTTTTGTAAAATAAAATTTTGTCAGTCGCATATTGTAATTAATAGTTTTGTGTATAAAATAATTGCATTTATATAAACAATCTTATGAAAATTATACTCTCATAGGTAAGCTCAAAGAGAGCGTAGATTGAACTTCAAAAACTCATGTTTGGTGAATATTTTCTACATTCAACTACTGCTGGACAAGGACACAGCAGAGCGACAGGCATAAATGTTTGGCCTTGCCATGTCTAGCAGCAATTAAATATATAACATAAAATCTCCCCTTTTAAACGTAAAGGAAAAATGAACCAAAAGCAATCTTTTACTGATAGACGTGAAGAATGAAATTTTAAACGCGCTAGATATTAACGAATATGAGTGTGGAGGTAACGCATGAACGATATAATATGGGAAGTATTTTTGACAGCTCCATTCGTCGCCTTAAAATAATGATTTGTTTTTGAAGATGATAATATTTTTGTATTTTTTTTTTGGATGCTTTTTACGAGAAATGCAATATATATAAACGTAACACCATCGGTTCAAATATTTGATGTCTACTGTCTGGTTTTGTTTTAATTATTTGTCCATTTTCAAATTAAATCCCAATATATTTAAAAATTGTTCACGAAATACTAACTCTTGAAATTTTTCAGCCAACTCGGAACAACATAATGGTTCATCGGGATGCTCTCGATGACATCCAATTAACTGATTTCGTAATTGTTCAATTTCGATGTCAGGATTATTAGTACGTTGCAGAGCTTTGCTAAAAGAATTTCGCAATATTTCACTTGTCTTCTCAAATTCTAACTCACTACATGAGTAACCTGATAGATCGTTAGAATGATGAATCCAACCTTCACGGCCGCGTTTATAAACTAGATTACCTTGATCGTCGCGTTGTTGTTGCTGCTGTTGCTGTTGATGCGATTGCCTCTCTTGCTGATGTTTTTGTTGCTGTTGGAGGTGATGCGATTGCGGCTTCTGCTGATGTTTTTGTAGCAGTTGCTGCTTTTGCTGATGTTCTTGTTGTTTTTCTTCTTGATGCAACTCTAAGTGGGGATTTTTTGAATTATTAAACGAATCATTTTCCATCGTCTTTTCATTTGATTTTTCCTCTTTTTCACTCGAACCGTTCTCTAAGCGGTTTACGACCGATGGAGAAACATATATTTGCACATGTTCGTCTTCGGCAATTTTTGGAGAGGATTTATTGGCACCCATTTATGAATTTTGTTTTGTTTTGTCGTTCAACTTTATATTACGTTAATTTAGAAATAAAAGCCAATTTGAATTTTAGATATTTGAACAATTCGTAGAGTTGCTTAAGGTTACAATAAATATTTTCAAAGTAATTTCAATGCGCAACAATTGTTAATATTATTGATATTGGTATTGATACTTCCTATTATACAGTACTACTTAATTCGAAGAGGAAGAGTCTGTTCATCCGTTAGTTAACCCAAAACGAACGACAAACAACAACTGCAAAAACATCGACGCGAACATCAGAAGCTGCAAATAGAACAATGAGATCCGCGTTAACAATAATAGAAACATTAATTTACCTCATTTAATATCTATTTTATTTAAAATGTGCTCTTGGATGTTATGATATTCACATATGTGTCACTTTTTTTTTTGTATATCATACTTGGATATGGATATATTTAAGTATCATCAACGTTTAGTACATTATTTTGTCTTTCAATAAATGTTTGTATTGTTGTATCTTAAAACGAATAACAAGAATTAGTTTTTAATAGAGGAAAATGGACGTGTATCGATCTGACGATGATATCTCGATGTCATCTACCAATAAACGATTATGGGCTTAAGGTGAGTTTAGGCAGAAACTGGTAGTGAACATCCCCAGGCATAAGATCTAGCGAACCTGATCACTTAGATAAGTTTTGTCCATCCCTTAGTTCTTCGTTAAAGTGTTTTTTTCTTGTGTAATTTCTTTATTGTAACAATCTATGAAGTGCCTGTAAAACAGAAGAAAACCCTCCTACTTTTCTCACGATCTATTTGACATATGTGATCTCAAATTCAAATTAAGAAGTCTACGTGTGAGATCAGACTTGTGTTAGATTAAAAATTAAAAATCATGAATGAAAAAGTTATTAAATTGAAAAAGCAATTATATGCATTTATTTATATTAGAGTCACAGCCTTTGCGAAAAGAGGAGGTCTGTGCAGCAAGTCAAGTAGGAGATAGACATGGATGTTTGCTGGTTAGGAGCTTGATATCACTTGAACGACATTGACATTGTTTGAGTGCTAAATCCATTTTTTATTAGCGAAGTCATCGAATTTGACTAAATCGGAAATCATGTTATATTCTTTATTTTTCGTCACAGCTCTTCGGAGACGTTTATCTTTGTGTTCACTTAAATGGCAGGGGAAATTATGTATCTGGTCCGAAAGCAGCATATAAATGGCCGAATCTCTATCTCTAAGTGGTTCTTGCTATAAACGCCATGGTTTTCCATCACGGCTAAATGAGATTAAGGTTTTTAACTACTAATTCCCGGCGACGGGTATTTGTCTGATTGTAGAAGGAAGCTCGAGAGTTGTATCTAATTTAGACGTCTTCTCTTCCCTATAGTTCTCTGCTATTTGATTGAGTAGCTGAACTGGGTGCACATGAAACGTTTGCTGAATGTGTCGATGTCTTTCCAAGTACATAATAATCAGAAAAATTAGGTAGTGAGTCGTTCACATCCGAACTAGTACACATGGATTAAAGTGAACCCGTAAGTCCACAGGCTACCCGGATGAGGTAGCTCTTTGTACTATGTTGGCAACGACAATAAACTTAGAAAATGCCTTGTCGCCTAATCGCTGGGAACGGCACTTCCTGCCTGGTTGTTGGTAATTGAACGGGATTTATCATCCGACCAGAGGGAAACGATGGTCTGTACCCAAGGTGTTTGATCTGGTACTCCGGGAGTTGAGGAGCTCCCTTGTGGAGATTGTTCCGAAGCCGGGAGGACCGTGACTAACGTTTTTGGTCTGCACTTAAATGTGCGATGAGGTGTATCTTGCGACGAGACTAATTTAGACATTTCAAAGTGTTCACTTAAATGCAGAAAATTGGAAACCAACTTATCCGAAGATTGTCGAAGTTACAGGATGAATTGAGTATGTTAACAGTTCGGACAAATGCACAAACGCTTAGCTTTTACTAGATCAAAGTCACTTACAAAGCGTCAAAAGAGTGTTAGAGTGAGGCAGTGACTAGTTAACAAAGCAACCGGAATTTTAATGGAAATCGACTTGAATGTAATGAACACAAAAATTCAGTTTTTATTTTGCTTCCAAAAGCAGATGTGTTCTCAGTCTACTACGTACTGTGAGCTTGTCCTTTGAACGACTTGGCTCATTTTCAATACTAACCTGCGTGCAAGAACTTGTAATGTTTCTGCCAAATTTGAAGTCGATATCTTCAGTTTTGCGGTCAGGAGAATGTTTACCACAGATGTTATACAAAGAGACGGACAGATGAACTAACGGACAAGGTTAAATCAATTCTAAATTTGATGCTGATCCATAATGTATATACTTTGTAGGGTCTGCGAAATTTTCTTCTAGTAATTACTAGTAAAATGACACTTCACCTTTGGTGGTGGGCCTAATAAACTACATTATCAAATAAGCCAGGAAAGACGCGAGTTTTCTGTATGTTTCGCTCAGAGCTCATTAAAAACTTCCGCAGGATTCAATAAAAATCTGCCACGTCCACTCATTGAAAATTTTCTCTTTTTTTTGCCTTTTTTTTAAGGCAAACGTGGTAGGTATAAAAGATTCGGCACAGCCGAATTACTCTACTCACATAACATTAGTATTCCATATCGTCGCGAGCAGTGGTTATATAAATTTTATAGAAATCAAATTGTAATTTGACTTACGTATAGAAATACAAAATTTTAATAAAAGAATTTTTTTAATATCAGAAATGATAACTGAAATCCAGATAATTGTTTCCGGCTAACATCAGAATACATCAATGTGCATCAGGAACTCGATAAATATATTCTTTACGCGCGTCCCAGCTTAATATTATATGATTTACATTTTTCTTCAAAGTAGGTCCAGTATTTACGATGGTCTAGTACACACAAATTATGGAATTAGATAAAAAGTTGTTAAAATATTAGTTTGGGGAAAAGGTAATCCATTATTTTCCAATTCGAAATGTTAAATAAAGTCCTGAAGTTTTTATAAGATTGGATGGACTAATATATTAGTTTGGGGAAAAGGTAATCCATTATTTTCCAATTCGAAATGTTAAATAAAGTCCTGAAGTTCTTATAAGGTTGGATGGATTACCTTTTCCCCAACCTAATATTTAGTAGGAGGGGGCTTTGAAAAACGGAAAATATAATAGTTAAATCAATCCAGAATCCAACAACGTGTAAATGACTAAGAATATGTGTTGCATGTTCTTACCTCTTTTTCATAATTTATTTCTTATGACGATACGGTATATGCTCGATATAAGACTGTTAAAGACCAATCGGTTTCTCCGCTTATCACCACCAATGCCTTATAGTAACCCTCAGGCATATAATTAGGCATAAGGTCATTAGTAAAAACACATTTCTCGAAATAAATTACTTTACAAAATTTATAATCTCGCGCCTTAGTTTCAATTACCGGAAAATTCGAACAAGACTTAATGTCTTTAAAAATTGCATCATAGAATGTATCAAGAAAATCATATATTTGCATTCTTGGTATTCTATAGGGAAGAAGTTGATAACTGTCTGCGTTTCCACTAGCGCTTCGAAGTACAGACATTTCAAGCTATAGAGAGTGAAGTCAGAATATTAAAAGATACATGTCCTTACACAATGCAACGACAAAAAAAAAAGAAGAAATTTATACCATCGTTTCTTCACTAAATTCGTAACGTAAATCCACAGTGCCAGAAATTCCCAAAGTTGTACGATTAAAATGCTGTGCTTTCAGATTCACTTTGACTAATTCGTCGTCGCTTGTGGTATGTTCGATCTCCAAAATTTCATATGCCCACGATTTCTATAAAACAGAATATAATTTTATATATACATATAAATATATATATATGCATATACGTATAGGTTCAAGTTTAAAATTTTTCATTATTTCCATTAATTTTCAACTAACTTCCCGATGTATATGAACCATTCCTTTCATTTCTTTTGTTAAAATCGTTATTAACATGACTTGGAGTACAAATATTGCTTTCATTTCACCGATACTGTTTTAACTTTTTATTTTAACTAAATATTTAAAATTGAAATTTTTTAATATAAAATTTTCCGGTTTATATATTATTATGATTATCATCAAATTAAAATCTTTTATAAATAATTTTATGTACAATTGAAGAACGATCTTATCCGATCTAAAACACAATAGAACGTACCAAACGAATCTGTGCATGGAAAACATTTGCAAGTGCATCTAGTTTTATTACGATACCTTTCAAAGCCTGGGGTTCTCTTATAGATTTCCTTAGCATATTGTGCATTAATGAACGATATGTACCTTAGCTTTGCTTTAAAAAAAACTTCATTCAAATATTAAGTGCGTCTCGTAGCTATTTAAATATGAAAACCATTTTGATGGAGTCCAGATATGGTTCAGATCAAGCGAAACAACCAGGAAAATTATATTCGGCTTTGCCGAATCTTTTATGTGCACTACCTTTATCTCAAAAAAAGCTAAAAAAAAAACTATATTTTAATATGTAGCCTACGAGTAGTGAGGAAAACAACGAGAAAACAGAGATGTTTTCAACTTATTTTATAATGTAGACGTGACTTGGGGCCAATTTTCAATACTAACCAGCGTGCAAGAACTTCTAACATTTCTGCCAAATTTGAAGCTGATATCTTCATTTTTGCGGCCAGGAGAATGTTTACCAACGACTTTACACAGACAGAGAGACGGATAGATGAACATATTTAAATCGATTTTAAATCCGATGCTAATCGATAAAATATTTACCTTGTAGGATCTCTAAATTTTCCTTCTGGGTATAACAAATAAAATGATAAAATGACTATACCTCTCGCCTTCAGTGGTAGGTATAAAAACTGTGTCAGTCAATAAGCGTGTGCGGTACGATCTTGATATTCTTAGCATCTCATGTAATTAAATCATTTGATCTCAAAACTACTAAAATTTGTATTATAAATCGATTAAAGTACAAGCAAATTTTATACCCTGAAGGAAGAAGAGACACATTAATTTTATCATTTTGTTTGCAATACCCATCCCGAGATCCCAAAAAGGATTGTATATCTTTGATTAGCATCAAATTTAGACCTGATTTAACCATGTCCGTCTGTCCGGCTTTGTTCCGTTGGTGGTAAATCGCAGAAAAGAAAAAATTAGCTTCAAATTTGGCAGAAACATTGGAAGTTCTTGCTTGCAGATTAGTATTGAAAATGCGCCAAATCGATTGAAGGATACGTCTACAGTACAATGTAAATTGAGAATATCTCTGTTTCTTTAAGAAAAAAAAGTTATGTTTGTGCTCATTACTCATAAATCATAGTAGGTTGATCTATAAAAATTTCCGTACTTACTGCGCTAGCTATCTTAATAAGCCCCGCCCACTCGATATAAAAGAGTATTGAAATTTAATATTTTTTTGTACCATCAAGAGAGAAGCTTTAGAGACGCCATAAAGCGCATATATATTCTCCATCACTTTTAAATTTGGAATCTATCCAGCCATATCCGTCCAGCCGCCTGTCCATCGGCCTATCTGCTTATCTTTCAAAATGATCGATATATAATAACTTTTCGCACTCGGTACGATAGGCTACAGTAAACATCGGACAAAGAAAACTACAACAAAAGAGCAAGCTAGAAACATTGATTCGAATTACGCTTAGATTGGTGCAACGGGATGTGTAATGCTTTGCACTCTTATTAATGCTCAAAATATTCCTCTTGATGATCGATATATTTTTGCAAGAACGCAAAGCAATTTTTCTATGGCATCTCAGATATAATTAATATGTCAGTTTCAAACACAAGCTTTCATCGCGAATTGCACTCGCATCACTTTGTGCAACTAGGCTAGGAATAGTTAGAAACAAAATCAGCATGGATCCACGTCGTAGTTCACTGCAGATAGTAGTTCACACTGCAGATTTCTTCTATCTTTATGAAATCCTGTGGAAATTCTTAATGAGCACTGAGCTAAACGTCCAGAAAACTGGCATGTTTCTTGGCCTATTTAATACTGTAGCTTATTTTATATTGTAGGCGTGGGCTGTGATCGATCTGACCCGTCTTCAATAGCAACGAATCTGAAAGAACTTCCAATGTTTCTCGCAATTCTGTTGCCGATATTTTCATTTTTGCGGCAATGAGAATCTAAATTTGATGCTGATCAAGAATATATATACTTTGTGTGGTCTCCGAAAATTCCTTCTGGGAGGTACAAACCAAATATATCTCTCACCATCGATGGTAAGTATAAAACAATTAAAAATTTTAAATGTGTTTGCGTGTGTGAATTTATTTGATTCTAATTGGATGAAATTTTTCAAAAATTAATTTTGAAGAAATTTTTAGCAATAAAACTTCGAAAGCTTAAGTAAATTATTTGATTTGTTGAAAAGGAAATACAAAAATTTGGAAACCCTACAAAAAAGATATATAGGAAACCCTTTAAAATTTTTGCTTTCTCACGGCAGTTGTTTCTGTTCATTTTCAAATTCTGCATTCTCAGAAACAAACTTAGCGTGCTTTGAATAGGATGGCCTGCCAAACTTCGTCAAAGAAAACTTTTCTAAATCATTTGCAGAAAATTCATTTCATTAAAATAAGGCTTAAAGGAAATTTACCAAATTCACTGAAATGCCTTTATTGCACTTAGACCGTCGTCTTTATTGTATTTACAATTTGACATATCAGTGAATTCGATGAATTCCCTTCAAGCTTTTTCTTAATGAAATCGTCATCTTTATTGCACTTACAATTTGACATTTTGCCGAATTTGGTGAATTTCCTTAAAGTTTTATTTTAATGAGATTAATTTTCTCCAAACGATTTGAAATTGTTTCTTTGACTAAGCTTCGCAGGCCAACCTATACAAAGCACGCTAAGACGACGGCCTTTATTGTACTTACTATTGGACATTTTGTTGAATTCGGTAAATTTCCTTCAAAGATATTTTTGATTCTGAAGAGAAAATGTTTGGAGACCGCAATAAGAGATTTCCAAGAAAGTGCAAATCAAAGATTTCACGGCGTTTGACTAGAAATTATCGTTTCAAAGATTTCGACGAGGAACCAGGAGGCGGCCAAGATTTATCCACAGATAGTGGTAGCCAATCACAAAAATCCTCCAAAATACCCCCATTTTGCTGCAAATTTTGTCCGGCAAGCATCAACAGCCTAAAAGAATTGCGGCAACACAATCTTAAACATTTGCCAAACGATAGCTTTTTGTGCTACAAGTGCCTCGCTGTTTTTCATTATCAAGATAAGCTAAATCGTCATCTTATGCGACACAATCTGAGCATTAACTTTCAATGCAATTCTTGTGAACTGCAATTTCTTACCATGAATGAATTGGTAAAGCATTGTGACGTGAAAAAACACGATTTTAATGATGTGAGTACCATGGATGTGGAGACAGTTCCCTCTAAAAGTACTAACGTGAAATGCTAAAAATTGGAGACTTCGACATAAAAGTCTTCTAACCTAAATCCAAACTGCGAAAATTTGCCGAAATGTATCTTTTGATAACATTTCAAAACAAGTTCACATGTAGAGGTACTGGGCCGCACATGAGATCACATTCACAAGAATATTTTCTATATTTGAGGTAAATTTTATATGACGACATCTTTATAATTTTTGTCTTAAACACATACTTTTTAAATTTTCAGTTCTCCTTACAAGTTTGTCGTTAATGGTTCTCTCTATGAGCATCAATCAAGTACGTATAGCAACTGTTAGCTTTTACTCGCAACTTTTGCAACGTTGCGGTGCAGAAACTCTTGAAGAAATAACCAAGCACGGAGTGATTTAATCAAGAATTCAAGAAAAACGGCGCTCGACACCGACCTCCACATGAAGCATTTCATTATTTTATATCCTGAATTATATTCACTTTTACGGTCTATTTATTTTATGTTACATATTTGTTCATGTTCTGTTACAAATATATGGGTTGGAATGTAATGTCGAAGGCCTGTTACTTATATATAAGGATATATTCAGGCAGGAAACTTATTTTAAAATTTTATATACGCAACTGAAAACACTACAATCGCTATTCAATACAATGTTTAAAAATAAAAAAGAAACGAGACCTTAAATGTTTGACTTTTCTCCACGTCTAAGAGCTTTACTTCGATAGCAAGTTATAATTTTAAAAGAATGTATGGGACTTGTTGAAAGGACTGCAGCCAATGTATTCGCTTAGAGTGAGAGTACATTGAAATGAATTTTTATCTTTTTTACGTACTAAAAAAGCGTAGGAAATTGTCCTTGTAAGCGAGTGTTTTCAAGTTATTCGACCCGATTTTGTAATATGAAAAGGGTTGAAATTTCCGTTTTATAGTAGACACAACGACCAATGGAGGTCTTCTTATAGGTTGCACAAGTGGATAAAAAGAAACTACTTTTTTTAAAATCTGATCACTTTTATTATCCTTTTGGCAGCAACCCTCTTTCCATGGCTGTTACGCCTGCATTAATAATGTAATCGTTGTGGATGCTTTATTGGTTTTCGAAATATATTTCCAGATTTTATATTTACGCACTATTATCTGGCAATTTTCCATATGTAATGCGTGTCTAACGTTAATAAAAACCTAAAACCCTTAGAACTGCATCCTTTTCAAAATGCTTACAACATAAATTTATCTGGATATGCCAAATTTGAACTAAGGTCTTTCGATTACCGTCATTTTTTTTTCAACTTTGATGTACATAAACTGCATCATAAAATTGTAGTAAAAGTAAATTTCAAGCAGGTGTACTTATATCAGAACAATTCGCTACTTAATGTTGAGGTTATATCCGATATCTTTGATTATCTAGCGCTGGTTAAACTGACATTACCGATGTCAGAGTAATGGTAGTAACTTTTCATTCTTCAGTGAAAATTTGTTGTCGGAAATATTTAGAAAGGATCCAAATGAAGCGTTTATTACGGTAGTATGCATCGACACTCTGCAAACATTTAGAAAACAAGAACGCCGTGCGACTTGATGTGGGAGTCAAGAATTTTTGGCTTCAATGCGATTGCTTAAATTTGTTCAAGATTTCATAAACACTTGATGATCTTTCAAAAACAGTTGACTTTTGTTAGACAAACTGATTAATAATCTTTTAAAAATCCTCTTACTTTAAACTTTATACATATTAAGCATACTATCCGAAGACACACTTCGATGTAAATAACCTCTTACTCCTTCAAAATATTCTTAATACAATTTACTACTAATAATGCGAATGATCCATGACATGGCTGGTAACGTAACAGTTCTACTTCTGTTGCTTTAACAGAGACTCCTTTTATTTATTTTATTTATTATATTTATTTTAATTTAGATATATACATATTCTTGATTAGCATCAAATTTAGAATCGTTTTAAGCATGTCCGTTTGTCTGTCTGTATAATGTCCGTGATAAACATTCTCCCGCCCATAAAAATGAAGATATCGGCTTCAAATATTTCAGAAACATTGGAAGTTCTTGCAAGGAAGATTGGTATTGAAAATAGGACAAATCGTTCGCAGGTCTTTCCAAGACATTTTCCAGGAAAGAGCAAAAGTAGTACTGTTGGATACCGAACAGTATAAATTATTGTACTAAAATATATACAATATACTCGTTTGGGACTTTGAATAGATCGAAATCTGTGCCAAAAAGTTTCCCTTACTTTTTCTACTTCATTTAAAGGATAGTGTTGACAAATCTTTACAACTATCGAATGATGGATGCGTTACGATATTCAAGGCCTACGTACCCATGATTCTGACTAGGAGAACCATAAACATCGACGAATATCAACGGCAGCCCTATCTGATGGGTCTAGATGTCCCGTAGTTTAGTTTATTCTAATTAAATGAGGCCGTCACTAGGTAACATTACTAATAACAAATGACGCGATTGGGACGAAAATCCAAAATGATATCGTGAAGTGTGCGAGTTCTGATTTGTTAACTTAGTAACTGACGTTCTTGTTTTATGTACAGAAAAAATAAAATTCCATTAATACAATTGAATTTGCTTCGAAATTTACACTGAACAATCAATTAAAGAAACTTTCTTATCCACTGAAGTACAAATTGTGAAAGCATCTGTTAAATTTTAATGAATGCACTTGGGTGTTATCGGTTAAAATTTTACTAAATTTAAATTTGTTTCGCTTCTAGAAAGATGAATTGATGTTTCTTACAACCGTTTGAGACGTTAAATAAAGTAGATCTATTAGACGTGGAGAAAAGTGAAACATTTAAAGTCTCTTTCCTTTTTTCTTTAAACTGCCTGAATATATCCTTATATATAAGTAACAGGCCTTCGACATTACATTCCAACCCATATATTTGTAACAGAACATGAACAAATATGTAACATAAAATAAATAGACCGTAAAAGTGAATATAATTCAGGATATAAAATAATGAAATGCTTCATGTGGAGGTCGGTGTCAAGCGCCGTTTTTCTTGAATTCTTGATTAAATCACTCCGTGCTTGGTTATTTCTTCAAGAGTTTCTGCACCGCAACGTTGCAAAAGTTGCGAGTAA
>KK351144.1:377853-388246 GCA_000671755.1 Glossina brevipalpis
GCATTTTTGTACGGATACTACAGGATAGCTAACGTAATATAGATCTATTGCTATATTTTATGAGTAATGAGCAAAAATCTTGTGATCGGTATAAAAATTACTTGAGTAGTGAATCTTCAAATTGGAATTTTGCCCTTTAAATGTAGAAAACAGTAAACTGCTCTAATCTCAGATGAACATTTATTCTCCCATTTATTAAATATTTCTTTGCCTTTAGCGCCCAGAAAAAAAGGCATTGCGACAGACATGCACGTTTTAGTAAATATGAATAAACTTGTATTTGGAGAAATAAAAACTATTCGTATAATCGTTATCAGCACGAGTTTAATCTTAAGAACAGAAATGTTGCCAGATTCTTAAAGGAAAATGAATATTCGAATTTAAAATTATTAATTTAGCAACTGTAAAAAAAATTTTGACCTTTCGTGATGGAAAAATTAAGAGAAAATCTCGTAGTTAGCTTCGGTAATCCTTTATTAGATATAGTGGCAATTGTGGATAATGAGTTCCTAGAAAAATACAATTTAAGACCGGATAATGCAATTTTGGCAAAAGATGAGCATATGGTTCTTTATAAAGATCTTGTCGAGAAATATAATCCAAATTATATGGCAGGCGGAGCGGCTCAAAACACATTGCGTGTGTGCCAATGGATTTTGCAAAAACCAAAAGTAACTACTTTTTTTGGTTGTGTAGGTAAGGACAATTATGCAAACATTTTGGAAGAAAAAGCCATCCAAGACGGATTAAATGTTCGGTATCAGTATACAGTCGATGCTCCCACTGGTACTTGTGCAGTGCTCATTTCAAATGGTCATCGTTCTTTGTGTGCTAATCTCGCAGCTGCAACTCAATTCAATATGGAGCATTTTGAAAAGCCTGAAAATCAGGAACTATGGAAAAATGCGACGTATTTCTATATATCGGGTTTCTTTCTAGCCGTTAATGCAAATATCGTTAAGCAAGTCGCTCGACATGCCTATGAATCCAAAAATACGTTTATAATGAACTTAAGCGCTTCATTCGTGGTACAGCAATTTAAGGAATCTTTAATGGATCTTATGCCCTATGTGAGTATACTTTTCGGCAACGAAGATGAAGTTAGACTTTTCGCACGCGAGTTCAATTGGCACACTAAAGATTTGAGAGTAATTGGTCAAAAATTAATGACTTTAGAGAAGGCAAACTGTGAAGATGTACGTATTGTTATTATCACACAAGGCCCTCAACCTGTGCTAGTTTTCGAAGGATGTACAATTAGAGAGTTTCCCGTTCAAAAACTGAATCCTGAACAAATAGTAGACACGACAGCAGCGGGGGACGCATTCGTAGGCGGTTTCCTCGCCCAATATATACAAAACAAAGCGATGGACACTTGCATAAGTTGCGGTATTTGGGCTGCGTCACAAATAATACAACGCATTGGCTGTACTTTTGAAGGCAAACCAAGTTTCCGAGAATGAATTGTTAAAAAAGTTTACCGCTCTTCCATTCTTTTTATTTTAAACACGTTTCAGAATTTTTGCAATTCCATTTCGTAGTCTAAATTTGAAAATTGAGAAAAAAATAATTGAACTTTATTTTCCGATTGTTCTAATTTACAGATCAAAGACTGCACTTTAATTTGCACATAGAGCTATACAAAGTAAACAAAGAGAAGTTTTATTAAACAGGTGATATGCAGATTCAGTTTCACGTAATATTTAAAAATCAACTGAAACTACCAAAACTTCAAAGACCGGACTTCTTACGAATATCTATCATAACTTTGGATTATCTTTTTTCCTTTCCTTCTGGCGAGATTACGTTTAACAATCGATATAATAATTTAGTAAATTAACAGCAGTAGATTTAACGAAACGTCTATACAAAAAGTTTCATTAGTCATAAAATATAGCAATAGATCTATAATTTCCAAATATATTACGTTAGCTATCCTGTAGTATCCGTACAAAAATGCAAAGGATCGATCCCATCTACGGGGTATAATAGAAAATCGATATTTAATGCTTTTTTAGAGACGTCATAAAGTACAAATTTGGAACCCATCTAGACGTATCCTCCCAGCCGCCTGTGCATCTGCCTTTCTGCTGCGTGTGAAATCTGCGATCAGATGGGCTGAGTAAATGTTTAGAACACACAGCAAATGTACTGTAGATAAAAAAAACATTTAAAGGAATCTTTCAAAAAGGCTGACAAAAAGAACTTAAAATATCAGTTTCAAAGACAAGCTTTCATCGCGAATTGCACCCGTATCACTTTGGACAACTAGGATAGGAATAGTTAGTAACAAAACATGGCTCCACATCGTGCATAGTTTCAATTATATTTATAGAGGCAAATGGTTGGATGCCTCTAACAAGCAGAATTCCACATCACCACTTCTCCCGAAGAAATAAACTGCTGATAGTTGAGACGCAATTAAACAAAAGTTTCAGGTTTTATTTTACAAACATTAAATCAAAAGTATAATGTTTCATTTCCATCAGGTAAAATAATATAAAAAGAATTTTATTTAGACATCTATCTATCTTTCATTTACTTCCGCCCCAAGTGGCTACTTGTGATCCAAGTGTTCGGTCATTAGTCCCAAGCGTTAACACACATTAAAGGAAAAGTTCCAAGTTTTATTTCATATATAATAAATCAAAAGTTCATGTATAACAATAGTTGCCCGCACATATTTTGATCTTTTTGTCACTTGAAAAAGGCATTTATTGAGGAACATTGGTTTGGCACTGATTCAATTATAGACCCATTTTCGCACAGTATCCTTGACAACTCTTACAAGGTGTGTAAGTCCGTTAATCGTTATTACAGGTTTTGGCGACAGCTTATCGTTTAGTTTATTCAATAGGTAGTCTGTTGTTGTATTGTTGAACCACAGTCAACACCTCCATTTCCGATTTATTCTTCATGAAAGCTGTTGGGAAAACGTTCAGAGGAATAAAAGTTAAGTTTTAGTCAAGTTCACATGGTAGCCGAACAATAAAATCCTATACTCACTGATTTTAGGTAAGTAGGATGAATCTTAGATGAAATGGAAGTTTTGCAGAAAAATGACTGTTTAGTGTTTTTACCTGAGGTATCAAGTGCAAGCCTTGATATTACCTTGAATAACTTTGTTCAGCTGCATAGGAGGAGCTTGTGGAAAGGAGCACCTTTTATTTTTCTTTTGTCATGACTTTGGCTGATCTTGTCCATTGGAATACTGCTTATTGATGTTGCCCGCTTTGCTAGTATTAGAAGATATTTGATTTTGTGTGCGGTTAGGGTTAGAGCACTCCATGTCGATGAAGGATTTGGCGACGAGAAGTCTACAAAATTCAGTGTTAGACGCAAGTTAAGGGGGAAAGCAACAGGTGAAGTAGAAGTCAAAGAGCACGGACCATAGGCCACACTACAAATGGGTCTTTCACGATTCTGAGGCAAAGCAAAGCGCACTCAAGACAGAAACACTCATCTAACGTCGCCTTGCATTTTTTAAATTTTGCTAAACAATACCATGAGTTTTTTACTTATCTCACACAAATCCATGTTTGTGTGCATAAAAATCCTTCAGAAGTTTACGGCCCTCTTTTTAGTTGAGACGAGACCAGTACAACCAGGACTATTTATTTTATTTTGTTTTTTCAATTTATAAAGTCGAATCTGAAGTACCATAATACAATTATTTTAAACATGAAAAAGGCCACTTGATAATAAAATTTCATTTGACATACGTTGATATGTCAGTGGCCTTTTGATTTTTGTTTGCTATTTTTGATCCGAATTGAATTGCTCTCTTTTTTAAAAAGGTAGAATATCTTAAGCCCAAACGTTGAGCATAAAGCCTTAGAAATAATTTGCTTCCATTATCATCGGGAAGAAGAAAACAACATCGCTGACTTGACTTTAATGACCTTACAAACTGCACCAAATGTTCTTCAATGAAAGGGCATCTCGGTGTTTTGGCCGTGTCACTTATGACACGATCATCACGAGCCAAATTGCGAGAAAATATTCTTTTCCAGTCTCTTTCAATCTCTTTGTGCACATTTAGTTGCTTAGCAATTTCATCACCGTGACATTGAATATATGCTTTCTTATGTCGCATATAACCTCCAAACAATTCATCAGCTCCACTGCCGAGGATAACTATTCTAGCAGTTGAAGTCCACTCCTTTCCATCGAGGTATCCCTTGCCTCGCGCAGCAAACCAAAAAGCGGAACCGATAGATTCATCAAGGACAGTATTAAGTGGGTAAATAAGGTGTTTTAAATGTGTACTTAAATTATCTAAAAGTTCAACTCTTGTAACATTAACTTCTATTAAATTCCACTTCCTTTCTCGGCAGAGTAGCTTTAAATCTTCAAACGATAATCGGGCGGATAATCTGTCTGGGACATTCCAAGTTTTTTCACTAGCATTAATCGGCTCAAAGGCGACATTAATTAAATCAATAGAATTCGACTTGTCGATGTATTTATCCGCTAATATTGCTAACACTGAACAGTCGATACCTCCAGAAAAAAGAATTGCAACTTTTGAATGATTACAAGATTCTCGAGAATTTAAGCAATTATTGCAATATTTTGTTGTATTTTGGACTCTGCTTTTGACCGAATTGTTCAAAAGCGCGGAAAACTTATCCAAAGCACTTATTAATTCATCATTTTTCAGAAGAATGTTGAATAACTCCTGAACAGGCATTTCCAAATTTTTAATCATCGTGTAGAAGTTGAAAGATAACTTCTCTGCAAACGCATTTTTATCCAGCCAAGGCGGTTCAATAATATTATGACATTTCATATTTATGTTGAATGTTTCCTCCATTACTTGAATAGACCGTTTCTGATCATCGTCAAGAGCTACCCAAGGAAACAACTTCCAATTATCAAAATTTTCGATGCTTAATTTGAAAACACCCAATGGCGGCAGTTCAATTGCTTTTTTATTGGACAAACTTGATACACTCAGAATACAGATGTGCTCTTTATTTTTTTCCACAATTAAGGAATTCCGACCCATTGAATCGCGAGCAAAATACAAATCTTTTGAATATGTGTTGTACATGATAAAACTGAAGGAACCTTCAAGTTTCCTGAATAATTCTAGCAGATGCTCATCACTTTCGCATCTTTGCAATTGTCTAGAAAGCCAATAAGAGTCAGATTCATTGTTTAAATCTTTTGGACTAATATTAAGAATATCGCCATTAAACAATAAAATTATGTTGTTTAGTACAATTGGTTGAGGACATATTTCCTCTCCTTGATGCCAAAGCACAAATCCTGCAAATGTTCCTTCAGCAGTTTTTAAAATTTTTTCAGCGTTCGGGCCTCTATTTCGCAAGATGGTATATAGTATTTCGTTTTGTAAACAATAATGATTATTTTTCCGTGTCGGTATACAACAAAATAAACCACACATGTCTAAATTCAATATGAATAACTTTTTTTATTAATATTGTAAACTAGACCAGAGTTAACATGATATTAACTAAAATATTTTATTCTCACAAGTCTACACAAAATTCGGCATCATGTATAATTTACTATAAAAAAAGTACACTATGACTTACGAACCGCGTGAAAGCATATACAAAATTTGTTTAAATTGGATTTTTTCTCCAGTTTTTCTTTTATAGTAACTGAAGTTTCTTCGCAAATTTATCCATAAATCAAAAACTTGGCCTTTACACAGAACTGTAATAATTCTGTGTGGAATTGCATTACCACTGCGAATTATATATACTTCAAAGGTTATGTTGTTTTTTTATATATTGATGTTGATATCTTCACTTTTACCTCTCACAAAATATGGCCATCCAATCAAATATGGTTATTCATCTGTTAAATATTTGCAGCCTGATAAATGAATGATGCGAGCAAAGATTTTATGTGGATTTACCTTAACATAATTGGGTTCAGGTACTTTTGTGTATTTTATAGCAAAGCATGGTCCATATGTACTCATTTGGTTCAGTTATTAACAAATACAACTCTAAAATGACAATTTGTGTGCAGAGTTAAATGTATGATATGGTTTGTTAGATAAATCTTATTATTTTTACAAGTTAACTATAATTAATTATATTTGTAACTATATAATTGTCACAATAACAATATTTAATGTCACCGCACTATATAAAATGTATATGTTGCTTTCAATGTCAAATATATTTTGACAGTTTTTTTTTTGCTTAGTCATCATTTTCACAAATGCTTATGGTAAATATAAAAGTTATCCGCCTACATGCATTGCATGGTAATGCATGGAAGCTCAATCATCTCGTATTTTGAAATTTGAAGGCACGCACAATGCAAGTGCGTCTTTAGCAACACTGTAAAATAATCTCTGCTACACGAAATCAATGCTTTTGCGGTTGCTCTTGTTAAAAAATTATGTATTGGCAACCCTAATGGAATATGCTTATAAGCCCGCTGCACGCGAAAATCAAAAGTCATTGTAAAAATTTTTAAAATTATAAATGGGACTTGATTTGGTTCGAGGGGCAGGATTAATATCAATTACGTGTCAGTTCCGGCTATTATGTATTATTTCCTTCTTCTGATTCTTGCGAAGAATCAATGAAATGGAAAAAGTGGTTAATTTGCCAAAGGATGTGCGCAAGATGTTATTCTTATAGGTAAGAAAAGAAATTTATTTTAAAAATATTTCATTGTTTCTCTAAAATCACTAAAATTGGACAGTTTGCGGAAAGTTAAATCCTGAACGATAAAATACATTTCTTGAGAGCCGTCATATTCCGTAGAGACGGTTCTTTTAAGTTAGCAGAATCAATGCGTTTATTTTATGCAGCGAATTGCCAGAATATTCGATCGAGAAACGTAGCCGTGCGTTTGGCTTTTGGAAATTCTGAATATTAGACAGTTTTACCCGTGAAGAGATCGTTCGAGCTGTCAAAATCAGCATCGTTTTCCTACTTCTGTATATATTGTTTCGATGTGCTACAATGTATAGGAGAATTTTCTACTGATATAAAATTATTGGCCGACTGGACCATTGCAATACGACTATAGTTCCTAACACATTTTCAGTCTGCTTAGGAGGGGAAAAATGAGAATACTGCCAATTCAGCCGACGATACTTTCAGAATATCAATGCAATTCCTCCTTACAGAGCAGATGTAAAAATCCTACGAGTTCATAAAAACAGCTATCGGTTAGCAAATGAGTAGGTAAGTAAGGAAGAAAATTTAATTATTTAACCTGCATAGTCATAATACTTTTTTTTATTTTTTTTTACTTTTTATACAGTCAGACGGTAAAATAGAGCGAGGAATTGCTGAATGTTAAATAACATCTTAAGGATTTTGGTTGCAAAAGAACGAATTTATTATAATAGATAAAATAAAATTTTGGTTACAAGAAAGATGGTAAGTGACAAACTGCTTACATAGAATCCACGATCAGATTGATTTCTAACCCAGCATTATTATTAATTAACGTGATATAAAATTCAAGTATTTACGTAAGCAAAAAATAATAACAAATTGGCATCGAAATGTCTTTTCCATAAGTAAAGAAAACGCAAGATACTTCTTGTAACAAGCGCAAGTCTCGGTTTATATTTTTTATCATGAATTAGGTTAAATTAAGAATGCAGACATTTTTACTACATACATATCATACATAGATTAATATTTATGTTCGTCAACGATTGAAGTAAATACTAAGAATGGATTTTTTAATGCCAACCAATGAAGAGCCGCTACACTACGAAATAATATATATTTTAACTTCTTTAAAATAGAGGCGTTTCACTTCCGATATGCTTTGCAAATAATTAATGAAACTATCTGAAATTTGTTTGCGAGCAGATTTCTCGTCCATTTAATCGAAAGATTTTAAGTTAAGACTGAATATGCACGATTTTCTGACATAGCTAAAGGGAGGCATTGGTAAGAAATTTTCACAAAACTCGTGGGATTTATGAGTTTTGTCTAAAGTTAAATGCCTGTCCAAGCAAACCTTGCAAACCTTACTGTCCCAAAAAATGGTGTTATTATATTTTGTAGAAAGTTCAATTAAACAATTACATTCCTGCACAATTTTTTAAGTATATTATTAATTTTCAACCTATATAAATTCGATTATTATTGACAAGATTTTAATTACTGCTCGACTTTGTCTGATTTTTGAAGTCTTGTTCTAAAGAGCTTTAAAGTAGCTTGGTACGGCGGACTTGATTTAATCAGTTCAGTATCTCATGCCTAACGAAACTCGGAATGCTTTGCATTGATCGCACATTTGGATATTCGATTTCGAAATTGAAGTATATAACATGAACTTTCAAGCTACATTTTGAGAAAAGGATAGTCTTTTTTGGGTAATTTCTATAATGAGCATTATGTTCAGCGGTGCCACATAGCAGACATTTGCTGGTTTGGCAATTTGCTGCATAGGCCGGAGCCGTAGTTAAAACGAAATTGCTTAGACTTTCAGAATTTTTGGAGTTGTTATACCGTTTGACTGCAGGGACGAAGCAGCCCACTGGGCATATGTAATAATTGAATTTTACAAATTTGGAATTTCGCGTCATATGTTTAGTGAATAGCTTATACGAGTTGTCATTGTCTTTACATGTTAATTTTTTCATCGATTGGTATTTTTGAGGATGGTAGAAATATATTCGACGATAATTTTGTATCTTTTTATTACTGCCGGGAAAGGAAGAAATCGCTTTCTTTATGTCAAGTGTTGACATTAAATTTATACATGTGCGGACCATGATTCGCACTTTATATTACTATTACTATTTCGCACGCGAAATTCAATTACCACATTAATTCGTAGCATTTGCTCGAATGTACGTTATGTGATATTTCCAAATCGTTGTCTTCTTCTTCTTACACTACTTCGCAAAGTAGTGTTTCGAATATTTGTGCCTTATTTTCCGATCTTTCCTCTATTTTTTGCGGTCCGGAGGTTTCATGGATGGCTCTGTAATTCATTAACTCTCGCTCCAAATTTTCTTTATTTTCTTTCAAGTCCGCAACTTGTTTCTTTAAATTTTCAATTTCTGCTGTCGCCAGCATTAAAGCTACTTTTGTGAGACAGATGTCTTCTTCAAACTCATTAAATTTCGTGCTTACATCTGATACAGATGCGGCATCGTCGAAGTCCATTATTTGCTTTCTTTTGTTCTGTTTGGATGTATTTTTTGCTTCCAAATGTTAGGATACATTTCGAGCGCTTGGGCGAAGTGCTTGCTTTCGACTGAATTCATACCTGAAAAAAAGAAGGGCGTACCCTTCTAAATGTAATTGTTTCTACTATTTCAGATATTTCTACATCCATATTATTGTGTAAAAATTTACATATTATGTAATTTAATAAATTATATAAATGTTTTTTATTTTGAGGGCAACTAATGTTTTCTAATTTATTTCTAATTGTAATAATTTAATGCTTTTTGCATATCTGGCAATATTGTTGATATTGCTTCTTCTACGCCATTCAATTTGTTTTTTAATTCACCCCAATTGCTTCGTGTTATTCCTTTTCCGTTCGCTTCGTTCATGATATTAAGCAGGGTGTTGACATGTTTCATTAAAATGTAAGTTGTTTCTCTTTTCATTTCATTTTTTTTTCCGGCTGGAAGTGCCTTGCTTCCTCCATTGCGGTTATGTTCGCAATGAACGGTTCGTTGAATATGTGATATGCTGCTAATGCGCCATCCGCTTTTAGCAACCCGCATTGAGGCGCAAACGTTTTCCAAAAATTGCTTAAACTTTTGACATGATTTTGAAGGGCTATTATTGGTGAGTTGTTGATTTCTTTCATATCTTTATCCATTAATTTCATTTTGAAGGAATGCATTAAGTGCAAATAGTCCATTATTAAATAAACTTTCTTGTTGTTGATAATGTAGGAGTTTTCTATAAACATTTTGTTCACTCTTGCGTGTCTGTTATCTCTATCGCATACTACAGCTCTTACGTTTAATCCCACTTCTTGGGCAAGTTTAATTACATTTATTACAACTTCCGGTTTGACCACTTTCTCACTACCAATCAATGCAGTTGCTAACACTAAATTAAAATCTGAACATATTCCGTTCGCAATGAACAATATGAAATTGTTCGGCTTGGTTGTGATGCACTTATCTTCTGTCGCGAAGATTTGTGCCTTATTTCTTTCCTCTATTAGTTGCGGTTCGGGCGTTTCATGCATGGATCTGCAAATGATTAGCTCCCGTTCCAAATTTTTGTTAATTTCTTTTAGATTCGCAACTTGTGTCTGTAGATTTTGGATTTCTAGTTTTGCATCCATTAAAGCTTGTTTTGCTGTTTCTAAGTCTTCATCGAATCCCTTAAATGCCGCTTTTACATCTGATACAGGTGCGGTATCGCAGGAGTGCTCTGCAATTGCAGGATCGCTGCAG
>KK351144.1:394915-486135 GCA_000671755.1 Glossina brevipalpis
AAAATACGAACGGGAAGTTTTTAATTTTACATGAGCTTAGTAACTTAAGCTCATTACGCAGACAAAACGGATAATTTCTCTCTCCTTTTGATCTTCTCTTTTCTTGCAAATAGCAGGTAGAAAATCACGCGATATTTGCAAGGAAAGACAAGACAAAAGAAAAAGAATAGGAATAGCGGTATATCGCTATCTTGGGTTTAATAAATTTTTGAAGGTTAAAGCGGACAAACGGACTCTATACCCTACTCATAAAAGTAGGTATATACGCGGACGTTACAACATATGTATATATTTATACATTAATATATTTTTAAATATTAAATAAATATTGAAATTTTTACTTACGGATTAAAAATTGAAACCGCTCGTCATTCATCGTGTAGGAAAAGGAAATGAATTGAAAAAAAAAATTGTCCATCGACAATTGTTGTTCTTAAATCATGCCAGAGCCTTCTCCTACATATTAGTTCGGACTTTCCCTTGTGATCGCGTGGTTGGTCCAAGATTCCTGTTTTTCATCGCCCACATTATGTATTTGTTTTTTTCTCCATTTGCCGTAGCTCGCCATTGCTCGCCATTGCTCGCCATTGCTTTCCTGCTAACCTGGATATCACCTGCTGACGCATTCCAATAAGATACTCCTTCGACTTAACCGTCTCCCTATACTCGTACAGGAACACGAAAAAGGAATTGGTTGAGTCGGATCCTTCATATATAGGTTCGGTGAACTTTGGCTTCTTTGATGGGGTGCACATTCTTCTTCAATGGTGATTTTAATTTTTGTTGTTCTTTAATCAGTTTCTTCTTCTCTCGTTTAAAGAAAAAGTTCTAGAAATTAAAATGAATATGTGTTGTTTGTAAGCACAAAGAAAAATATAATTGAAAAATAAAAAGTTGTTGACAAAAAAGGAAAAGAAAAGAAAAGTCGGCTACGATTTTGTCAAATGTTTTCTACACAGGTCTATTTTGCTACAGGTATAAAACCTAATATATTATAAGACAAGCAGAGTTCTTCTCCTTTCGAGCTAAGTGGGCTTGAAAGTTTTATTGACCTATGCTCAGCGATGAGAGGGTTTTAATACTTTCATCAATAATGGAAGCTGCAGCATATGGTTAAACTAGGAAAGCCGAGTCATAGCTATGAAAAATTAGAAGTAAAATAATTGTTTAGGTCACTTGTGAAACCTCAGAATCATGATGAATTTTCGCAACAAAAATGTAACTCGCTTAGTTTAACTAAACTTAACCTTTAACTTCGCTCAGCAAAGGAACAAGTACCCACCACCTTTATTATCAGAAAGAGACAAAAACTAAATTGTAATTGGTGGGCGTGGCAGTGAAAGAACATCTCGTTCATAGATCCGTACGGCGACAAGGGAGTTTCGTTCATAGGCCATAGCGGCGACCAGGGAGTTATATTTTGTAAAACAAGAAGTCAAATAAATTACTATTCACATCTCAAGGTCTTGAGAAATCTAAAAAATTGCTTGAAGAGTGAATCTTCGAAAAGAATAAATCTTCTTCTAATAAACAATACTTATTATTTCCAACGAAATCACATAAATACATTGCAATTATTTTTTCTTCCATTTTTTATGCACTTTTATTTTATATTTTCTTTAAGTTGTCTGCAGTTTATTACTTTCGTCGTCACACTATAATTGGTATGAGGAAGTTGAACAATAATAATAAGCTACCATTATTATTTTATATTTATCAATTACATTGTGCCCGAAGGAACTCTATAATCTTAATTGTAATTAATGACTACTTTTAATACGATTTCATTATTATTAATAATTATTATAAATCTCATACTTATTGTATATCTTGCAATCGAAGCGTAGTCCGCGTTAAATGCACTACATTATATATATTATGTTCACCCACGTTTAGACTGAATTATTTTTCTTAACTGAACCACCTTCGGCTTCTTTTTTGTTAGCAGTAAAGATGCTATTTACATAATTATTTAATAATTAGTAAAGATTTGATGACATCTGTATACATTACAATGTTTCGATTTCTCGACTTCTCGTTTATTTTCACATTTCTTTTTAATTATTTATCAATTTATTTATTTTATAATAAGTTTAAATGAAGTCGTATCATTTTATTTGCGATTAAATTCGTTTTCTTTTTTGTTTCTTCATTTTGTAACAAAAGACACGAAAAAAATTCAAAGTGTTGCTGACAAGCAAACAGCAGTCAAGTGATTAAAAAAATTTAGCTGTTGTAGAAGTTAGCATCGGAAAAAAAAACCATAGAGAGACTAGTTTTCCAAAACCACCCATCAATAGCTGTCTGGTCTGCTTGCTGGGTTGTTTTAATAACATCGATATTATATTCTCTAGGTATTTTGAAGACGCCGAGACGAGTTAGATGCTCCGAATATGAATTTTCGAACGGTGAAGACTGGCGTTTCGCAATTCACGAAGAATGTATATTTAATCGTAATAGAGTTTGTCCCCAATTTCAAATGTAAGGAATAGATTTTTAAGGATCCCATTGATCTATGTTGTAATAGTATGCCCATTTCCGAATTCTTGCAAATGTTTTGATCTTAATTTTTTCGACGTTTGTTTAGGTTCTCGTAGTGCAACTAGATTAGAATTTTTTTTTTTTTTTTCATAAGAAAACTCATACACTAATAATGATAATTATAATAAAAGTTATGCACTTGCTGAGGTGGCCCGTTTGATAGGTGATGCACTTCAGGATGGTTAGGCTGTTGCCAGCGTCCGTGGTGTCAACGCTGACAGCACTGATATGGCTGTGGTCCAAAGTAATTTCTATTTTTTCTATTTCGTCTTTGGAAATAATTTTGGTGGGCGTATGGGCGGGCGTGTGATCTCCTTCATCTACCCCGCCCATCGTTTCTGCCATTGGATGGACCACTACTGTTTCTGCCATTGGATGCACCGCTACCGTCTATACCATTGGATGCACCGTTACCGTTTCCACGATTGGATGCAATATATAAAATTATATTCGACTGTGTCGAATATATTATACCCACCACCTTTGTCTTAAAAAAAGGGGGGAAAACCCGAATTTTAATGGGTTGGTGTGGCAGAGTTTTTCCATTTTTATGAAACCCTGTGGAAATTTTTAATGAGCCCTAAGCGACACATTCAGAAAACAGACGTATCTCCTGGCTGATTTCATGCAGTAGCTTATTTTATATTGTAAGCGTGGCTTGTGATCGATTTAACTCATTTTCAATAAGAATGTATGTAGTAGAACTTGCAGTGTTGCTGGCAATTTTGAAGCCGATATCTCCATTTTTGCGGCTAAGAGAAATTTTACTACATACAGACGGATGGACATGAACAAATTGATTCTAAATTTGAAGTGGATCAAGAATTTGTGTATGAGGCCTCCGAAGTTTCTTTGTGGGCATAACAAACAAAATGAAAAATGAATATACCCCTCATTTTTGGTGGAGGGTATAAAAACGTAAGTGGCAAAGTGTGATGTCCACGATTTGTATGCAAAAGATTTGATTAGAAGGAAACAATTAAATATAGTTTGTATAGTTCAAAATTTTATTATTATATTTTTAATTTACAATCCATCCAAACAGATATATAAATATATAATAGAAAACATTGAAATGTCATCCTTCCTGATAAATGTTTTCAGTATGGTACTGGATATAATTGAAGAAAATTGATAAAGCAAGGCACTGCCCTGCCAAATATACTTCAATCACTTGTTGCATATATTCGGGCGTACTTGCCTATTCTTGTAATCAGGCAACAAGTCCGTGTTGGCCAATTCAAACGGAAGAATGAGTTGTGTGTTGTGTTCACTTAATGGTGGTCCACGTGCCGAAAATGGTGGTCCACGGGCTGGATATAGTGGTCCACGTGCCGGAGATGGTGGTCCAAGTGCTGGATATGGTGGTCCACGTGCTGGATATGGTGATCCACGTGCCGGAGATGGTGGTCCAAGTGCTGGATATGGTGGTCCACATGCCGGGGATGGTGGTCCACGTGCCGGATATGGTGGTCCACGTGCGGGAGGTGGTGGTCCAAGTGCTGGATGTGGTGATCCACGTGCCGGAGATGATGGTCCACGTGCCGGCACAGGCTGTGGTAGTGCCGCCACCTCCGGCACTATCTCCTCTACCACTCTTCGCCTACTATAAGCCGGCAGATGAAATCCAGCTGGCGGCATATAGCTTGTATTGTCTGAAAAAAATAAAAAAATTAACAATTGGAAAATAAAAAAATTAAAACTTACCATTATGAAAAAAAGACGGCGGCGACGGTGGTTGCTCCTCGTCTCTCTCCACACTAAGGGTTTCTTATTTGTTCTGAAAAATAATAAATAAAAAATAAATAAAATATATGTATATATTTTTAAATTGATACTTACGTATTAAATATTGGAAAGGTTCGTTGTCCATGGCTTGTAAAATTGAAATGAATTGGAAAAACAAAATGGCGTCATGAAATACTGTCGCACTATTGCCACATAGTTTAACAAATGGTTGCAAAAATTTCGAAAAAGTATTAAAGGAAAATTCGGGATTTTTTTTACAAATTTTCGAAATTTTTGCAATTTTAAAAAATTTGGGAGAATTTAAAAGGAAATTTAAGATCTTAAAAATTTTTAAAATGAAAAGTTTAAAGTGCCAGGTTAAATTTCGCTCTCAACTATAAATACCGCAAGATTGTTTTTGCAGTCTGCAGCGTATTTGTCCTCCTCTACGTCGTACTTGCGGTACAATAGATTTCAATTGAGTTTTTGAATGGAACACCAAGCACATATCACTATACACCTTCACCTTTAGGTGTATCGTCTTGTCCTAGGACGCGTAGACGCTTACAGTCGTTTCTCTTCATCTTTTGATATAATTCATCGAAGGTTAGATTTTAATATAATTAATTGATTTTGAAAAAAAATTCTCACCAGAAGAAAACTTGACATTAATGTCAAAGACGCTATAAATTATATTTTTTTTTCGATTATGGAACAACACTAATACTTCGGATTCTCTCAACTGTGTTTTCAAATCCTCATTTTCCCCTTCGAGGGCTGCTACTCGGTTTTTCAGCGTCTCAATATTTAGTCTTGCCTGTTTTAATTCCTCACATAAAGCAGCGGATGAAGCAAGAACGCCATTTCTGGAGGATGAAGCAGGAGGTGAATAAAACAAGACGGGCAATGAAGAACGCCATTTCTGGAGGATGAAGCAGGAGGTGAACATAAATTTCAGGACATTCCTTACTGTAAAAACGACCCCCACGTTTTATTTTTTCTGGAAAATTGCCTTTTTTGCGATTGTTCTCTATCTTGGGATGTTGCAGCCATTCTACCCTCTTGGCTGCTGGCACCGTCCTCAATGCAACGCCTGGCGGTTTGGCCTTGCATACTGTGCAAAACCTCATTTTATGAATCAATCACGCAAGAAAACAACTAGAAAATTGTAACAAAAATGTGAAAGTCACCTTAGGAAAATTGGTAGCATATTTTAAGCTTACATCGCAATTATATTCAATTTAATGTTTTAAAAAAGTTTTAAGTCAGACCTATGGATGAGGCCAAAATGACTCTTTAAAACATAGCTTGCTTGACAATATCTTTACTGCACTTTAATGAGACAAGTAAGCGATCCTAGTATTGCATTATAAAACTACGTGGTAGAATGAAAAGCGGCTTCTACACTTATCACAGTGTCGCCGATGGGCCCGGCGAAGTCGGGAAAGGTGACCTTTACGACAGTTGCGAAGTTTAGTGAAGATAACTGAGTAGAATAAAGCAGATGTGTCAATCGATCGCAAGATTGTGTGATGGATTGGCCTGAATTGTCGCCCGTCGTGGTAAAAAGAATTTTTCATTGATTATAGAATTAGAAAACTTCGTGTTTGATGGAAAATATAGTAAAAGGATGTGACACGGGCTGATACATGGTGAACTATTCTATTCTGGGTCTTCAGTAGATTTAGCCATTTTTTTCTTTACACCTAACTGGAGCCTCCTCTATTTTAGGAGCAGTTATTTGTATTACTGCTGTTATTAATATACGAGCCACAGGAATTTCTTTCGATCAAATACCTTTATTTTTTGTATAATCGCTTACATTATTAGACATTCAACAATAATTGTAATAATTGTAATTAATAATCGGTCTTTGGCGACTGCCATCGACATGGTCGTTATTAGGAGGGGGTTAGAGACGGGGCGGACCGTAGTTACTGGGAGGGAACGGACCGTAGTTACTGGGAGGGGGTGAATCGTAGCTGTGGGGACGGGGCCAACTGTTGTGAAAGCGCCAGTAATTATCGTGATGACTGTAAGCTCGCGGATGCGACCGCAGTCTTCTGCGTCTCTGCACCTCTGCTGGTGCTGCCGGTGGTATTGCTGACAATGGTGATGCTACCACTTCCAGCGTTTCGGTTCCACGCGGAAGGTGGAACCCACAGGGGATTCATATTTTGGAAAAAATTTAACACTTACTTCGTATACGAAACGGTGACGGCGGCGGCGGCAACTTTTCATTCTCCAACACATTTGATTGAGTCCCTATTTAAAAAAAAAAAACAATAAATATAAACGAAAATTATACTAAATGAAAGTACTTACTGCTTAAGTTCATGTTTGATATTTGGTCTGAGCCATAAAAATAAAATAAATATATAGCAAAATTATACACATTAAATATAAAATTTTACTTACCAGGTAAATTTTGTATCTCCTCGTTTGACATCTCTTTTTATAATGACGCGCTTTTTTATAGAAAGAAGAATATAACGCAGATATGCGTTTTTACAGGCTTCTTAGACATCGTTGCTAATTGGGGAATAAGAAATCAAAATTCTTTTTTAGACTTTATTTTGTCTGGAACTTTTATTTTATTTACCTTTATTTTTATTAATTATATTTAAATCTATATTATGTTTAGATTATTATTATTATTATTATTATAATTATTTATGAAAAGAAAGAAATCTAATCCGAAAAAAATCACCACTGTGATTAAACAGTTTCCAGTTGACGCTAAATATATATCGCAAACTCTGCATATATAGCGCGTTAGTTTGGTAAAGCCAAACGTGGTCTAGTGTTTGGAATTTGGAATAATCATACGTCAATAGGCACTATTTTGGATACTCTTATTGCGACCCAATATGTAGAAACAGATTGAGCGTTATCATTCATGATACCGCATTATTATTGCTCACTGCGGTTTTGTGATGTTTCTCTTTGTGGTCGACAGTCCCGAAGTGGTCGGGTGTAATCCCCAAGGAACTGTTGCAGGTCTGGAATTAACGAATTGGACGGTGAAGACAATGAACGAGTAAATAGTTAACTATGAGATTGAAACTTATTCAAGCTCCTAATTATAATTTTTTTATAAAACAATTTTGCAGCCGAGAAATCATCCATATAAACGAACGTATCGCTCGTATCCTCAATTGAATTCAGTTTAAGGACAAATGGGCTCGTCTTCGCTCAGCTGGATCCAGCTGTCGGTCTTAATGGGGTTCAAAAGATGAGTGGCTATTGATGAAACATTTGCGAGTGAACTGCCTGCGGGCTCCACTTGAGGTGTCGCTATTCCCAAGACCATAGGTTCTTCGTTGTTTACTCCTACTATCTGGACTATCGACTTTGTTTCGCATTCTGCGGCTGTTGTCGTCTTGCCGGATTCCACTTCATTTCTGTCTAGTATATCCATCTCCGATATCGTTAAACAGGAGCGGAGCAAAACTTCTTTTGGAATTTCCCCGTTCTCGCGAGCTTCGGTCAGCAGTAGTATTTTCTCCTTCGGCCCGTGGGCGTGTACGTGATCTAACCTTTTGTTGCGTTTGGCCGAACCAGCCACGTGGTTTTCCGTGTTGGCACCTTCCATTTCCCCAGATAGCTTTAAGGTGAGCGCGGCGATTTCAATCCGCGCGCGTTTAAATTTTCTCTATAGCTTTTTTTCGTTTTTTTTTTTTTAATAAATAAACTTTTATTTTTTTGGTATTCTTTATTCATACTTGTTGATCGTGGAAAATCGTTGTTTCCCTAATATGTAGTCTTTTTGTTATCTGCAGTTTGTACTGGCATTATAACCGGAGATTCAAAGTTTGTGACTAGGTAAGGTCCATCATATCTGTAGCAGAGTTGTCTGCTGCGCTTGAGAGATGATGTGTCTTGACTAAAACTTGTTTCCCAATTTCTGGTGTCCAATTCCTTTTTCGGAGATTATAATGCTTGGCCTGTGTTTGGCTAACTTTCCCCATATTGGACCTGACCATCGAGAATAGTTCTTTCATACGATTTTCCTTGGTTTCGGGTGGTCTGTTCTTGTTCCTGTTCCTATGATTTCTTCGTCATAAAGCGCGTGAGGTAAACGCGGTTCGCGTGCTAAGTTTATGTAACTAGTAGAATATCCAATTGAGTCGGAAATACCCGTATTTATGGCTAGTAGATCAGTAGACAAAGAAGTTGGGTGGCTACACTGGTGGGCGATACCGCAGATGCCTGGTACAACCGAACTTCTGTGGTTGGTAGTGGTATAATTTACCCCGCTAAGCCTCTCTTCGGTAAAGTTTAGGAGTAGATCGTTTCCCAATCCTCTTATTTCTTGCTCTACCTACCGCCGCGCCTGCTACATTTTCACGCATAGCGTCATCCCTGACCGTAAGCAAGCGAGGAAACTCTCTATATAAATATTTTTCAAAATTTGATTAATAATCTAATTTGGCGTTTGTACGCTATAAAGATTAAATATTACGCCTACTCAGCAAGGACATTGACTTTCTTGAATTTGCTGTCTATCACGGCGTACGGAATGTGCGACTGACCTTTGCTACTAGCACGCTTTCGCCTCACTCGGGGTTAACTACGGGAACTAGTATTCATAAAAATTGAAAGATTATTTTCTCATTCTAAGTTGAAGATTTAAAATTGATTACTTCTATCATAGCAAAGCAAATAAATGCTTTCATTTGAGTATTCATAGCTTTATTAGCATTAATACGAACTTCCCTCAGGGGCCTAAAAGCGGCAAAAAGCAGAGGCAAGAAGTTGGAATATTATTATTCCAATCACGACATGCAGACATTTAACTTGCGGATTCGATGAGAAAATCGCTACTAAGTCGTATATAAATCCGCTTCTTAAAGACATTCTGGTTATCTGCAGCAAGCTTACTTATTGCCTTTAATTGGTAAATACGAAGCGCGTCTGTCAGAAAATTTTGACAAACGTTTTTGATTACAATTACGGCAGTTCTATTAAAGTCCGTTGTCGTGATTGGAGAGATATGATCGAATTGTTGATCATTTAAATCTGCACATTTCAAATGAATGATTCAAATGAATGATAACATTTATATAGCAGTAAACCACATCGTTGTTTGTTGACACATTGTTGTTGGTTTCATTAATGTGTAGTTAATTGTTCACATTGGTTGGTATGTAAAAAATGCAAAACCGGGCGATTCAGTCGTAAATATTTGTAGTATGTATAAGCAAAACTTGTTAGCAAATAAATATTAAAATTTTTTGTAATAACACTAAGAATACCCCCATACAATGAGATAACAAAAGTGAGTACAGATTTAAGTTTTTTATGTCACCAAATTAATTAAAAGCACTATTATTTAATATTTTTAAGAAATGTTTTGCTTATGAAAACAAACAAGGTTGCCAACTCTTACTGCTTATGGTATTAAATACAAAATCTGTAGCGAATGAAAAAATCATTAACATGTATAAAATATTTCAAATGTTGTCTTTTTGTAAATCTCTAACATTCGTTATCGTTATTTCTTTATTTCAAACAAAGTGTAAAAGAAGAAATTTTGAAATTTATACAGTTTCCATAGCCTTACATCAAGCGAATAAAACCACACAACTACTCATACTACTATATGTATGAATATTGAACGGCTGTGTTTCGTTTCCTTTAATTAAGAGAAAATTTTTCTCGCGTTCGCATGATGTAAGAGCCATTTGATCTGATTACTTTTAGCTGCAAAATATATTTTAAGAGTATTACTGAACTTTATGACTATACGATTACATATTCTTTAGTTTATTTTATTTTTAGACATTAAGAAAAATAAACACAATTGCTTTGTAATTTGAAATATAATTAATAAGAATGTAAAAAAATAACAAAAAAAAAATTAAAAGTGTCTTTGATGAAAAAATGTAAATCGCATTTGATGGAAACTTTGAAATTATATGCGGGTAAGTATTAGTGCATTCCCGATCTTGAAATGAAAATTAATTCCTTTTTGTAAACAAATTTGTAAATCAGGAAAGTTACTTTGTTTGAACCGTGTCTCTTTTCGCTTACTTTATTGCTAACTTTTTCTCGCAATTATATATGAAAATCCTATGACTGCAGACACAATGAAGTCTGACTTATATTTTTTTTTTTCGTCCCACAGGCATGGGAATATAAGCGGGTGTCCATTCTGTCTACAGCCTATACGTCACGGAAAGTTTATTAAACTTGCCAAAAGTTTGCGACACGTATATCTATCGGAGTTCCTGCATTTTTTAGAGAATTTCATAAACAAATTTCACTATTAAAAAGTCCAGCTGCGTTATCGTTAAAAAATTCCCGTGATATGCTGACAAATTTCGGGAAGCTATCATAACACATCTGGCAATAAACCACAAAACTAAGGCATAGATGTGGCCTGTTATTGTTTTTAGATAGTGCCAATTAAATATAAAAAAGTTGTTGATTAAACATTGATGGAAACAAATATGGTTCAAACTCAGCATTGACTTGAAAAGTGTTGCGTTCTCTTTCGAAAACAACAATTTGTCGCAGTTTTCGCAAACATTTGTTTGATCGCCCTGTACTATAATAAGTCTTAACCGTGGTATTGCAACATTATCGTAGGTAAATAGTACAGGGGGATCATGTAACTATATAGCATCAGTTTTAGAAATTAATACTAACCTTTTGTGAGGTGACCGGTGAATGTAAATTTCTTTAGCTTCTTGGAACAGTATGATTAGCTCTCGTTATTGTAACTAAATTCTCAATTATTGTGAATTAATAAATGAGAGAGCCGTAAAAAATAAGAGATAAATTCATGATTATTTGTTTTTTTTATAAACAGACTGCATACGGTAAAAATTACTAGCTTATAGAATTAAATATGGATTGAATTTTACAAAACGTTAATTTGAAAATTTCTAATTTGTTAAATAAATCTCTTATTTTTTATACATAAATATATTTTATTTCTTATATGTAAATACAAACATATGGATAACAAATTTTAAATGCAAAAGTCTAAATTTGTGCACGTTTCCCTTTCACAGCTGTTTTTTCTTACAAATACAACTCTGAAAGAGAATGTGATGACAATGTGCTTTTTGCTTTATATCCAATACTAATGCACATTTGTCCAATGTCACACAAATCTTATGTAAAAAAAAGCGCACAAAATTAAACTCACCAGCTAAATTTATTTACATGAAGATATAGTATCTGTTTCCAAGTGATAGCATCTAAAAGGTGACGTCAAAAACGTTAAGTGTGACCACCAACCAACATTTGTGATACTTGAAATTGGAAAATCATTTCTTCAAAAATTGTAGCTAATGACTGACTAGACTATAAACAATTAAATGATGATGACGACAAAGATGTGCAACTCAATGCGGAATCAGCATCGAACGAATATAGGTGATTACTAACCTTGAATACGGCAAACATTTAGAAAATCTTATTTAACAATTGTGCTAAGGACTGTTGGAGTTCTGACGGCGGTGTTCTAACCAATCAACTAACACTTCTAAATGTGGTATCGCAATAACGCAACATCGTCTACATTTAATTGTCTATAGTGGTATGACTAATCATTTTGAACATTAAAAACAAAACCTGGTAAATAAAATGGGCAAAAATCCATCTGTTCAAGCAGGAAAGCGAAAAAAAACAACAAGGGCAATTATCGGATTTTATTGGACATATTGTGCAAAACTACGCACGGCGGATGTGTGCGATAATAGAATGTATTGAACAGACGTGCATGTGTTTGCTTGTGCGTATTTAGGGCATTATATTGCATAAGCAATACAATTTGGATTCGTGATGTTAGCAAATAAAAATTATTACTAATCGATTTATATTGAAAATTTTTTTTTTTTAATTTTTTTATTATCTCATTATTTTTTAATATTAATTTTAACATTAAATTTATATAGTAATAGCAATTATTAAAGGCACATAGGTTTGAAATATTTTCAGGGCAACAGCCATGTAAAATAAATGCTAACGTCCATGGCGTAATACCTCAGAGGTTGCGAGGAAAATTACACACAATTGCCCAATAAATGAAAAAAATATTGAAAACTAAGAAAAATGGATAAAGAATAATGTAAAATGTATAATGAAGAGCGAAGAATAATGAGTAACGAATAATAAGTAATAAAGTTAGTAAAAGTACTGCGTACTAAGTGGTAAGCGACGTGTACTACATTGATCTTTCCAAAAGCCAGCGTAAGTTCATTAAGAGTTTTCTATTCGCTTGCCTCAAAAGTTGGTGGATGTTAAAATGAACTCATTTTTAAATAAAATTACCATGAATCACACTAACTAAGATAAAAAACGTTCGAAAGTTACATTGGAATGTGGACGAATCTTTTTTTGGGAAAAAGGGAAGTTTTGGGTTGGCATGGCCAATATTGTTAATTCTTATAGAATATAAGTGAAAATTTTTGTTGCGTTTTTATTGCAAACATTATTTATGTTGCACTACAGGCGTGTTGTTTGATCGACTTGACCCGTTTTCAATGCCCAGCTGCGCGCGAGAACTTCGAGTGTTTTTGCTAAATTGTAATTCGATGTCTTCATTTTTAGGAGATCAAAACAGAACAGATCGACGGACAGACAAATGGACATGCTTAAATCGATTCCAAATTTAATGCTGACCCAGAATATATATATATATACTTTATATGGTCACTGAAGCCTCTTTCTGGGCGTAGCCAATCAATTAACAAAATGAATATATCTCTAACTCCCTTCGATTGTGAGCACACAAAATTGTAATACTAAGTTATATTTTTGTCTTTATTTCATTAGAGAAAAACCTTGTACACATATTTTTTTTTTATACATTCATTCAAATGTTTATTTAAAATATTCTATAATTTAGAATATTAGTAAAGGTATTTATGTGCGGTTGCAGCCATTCATTCGCACATATGCAATAAACTTTTATTTTCGAATTCTAATTGGATTAAGAAACTGTTTGTTTTTCTATGCCGTATGCCGATGCTTGTATAAACTGTATAGCAGTTAACATTTAAACTTTAAGCGAATGTAACCTGCAGTTGTGAAAGAATGCTATAAAAAAGCGTATGAAAATCTCATATTGAAATATAATAATTAAATTATGAATCATTATAATGAAAATCAAAATGAACCGAATAAATTGCAAACAAATATTAATGATAACGTTAAGATTAATCGAAGTAATATATCCAAAGATACACATGTATGGAAATTACCTGATAAGACAAAACATCAAAAATATCACATAGTACCAAACGAAGATCCAAATGATTTGATGGATAAGAGAGAAGTGACGGAGAAGCAAAATGACAATTCTAGTTCCTTAAAAGCTTTAGAAAAATCTCATGATTTTGAAATTCCTGAAAAGATTCATTTAAATTTGAATGCAGAGAAAGTTTCATTAAAATCTTTACAAAATTCGAAAAAGAATAAAAAAATTGTGACAACAACTATTCCAACTATTACAAGCCCATCGGCTTCGTCGCCAATCAATAAACCAATTAAAATAACAAACATACACTGGAAAAGTGCTAAAACTTCTAATGATGAGAAATCTAACAGACAACAACATATGTCAAAACCATTAAATTTTACCATAGTTCCTATTAACTTGGCAAAGGAAAGACAAACAACAAATGAAGAAATGCAAAAATTACCAGAAATTAAATTAACCTCATTCGTGGAAGATCATCATACCGACACGTATAACTCATCAATGTTAACAACAAAATTACCTTTAATGAAAGGGGGTAACAAAATGGCTAAAGCGGAATTTCTTAAAGATAAAGTGAATGAAAACTTTCAAGTTCCTAATAGGAAAGCATCGTTAAATTCTGAAGTAAATGATCAACCTGAATGCTCTACCTCCCCTGAATCGATATTAGATAATGTCTTAAGCGCTGCTTCGTCATTTTCCGTGCATAGTAGTAGCATAAGTAATAATAGTGTGTTGAGTGAAAGTGAAAATTTAAAAACTGGTAACACAAGAACTGATTGTTCACCATCAACGCCGCCTTTAAATGCTATAAAACATGTTGGCCTTAATCTTCCTTCTACACCTTGTATACGATTGCCAAAATACAAAAGCAATTCTTTATTATCTAGTTCAACTTTAACGGAATTGAAAAGTGGATCTAGTAAAATAGAAGAAAACTCTAGTGAAATACAAACTGTTCCAAATAATTTGACGGCTCCTAAGTTATTATTGAGTATAACTTCGTCGGATTCGTTTGAGACGGCTACAAACTGTTCAAGGTAAAAATCAGTATGGCCTGAAAGCTAATACCTTAACAGTATAACAGTTACAGTGAAAGTAGAAACCTTTGAATCACATAACACCAAGAGATTTGATATTTTTTAATAGCATGAGACTCTGGTTCAAATCGCATGCTCTACTTTAACGTAGTTCTAGACACTTTATTTTTCATACGTCTCCAACAATTTTCGGTGTCTTCAAGAATGCTAGAGACGATGAAATTGCCTCCATTTTTGTTATGCATTCTTTACATTGACTGTTGCAAATTTTGATACTTCATTATATTGGATATATCGTGAAGACTTTTGTATATAAGTACTAAACTATAAATCCAGAAAACGGAAATATTTTCAATTGATTGACTTGACAAATGTTTAAAACGAACGCATTAATTTTCGCTGCTCATTTTTGCGAGCTGAAAAATGCTTATGGCAGACAATACACAATTAAGCAGACAGACGGACACACCTAAATGAATTTCAAATTTCATTGTGATCAAGAATATATACTTTATAAATATAAATAAATTTTGTAAGGAATGAGTATTAAAGTCTCTCTAAGATGAATATAACTTACATCGAATTCACGTTTTTACACCTAACACCGACGGATGAAAGTATGCTCATTATGTCATTTGTTGTTTGCAACAACCAGAAGGAAACTTCTTACACCTCACAAAGCGTATAAATATTCATGATGAGCATCAAATTTGGAATCGATGTAAGCATGTCTCTCTGTTCGTCCGTCTGTCCATCTGTGTAATGCGTGTGCCAAATATTCCCCTGGCCGTAAAAATAAAGAATTTATCTGAAAATGATGGCAAAAGGATTGGAGTTATTTGTGCGCAGGTTGGTATTAAAAATGGGCGACATCGGTCGCAGGCCACGCCTACAGTATAACATATATTTAAATTGCTTTTGCTTACTTTGCTTACTACTTTCAAACTACAACACTTTATTTCATAAAAATGGAAAAAATCGGTCATGTCCACCCGATATTAAAGCCAAAAAATTCGAATCTTAAAAACCCAACCGAATGTAATTTTTTTAATTTTTAGTATTCAGTGATGAGAATAATAAGAGGTTTTTGACAAGAAAATTAATTTTACAAAATTTTCGAAGCATCTCCATAAAACGGTTCCCAGGGTTCTTGACATGAAGACATGGTATAATTATTAGTATTTTAACGCAAGAATACGTGAAGAATTGTATTAGACGATATGGTGATGGGTATTTAATGGATGTAGCCTTACCCAAGTGTTTATTTTTTTTTTTTTAATTTTTTATTTTATTTATTTTATTAAATTGTGACTAAAACTCAATTATGTGCTTAGAACCCCTACTTCACCTTTACCAGATAAATCATTACCAGCTAATACTAATGAACAGGATTTTCCTGAGGAATTTAAATGCCAAATGTGTCAAGAGATGTATCAAGATCCACGAAGTTTAAATTGTTTGCATACATTTTGTTTTCAATGTATAGTTAATGAAAATTTCAAAGAAGATGATAGTATACCGTTTTGGTCTCAACCGAATTCAATTCAAAATAAGGAGCAGCCATCGGAAACAAAAGGTAAATTTCTTTAATATTTTTCTTTTTTTTTTTTTCTTTATTATTAAATCAGTCACTTAAAGATATAAGAAAGAAACAGAGAGAGAGAGAGAGAGAGAGAAAGAAACAAAGAAAGAAAGACAGGAAGATTATTACTTCTTATGAATAACAATTTTGAGATGTTTAACAAGTGTATTTATATATTATTGTTGTTCCTATCATTGCCGTTATATACTAAATATGTTAACGCGATTGTACTGTTTCACTAAAGTTTAAGTTGTTTATAAACGATGATATTTTTACATTAAAATCTACTAATAATTACGCTAAAGAAAAAACCAAAAAAAAAAAAAAAAAAAGTTTAAATGTATATGCGTTAAAAATTTTCTTTAATATATATTTCATTATAAGATCATTAATTGTATAAACTAGCTAACCGTTTGTGTGTGTATATATTTTTAAAATATTTTATTAATCGTTAACAAAGTAATAGTTTTCATATTGGCATTCAAGTAGCTGCTACTTATAAACGTTTTGAGTTATATATATATATATATATATGTAAATTGGCTTTAAGTATATGTACATATTCATGTGTGTATTGCAAATGTTGCTTCTATAGTTTGATTTGGCAAATATTTTAAAAAGTTTTTTTTCTCTTCAACTTTTCTACTCAAATTTCATATAAATTTCTTCTATTTTTTTGTTTTCTTTTCGTTAATTTTATTCTCTGGACAATTTCAAATTTTAACATACGGTATTATTTAAGAGTTCATAACAACTTAATGGTGTATTGGGATGATTATTTGCTGCAGCAACAGCTGCTTCATTACGATTTTTTATAAAATTTCCCACCCAATGAGCGGTTAAATCTAAATATTTTGTTTTTGCTCCTGGATTATAATCGAGAAAGCCTGCTTTCGGTATCACTTCTTCGATTTGACTACCATCTGGCCAATTATTATAGCTGGCAATATTTATAAAGCCAACATGATTCAATATAGCTGTACGCCAAGCTACACCGTAGTACTGCAAACAAAGAAATTTAAAATAATTATTACGTTTTAAAAAAATTTTACAAAAAAAAAACTAAAATAGGATTTGTCATCTTGATTCATAAATCTTAAATATCTATCAAAACAAATCATAGCCTTATCAAAGAGCCCATCCATTTAAAGTCCGAATTGTATGCAGTTCCATGAATAGCCAATAATCAGATCAATATCTAATGCAGAGCATAAGTACGGGATTCTTAGTTATAATAAAAGATTTTTGGGCTAATCTCGCAGTTTGTAAGTTTAGGCAAAGTATGCGCAAAATTTTAATGTTCAGTGTCGGGGAATTTTAAATTTTGACACAATACCGACGAACAACGATGAAGAGAAGGTCATCTATATTGAATGTTTATTCCTGTGTGTTGCGAAGGGAGATACATATATAATATCTAAAGGCAATCATAAGAAGATCGAGTACGAAAATTGACAATCAGAATAGTCAAAGAACTCATAAAGTTTATCGGCTTACTAATGCTTGCTGTTGTGCAACCACAGCCGCAGCCTAAAAAAAGTGTTTTTTTTTTAATTTTTTTAGATGAAAGGAAAAGAAATAAAATAATAATCTTCGAGGAGGGGTTATTAAGCATATATTTAAGGAATAAAAAAATATTTTTGGAAAAATAAAAAAGGGACAATGAAATGGAACCCATTCCAGCGAGCTGCTTTCAAGATAAGAGGCTGTGCGGCAAGCAACCTAATTCTTGCAAATTTGTATTAAAAAAGAAGAAAAATCCCTTAAACGGGAAGGTCACTGTAAATTTTTCAAAAATCAAATTCTTTTTTTTATTAGTTTAATAGATAGTTTAAAGCTCAAGGCCATACAAAAAAGGTCATATCAGAAGTGCTTCGAAGATTAGAAAAAGCGCTAGCATAAGTACATTATACCTAAAGAGGATTATTATGAAAAGGATAAAATAGAGATATTGATTTATTATTTATTTTTCGAAAAAAATTAAAATTTTTTTTTTGAACCCATCTCGTATATTTTGCAATCATGGAGGCCGTCAAAAGATACCGGATATCGACTGTATATATATACATATATTATATATTAGGTAAATGCATGAATTTTGGCCAGCAACTTTTACAGTTAAAAGTGATGGGCAAAACCAATGCACATAAGAATTAAACTCGATGATTTTGACTTTCCCTTACCTAAAATGACAAATTTTCCACTTAGTATTATTGGGTTATTCAGTGTACATAGACGCTAATCATGGAACGCTTAAAATTGCATTTTCGACGTTCATTAGTTTTCTAGTTTGATTTGAAAAAATCTGTCGCCGAAGGTCTTCAAAAACTTATAATGATGCCGCTTCATACTATCCGAATTTTCGGCTTTGGTTTCAACAGTTTAAAATTAGTGATCTTGATGTCAATGGCAAAGAACCGCCTAGAGGACCAAAAAAGTTCGAAAACAATGAATTGCAAGACTTATTGGACGGAAATTCAGCTCAAACTGCTAAAGAACTTTCGAACGGCCTAGCAGTTGATCAATCATTTTTAATTTCTACTTCTTTATATATGTGCAATAGGAAAGGCTCAAAAGGTGCGAAAATGGTTATAATACAATTTGACTGAAAATGACATTTCGAACTGTTTCAACACCATACTTTCATTTGCTGGCCAAGCAAAGAAGGAGAGTTTTTCGTGACGTATTGTGACTGGCGATAAAAATGGATCTGCTACGACAGTAATAAAAATCATAGGCTAGTCCAAGAGAGCCATTCACATTGGCACCAAACCAGAACATGCCTGGCCGTCAAGTTTTGCCATGCATATGATGGGATCAACAAGGTATAGTGTATTGTGAGTTACTAAAACCGAATGAAACTGTTACTGCAGTGGTCTATCGAAGTCAATTGACTAAATTGGACGAAGTATTATTGCAAAAAAGATTAGCAATAGCGGCTAACAGACGCAAAGTCATGCACTTGCATGACAACGTTTACAACTTATAAGAGTTGTGAAGGATGGACTGTCAAAGTTGCCGCTCGAATGGGAAGTTCTGCCGTATCCAGCGTCATCACCAGATATAGCGTTTTCTTATTACCGCTCGTTCAGGTCGATGAAGCATGGCGGCTTGGCTGGTAAAGTTGAAGAAGTGTGAAAATAGGTCGATCCATGCATAGCCCTAAAGGATCTTGAGTTCTTTTGACACCACGTCGCACCACGCCACGTTACCAGAAAGATGAGAATAAGTTGTAGAAAATATTGGAAAATATTTTGATTAATACATTATTATATAAATTTTTCTCAATAAGTGAGTTTTACAAGTAAAAAATTAACCAATTCTCTCGCCCCTGTACATTATATATTAATTTTAATATTGCCTTAGCAATGTCACGAGATCCCATAAACTTATCCTTATAAGCATAAAATTTCTTGTTTTACAAAATGTAGCAATTATTTTGATCTACAATTTTGTAGAAATATTAAGCAAAACCTTTCAAAATGTATCGCAAATGTAGTCTTAGCTGGTCAAAATATGCCAATGTAGTTTTAATTTTCGTTTATATAACCATTTCTCTGCTACATGTCAGCTCAATACTTTTGATATATGTATAAGACTACTTTTTGCAGCTCAAGATAACGATAATGGTTTCTCATACTAAGGTTAATATTAAAGAGAATATGTTACTTCCGAGCGAAAATATTTTTCAAACAATTTGCGAAACCAATCAATTTGTTACGAATGGATTGATGAAGTTAATATACTCTTATGAAGTATGTATGTATATATCTCAAATTTACCAAATTAAAATTTGAATTAAAAAGTTAAGAAAACTATATTCGGTTATGCCGACTTCGTATCTATATCCATCACATTTTTCTTCAAAATTAGATTGAAAAAAATAAATTTCGATACTCTGTAATATGGGTTAGGCATAGCAGTTCTTTCCCATTTTTATGGAATATCGTGGAAATTCTCCTCACTGCGCAGTTTATAAGTAGTGAGCAAAATACACGGAAAGCAGAAATGTTCTCAGCTTGTTTTATACTATAAGAGCGTCCTTTGACCGATTTGGCCAATTGTCTGTACCATGGTACAATAACTTTCAATCCTCCTGCCAAATTTGATCCACAGATCTTAAATTTTTCGAAGGAAAAAATGGTTGCTGCAAATATTCGATCTATAAGGAAATAAAGAGGCGAACAAACGCAGGGATGGACACACCTATGTGGACTCTGAATTCCTTCTTCGAGTATTTTGGGGTATCATCGTAAAAGTAAAAACGCTACGCAGGCACACAAAGACTCATCGATAAAACCACTTCCTAATCAAAAGGATAAATTATTAATAAATAAAGCGGGAGCGGTACAGTAGCTTCTACAACAATTCAACTTTTCTTTGACGGGTCTTGCAATATAAGCCCGAGCGTATTCAGGCAATTACATCAATTATTGACATGCATCATGTTTCTCAGGTAAGATTTCATTGGGTTAGAGACCTGTCAGTAACATACAACTATAGGTTTCCATTACAAACGATTTGGCGTAACTAGTTGATTTATTTCAGTCTTTCACTGGTTTAATCATCAATTAATGTTGTTGTGCTATAAATATAACTTTCTTGCTCAACCATTCTTGGTAGAATTGAGATTTTTATCTAGTAAAGGGGCTTCAATCTAATTAATTTCAATTTTTTAGTTGTTCAGTCAATTTGTAAAAACGCAAAATTTTTAATAACAGGTAGAGAGATAATAATCAGTACAAATTGCCTTTAAATCTTACAACGACCGTTTTTGAAAACATTTTTTTTTTTTTCCATAAAAATTTATTGCAAAAAAAATTTGGAATCATTTAATAAAGCAGGTGATTTGAGACTTACAAAACTACTGTCAATTATGTAAAAAAAGCCATTAAGTATTTAAGTGTTAAGATTTTATCTTCTGATACTTACTCGACCATTACTTCGATGTCTTTGTATATCACCATGACGAGGAAATTTATTACGTTCAGCAAAACCCGGTCCAACTGTCGGTATAAATAACATTTTATAAGTCATTGCAAAAGACTTCAAGTACGACCAATTTTTCCAAGTACTAGCAAAAGTCGCACCATTACTTGGTAATTTACTATAGAAACCATCAAAGCACAGACGACGCATCGATTCAGCATGATTTTTAAGTCTAATATTAATTAAAATGATTTAATAATATCTAAGAGTATAAATATTATGATTAAAATTTTTTTACCTAATATGACCTATAAAAATTCCATCCATTCGTTGCCGTATTGAATTTGTATTACTATCCTTGTTTTTACAAAAAACACGGGCTGCCGATGAATCAATTAATTTGTAGGCGTTACTGATATAAATTAAAGGTAATTTTCCTTTCTTACTAAGAGCATAGACTTTATAGAATCCTCTTAGGATTAGAAATGATTGCAAATCTTTAAATTGTTTTTCTAAATAAGCTTGACTTTGATTGCCGGCCAAATTTAATTCAAATGTTACACTTAAATTGTATTGCGGAGCCAATTCAATAATTGTTTTATACAAATCCTTTTCAACGGACTTGCCATTATAGCTAAGTATAAGAACACCAATACCACAATTGCGAATATTTTCAAAATGTTGTTGCAATAATGCCGAGGTCGGTTTATATAAACCCAAAGCGGGATAGAAAGCACTATTTAAGACTTTTGGAATTGTTGCTGACTTTACTAAAGCTGTTCCAATAGTGACATTAGAAACCGTTTTGTATGCTTCTTTTGGTGCATTTGATTTCTTATTTTTATACCATTGCACTGGAGCTGTATAAAAAATATGTATCGCTGTAGTTATACTTTCTAAAACGGTATGTTCTTCTTCCGGATTTACAGCATTTTGTTTATTGAAATCTTTTAAATTTTGTATTTTCTCCTTAATTAGACGAGATTTCAATTTATGTTCATCATATTTTTCAGGCTGAATAACACCATTTTGACGAGGTGACCTTAAAATCTCCGGAGATTGTTCCACTTTAATATTATTGCTATTATGAGTTTTACTATTATCATCATCATTGTTATACACGCGTGCTATAAAATTTTCATCGATTAAATGCTCATGATTTGTATGCTGCAAACCATTATTTAAAAGCAGTAAAGTTAGCACAATTAATGTAATAATCATTAAAAGTAATAAAATTCTTAATTTACGAGGATTTTTGATATATTTAGTAAACAACATATTTTTATTGCTTTTTTCTATTACAGTTATGTTTTATTGTAGTATCGATTTACACGATAAATTTTAAGCTCTTAAGACATTTCTTATATGAATTTCTTTTTTCAGACCTTGCGTTAAGTGTTTGTGGGTGAGTGCGTGTGACCATCTACTGATGCAGAATCATTTCCTTTGTCGTCTATGTTCGTTTATTTTGTTTTACGTTTTTCTCTAACTTTGTTTTTGTTTTTGTCTTTTTTTTAGTTTTCATTTTTTTCTTTACTATTCCCCGCTTAGTAAGATATCAACCCCGCAGAGGCATTCGTTATATTCCAGCCATTTGAACTAAGTATAGCAGATTTTATATGCGTTTTCTTTAACCAACCGTTTCCTGTAGTTTGTTTTGATACTCTATTGTATATGGTATACGTATAGGTATTTGTTTATATCTCCGTATATATATATATATATATATATATATATATATATATATATCTATATATCTATATATATATATATATCTATATATCTATATATATATATATATCTATATATCTATATATATATATGCATCGCTACTAAGTAGAAAGCTTTTAGTCACGGGTGGTAAAATGTTGTTTTGAATGCTATTTTTTATTAAGCCGGCATTAAATGTTTTTACACAAATTAATGCCTGCGCATGCTTGAGCTAAGGAGTGTTAAGAGATTAAAAATTAAGTTAAACGATAGCTGGCCAAGAGAGAATATGGCTTTCTTTGATAACGTTTGAAACAGCTTTTATTATACAGGGTGAGAAAAATTTGATTTTGTTTTCAAATCATCGAAACGTGTTAGAAAAATGAGATTTTTTATTCAATATCAAACATTATTATGATCGCAATGAGCGTGCCCAGATGTCCTTTCCGTTGGTCACATTCTATCCGAATGCTTCTCTGCCAAAAATTAACGATTCTCTTGTGACGGGTCTTGATTGTTCGAGAAGTGACATGATCCCAAGAATTCGTCTCTCTCTCTCTCTCCCCAATCACATGAAGACCTTGACACCAAAAGTACACTTAATTTTACCACAATTACATGAGGACCTTGAGAAAGATACACTTAAACTACACTTAATTTTATCACTTTTGCTTATATCGTTTATACAACTTATTTACCTATAAATTGTCCATTTTACTAATTATTTCTACCTTTATTCTTTCTACCTTCTAATTATTATATCAACAGTCGCATACAATCTAGTTTTTCGCCGCCTTTTCAATCATATTTTGTAAATTTATTTGCATACATATAAATAATGAATAAATAATAAATAAAAGTATAATATTTAAATAGTTTTTTTAACTATTTATTTTAAATTAGTATAAAAGGTTGCGACAAATAGAAATATTCGTCACGAAAGTGCTATGAAAAAAAAACCGTCGTTTTTGCAAAAACTGTTGGGCCTCTATTTCATAAAAAAAAAACAACAAAGAAACGAATTTTCAAGTACTACAATAAATGTAAATAATTTGGAAAAAACGACTTCTAATTTCATGCTCACAAAATTCGTAAAGCGCATGTCAAGCATAAATATAAGAATAAAAAACAAAAACTATTTATGCTCATACGGATTGAATGTAAAAGTCTTTCTACTTTTTGATCACCGCAGTATACATTTCTAAATGAATAAAAAAAAAATAAAATATTAAAAATTTATTTTCAGTTTTGTGTACTACTAAAAGCAACAGTTTACTTTCCTCTTCGCCGGAAATAACATCAATACGTAGTAATTCTGATTTATCAACTATTGCAAGCAGACAGCGTCATTCTTCCTTTAGTTTTAAACGGAAAAAGTCTATTGATCCTTTAACAATAAAGGTAATTTTAAATATAAAACAAATAAAAACATTATAGTCAGGCAAAGCTGACAATTGCATACCCTATACAACTTTGTTGAATATTATCTTGCATTTAAAATATCAAAAACACTTTTCATAGGAACAAGGGGGGCTTAAAGGTTGATCGAATTTATAAATTTAAATTGTAATTTAATTTAAATTAATTTATAAATCTAAATTATAATTTAAAGTAAGTTAACGTAAAAATTTAAATTATATTTAACTTAAATTAGTTTATAAATCTAAATTAAATTTAACTTAAATTAGTTTATAAATCTAAATTAAATTTATTTTAATTTAAATTAATTTATAAATTTGAACTAAATTTACTTATAATTAATTTATAAATCTAAATTAAATTGTAAATTAAATTAATTTAACTTTTTTGCCAATGACCTTATTATTCTTCAACTATTTCCATCATAAAATACAAAAAATTGGATTTTATTGGTACATAAGGCCTAGCATTTCCTAGACGATCCTTATATGTGGTGGTACGCAGATAATAGATCTTCTTGGCCAAAAATTAGTGCAGTCAATTATTATGTTAAATTATTATTATTATGGGTAAATTTTCACTATGAAATATTAAAAATTAGGCATTTCCGTCATATAAACCTTTACTTTTCAAGAAATTCCTTTTACGGCGTCTGTCTGTTCAGTCTGCAGTCGCAGATTTTTCTCAAATTTTCAGATTTTTTTCAAATAGGGCATTATAAGAGGAGCGCCCGTAAAAGTGATCCAAACGATTCCATTTTCAATAGGAGAAAACACGTATACTAAAGCAGTATACCAAAATTTCATTCAAATATCTCAATTAATTGCGAGCTATACGTGAAGCACAAAAGATTGGATCGACCTAGAAAGACAAATGGACAGAAAAGTTAAAATCGTTTGAGAGAATTATTCTCAATTGATCGATATAACAAAATCCATCCATCATAAGTCCTTCTGAGTGTTACATAAATCCGAATAAATTCAATATACACAGATAGTGTAGTGTGTAAAAAAAAAACTAAGAAAACTGTATTTGGCTGGGAGGATATTATGCATATGCTGCCAATGTAAACAAATTTATAAAGAGTACTCATGCATTGATTTTAGTTTAAGCAACGTAACCTACGAGCAGTAAATATTGATAAACTAACGAAAATATTTGCAATTTTTCCATTCTTCCATCGGTACCATTTCGATTTTGAATTTTTCCGTTAAGTATTATATTAGGGCAACAAAAAAAATGTTCAAATAATTAACGTATTTTTACTGAAAAAACATAATTAATATGAACAAAAAATTCATTTTTGGTTACGTCCTCTCGAGTTTTAGAAAATGCCATAGACAGGACAACAACGTGTCTTTGGGCCAATATGTAGGAACTTATTCTTAAATATTTGCTGGGCAAGGCATTTAAAAAATTTTTAAAAATTAAAAAAAAAATGTTATAATTTAACCCTTGTAAGCAAGAACTCCATTCCGTGATAGTCCTCTAAAGCTCAGCAATTATTAGATCAGATTTTAGCTTTTCCAAAGTACTAATAAAAGGCATAGAGACTGACGTGATTCATCAATAGTTTATAGGATCTTTAAACGGGATCTCTATTTCTAATTGATATTTCTGTTTACGATAAACGGAAGCGAAAACCCCTTTCGTACTAAACACTTTCCATCTTTCGTTATAAAATTTTTCCAAGTATTTTTTTTTTTTACTTCATTTTAGAGCAAAAATCGAACCAACAAACAAACAAAAGGTGAACCGGAAAGCAATGCCGATACGAATCGTTTAATTATATGTGAAATCTGTCAATTTCCTACGGAAATACCTTTGGGCGGTATACGACAATTACCGCAAAATTTCTTAGTGTTACGCAAGATCGAAGAGTTACGATTTAAAATAAGCGAGAAAATGCTTTCATCTTTTTGGTGTAGTCTATGCTGTGAAGAAACTAACGTAAGTATTATTACTACGATCATTAAGATATGAGCTTATGAAGAATAATAAAAAATTGAATTTTTTTTTTCTTACATTAGGCGACTTACCATTGCTTGAATTGTACTCTAAATTTATGTACCCTTTGCAAGGAAGCGCATGAAAGACAGCGTTCCACGACAGGTCATAAAATACAAAACATTTTAGAATTGAGAAAGAAGCATAAACAAAAGAGCAGCAGGAACGATAAGATGAAATCAGCATTAAAATGTGTTATGCATCCAGAGTTCGAAATCAAGTTCTTTTGTATCGCTTGCTTGCAGGTAATATTATTGAGAAGTCTAACTATATACACGAACTTATGTACTATGGATCGAATAACATCTGAAAAAATTGATAGTAGACAGATATGGATTTGGAAAAAAAATAAAAAAAATTAAGAAATTAATCTCGAATTTTTGATAATTTTATAAGAAATTTATGCAAAAGTTTGCAAAAAAGAGAAAAGAAATTTATGTAAAACTTGCAAAACTTTTTTCACACTTTTTTTAGGGATTTCCTTCATCAAACTTCTTTTGCCGTAATATGTTAGGTACTTGCATGTATTCTGATCATTTCTTCAGTTGTAAAAAGGAAATTGGTACAATATATATTAATCAAAATACTTTCAATCATTTTCTACAATTTTCCTCATATTTCTGGCAACTTGGCGATACCATGTTCAAAGAACGATATTGGTTTAACAGTGACCCAAATCTTCGAATCATTTTCGCACTTCTTTAGCATTTCGAAATCGTGTGCCAGCCAAGTCTTGCTGTATCGATCTGAATATGTGGTAATCACAAGGCGCTTTATCTAGTGAATCCGCTGGATGCAGCAGAACTTTACATTTGGGCTGCAACTGTATATCCTTGACAACTCTTACAACGTAAGATCGAGGTTTGTCATATAAAAGGATGACTTTGTGTCTGTTAACCTCTATTGCTGGTCTTTTTTTGCAACAGCACACCATTCAATTTGTTCAATTTGACGCCGGTAGACATTTTCAGGATCGATTTCAAACGGTTTTAGCAACTCGTAATACACTACAATTTCCTGGTTCCACAGCAAGGCGTTCCATGATTAGCGTCCGTGTACGCTGGATAATTCAATAACACTAAATGGAAAACTGTTATTCCATGTAGAGAAAGACCAAAATCATCGAATTTGTTTACATTGATACTTCGCATTACTTTATTATTTTCACCACTAGACTCCGCTGACCAAGATAAATGGAAACACTTAATGATTATTTCAACAGAAGATAGTACTGTTCTCTTAAAAGCATACACAGTTGACAGACACATTTTTAAATTTGGACAAATTTCGTAGATAATAATGTATTTACTACTCTTTTATACTTAATTTCCTTAATAGTTTTTAGTATTATTTTATATAATTGACATTTATTGCTACCTAGTCTTAGTACCCAGAATCGAAGAGAGCACAGCAGAACGAGAGAAAAGGACAAAGTGGCGCTTACTATTGTCAATTAATACTAAAATGCTTTCTAAAATTTAATTTATACGACCAATCACTCACGTGTGTATAAACACGATGATGATCAATAAGAAAAACGTAGGTAAAAAGAGATACGATGGGACTGCACGTATATACGCGTATACACGGCTTCTTAGTTTAACATTTTTAACGGTACTCGGGTAATCTATACAGAGTAGATCTTTGGCACATTTATTAGTGTTCCATAGTTAGTTTAACTCCATTTCGGCTGTACCGTTTCCTGCAATTAAACCTATACGTATTTCCGGAGCTACTGCCTGACGAAAATTTTTAATCATTTTTTTGCGTGATATTCAAACGAGTCATGAGAAAAATTCGAGCGAGCGATACTCATACTAGTACTTATCATTTTTCGCAATATTTCGACACTAATCGAGGCCGAAGCCGGATAAACGTACATGATCATCTAGCGTCTTTTCTTCATTTCCTTACCTTTATATTATTAATACAAATGTAGCTAACGAGGTTCATCACCCTCAGTTTCATCGTACATGCCCGATAGATAAATTTTATGTATTTACCGATCGAGCATTTATTATAACCAAGGCCATACATTAACTATAATTAAAGTATAGTCTACCACACTGGCAGCTAATCCCGGGCATACCGATTTGAAAATCACGTTTCTTATCTAGTAGGCTAAGCTAAGTAATCCTTCCAAATTAATCAGCATTTCTTCACGTGGCACATTTAACTCTCATCCTTTGTTCATAGCTGTCTAAATTGGAAAGGTATATCCTTCAGTGACTTTATTTGAAACGTGATGATGGATATCGGGTATGTAGATAGTGACTTAAAGCGCCGCAAGTATCAGAATAGAGCTTTTGCGATTAGATATCATATGACCGAAAGAAAATTTGAAAAAGTAGAACATCACTAAAAGTCGGAATAAATCTGAATAGTAGAAAAGTACGTGCCATTACCGGCTCCAACATACTCTCTTCATGTTAAAAAAAGAATGGGTAAAAATTCGATAGCCGTTTAAAAGACTCTGCATTTAAGAAAATGTTAGGAAAATCGAAAGCTGAGTTATTCGATTTTACTTTTTATAATGACTTTTTTTATGATAACATCTAAGAGAGTTAATTCCAAGCGAAATCTATATATAGATCTTTAAGATAGAAATTCCATTTGCTTATTTTTAGATAGCCTGTACAGATTGCTTAGCTTTAATGCATAAGGGTCACAAATACGAAACCATTGCAAAAGCTATAAATCATTATGGGAAAATTTTAAAAGATTCAGCAGAGCAGACACGTCCTCTTTGCAATTATGCCGAACACTCTGTAGAGAAATTAAATGAAATTGCAAAAGGTATAAATCGAAAATGTGATGAAATTAAAACACAAGTAGAAGCATTCGCAACAAGTTATTTCGAAGCGGTTGAAGCACATCGCAACACTTTATTGCAGCAAGTTCATCGAGCACGAGAATCAAAAGTTGAAATGATTTTGGAACAACAAATGAATTTAGGTGAGAGAGTTTGCTTTTAATTGAAAAATATTGAAAAATTTTAATTGTGAATTTTTTCTTTCATAAAGAAAAACGTGCACAAGATGCTTCAATGGCTTTACAATTTACCCAAGAATTAACTGAGATGAATTCCGATGTAGAGATTTTATCATTTCTCAAAATATTACTACGACGTTTTGAATATTGTCAACAATTTAAAGCACCAATTGATCCTAAGGTTTCATTTCATATTTAAGAGAACATTTTTTAATTTTTCAATTATAACTAAAAAAGTTTTAGATTTCAGATTCTTTACATTTTTTGCCAAAAATTCGAGCGCCTTCAACTAAAAATCAAAATGATATACCCATGTTCGGTATAATAACTATGCAAACAGTGGAGCCAACACTTTGTACCTTGCAATGGGATGGTAATTAAACAAAATTACAACAAAATTAATTTAATTACATTCGTATGCCTTTCGTGTTTTCTTTAATTAGGTTTTTCTCAATTACGACTTCATAAAAAAGTCGAATTAACTCTTATTTCACGTGATGCCGATGGTGTACCATTGTGTCATGGTGGCTTAGAAATTAAAGTGAAAATAAAATATAAAGAGCAAAGTATAAAGCTTTTACCTATAGATGTATATCGATTGTTCTCTTTACACACATCTCCATATAAATTCATAAATTTATTTTATATCTCTTTAGGTGCATGATAATCGTGATGGTACTTATACTGTGTCTTTTACACCCGATTCTCAGGGTACTTTATTATTAACTGTGGCCATTAACGATAAACATATTAAGGTAAATAGTTGATACAAAAAATATTGTATAAAGATTAGTTTGGGGAAAAGGTAATCCATGCAATCTTATAAGAACTTCAGGACTTTATTTAACATTTCGAATTGGAAAATAATGGATTTCTTTTTCCCCAAACTAATATAAATATTTTTCTCTCTTTTCTTTATATTTTTTATAGGGTAGTCCATTTAGCTTTTTGGCTCGTGCGGTTCGCCCGCACAGCGGTATATATCATTGTTGCGCTTTTTGTTCCAGTAAAGGTAACAAAATGATGAAATGTTCTTGCGAAGGACGTATGCCCGGTTATACTGATGGCTGTGGTCATGGTCACACCGGACATCCTGGACGTCGTCATTGGTCTTGTTGTGGTAATGTTTTAGAAAATTCCGAATGCCATGTTGCAAATAAGTTATTAAATCCTTCAAGTTAATTTCTATTATGTTGTGATTTGTGATTAATTTATATAAAGTAATAAAAGGAAGTCATTAAAATTAATTTTATTTCTTTCCAATGGAAATTAACAGTTTTATCGCTTATGCACGTAACGCTTATAGATATCTGTTTTAATATTTCCATCTAACTTTAGTTGGGGCTCTTATTGCATTGGTCGCTGTTTCGGATATTATAGTAGAAAATGTAATTATAAGGAACGGGAAATGCAAACGATATTATTACTTACAGCCGTTAGAGTATTCAGTATATTTTCGCACAAATGCGTGCAATCTTTAATTAACACGGATTCAAGTGCTTGCAAGACTTTCTTGGACAAAAGAAAACAATTATCATCATTATCATCGAATTTAATTATTTTGGTTGGCAGTTCAAGCCTTCTATTTCTTATATGTAAACATTACTAGTGAAATAATCTTCGAAAGCATTTTCAACGAGGACTTTGCCCTAGGTTTTCCATCTCACTTAAATCTGCTATATTGTAATGTTGTTAACCAGCTATTGTTTATAATGTATTGGAAGTATTGGACGGGCATAGATTCCCCGTCTCATTAGAGCGGAATTATATCTAATTATATCTATTCTGCTCGGCTGTCCCCAAGGCTATCGTCAAGATTAACTCTGCGTGAATAATATCAATTTAGTATTTTACGCCAAGGCGAACTCAGCGATATTTCATGAAAATCAATTAATTTTATTCAGACAAATTACCCTACTCACATACTACAATTTTTTCTATAAAATATTCAGTAAAATGCTTAATCTGCAGAACTATAACGTAAACAATTAAATAGCGCGCCGGTGCAATTAGCATTTTCGGGAGTGTGCCGTTTGTTTTCCTTTTGTTTTCTTTTTCTTTTCTTTAATTTGCACACTACCCTATTGAAAATGTTAAACCAAATACTTGCTTGAACGTAGCTCACGGAATTGCCATTAAGCAATCTGTATTTCGAGAGTAAGTGAGGAAGACTTCCCTATCTTTTGAAAAATGTAGTCTTTGTAAGACATAGTTAGAAGAACATATAATTATAGTCACTGACGAGAACTTGCCTATTAAATAGAAACATTATCTTGACCGATAGCCGGTAATACAAAAATGATTATATAATAATCTTGATCGTATATTAGTTTTGGAAGTTATCGAAAAAAGCAACATTAGTTCAAGCTCAGCCGTTATTTTGGTATGCAAAGCTAAAAAGAATTGTTTATGTTTTGAACGGACTATTAAGAATGCTTATCCGTTACCACAAGGTTTCCTCAGTCATTTTCAAGATATATGTATATATATATAAGCCTACTAAATCTCATCTTTATCCTTACCCAACGTTCTTGCTAAACTTTTGTAAGGAAAATTACTTTTTCCTTTTTCCAATCAATTTAAATACACAAGTTTGTATTATGGCCTATCAGAAGTAAACTATGAGATTGACAATAAAATATGCTCTTAAGAATAAAATTTGTAGTTAAATTTGAAAAATTTCAGTCATATATACTTTTCTGTCCAATTTCCAATTACCCTGTGGAATGACAACGAACGCATATTCGAGATGACACGATCGGCAAAGACACAAAATTGAAACATGACCCCGACTAATAAGAATAATCTCATTATCATTCTGAAGTCCTTGGAAGCCTCTTCGGAGAAGCCGAAAAGCTAAATGTATTTGTTAATGAAAGATAAGCATAAGTTTTACATTTTGTAATCTTTCAATATGACGACGGTTGAAGTACTTAAAAAATCAACTTCATCCTATTGAAAGTAACAAGTAGTAGCCAAATTGTTAATCCAACTGAATTTTTAAGTACATTAGTGGAGAAGTAATACTGATAATAAAATATTGCCCGTCAAATAGAGATGTTAGATTAATAGCTATTCCAAGAAACGTATATAGTCAACACACACACGTATTTAAATGTTACAAGCGGAATGATAAGAATCGTACGCTTTCATTCTCTGATGCTGCGTACAAAAAACAATTATGTACAATTAAAGCAAACAAAAGATAAATTTAAAAAAAAACTGAACATGAAATGTATTGCTGTTGTATGCTAGCACTTAGTAATTAAACAATTAAACAAAATTATATTCATCATGAATGACGGAGCTGTACTCATTTTATCATAATATTTGCAACACCAAAAAAGAAGCTTTAGAGGCTCTATAAAGTGTATATGTCCTTGTTAAGCGTCAAATTTTAAGTCAATCTAGCCATGTCTCTGTATCTGGATATCTTTGGATATGCGAAAGCTCTGTTCAAAGTGGCTGCGGCAGTGTGTTCACAATCGACCAAAAACAACAACGAATTGATGATTCTAAGCAGTGTTTGGAGCTGTTCAATCGTAACAAATCCGAATTTTTGTGTCGAAATGTGGCAATGGATGAAACGTGGCTTCATCATTTCAAACCGAACTCCAATCGACAGTCAGCCGAGTGTAATGCACGTGATGAATCGACTCCAAAGCTTTGCTTCGACATGCTATAACTCACATACTAATAGTGCAACAACTGCCAAATTTATACACGTGTCTTTCGAAGGTTAAGGCTAACTAAAAACCATATGGATTTAATACTAGCAACGCCATCTATGCGTCGCTGTGCGAACTTTCCAGCCCACCTGTTAAGTGACTTAACACTTGATCGACCAGGAAAGTCATTTTGATTGCTTATTGATTTTACTTACAAAAAAGTTATATTTATAATGATACAATTTCTTAGGATTTTATAACTTTCTATATGCATGGCAAACATATGGTTATGAATTATTGTATTTATATTCCCCCCTCCCTCTTTATTTCTATATGCACATGTCTTCACATGTATTGCCCAAAGCAGTCATTTGGACCTCTTGGGAAATTCCCATTATCTTGCCATATTTCGTTACCTGTGAAATTTTTGATTTGAACGAGCACTATATACATAAGTCAAGTTTGCTGTAAACTAGTGCAAAACACAACAGTTGAGCAATTATTTCCTTCAAAAAACAGGTGCAAGTCTACGCAGTATATGCCTAATAAACCCAACAAAATTGGCCTCATTGGTATTGCTTTCAGCAGCAGCTATATTTTAAATGGTCTTCCTTATATGTGAAAAGATGAACAACGACCATCCTAAAATATTCTGGGTGAATTTTTGAATGGTTTTCCTTATATGTCTTGGATTATTTGTTCACCGATCTCCATATATAACGCTTTATTTTGAACAAGTCGTTATATATATGGGAAAAGAATTTGTCATATTTAATATTTTTCACGGCAAAATATTTGGCAAATTAAATAAGCATAAAAATACTGGTTGAGATCATTTTTTTGATATCTCTACATACAAAAAAAAAGTTCTTAAGAAAGAAAGAAAGAGCCTTTCTATGACAGCAAGCTTTAACTTTTAGTAAGTTATAATTAAAAATCATTCAAAATATTTACCTCTAATATGTAATGTACAAAATTTGCACTATATTGGTTGAATTTCTAACTTCCTAAATAAGATTTCCAAAAGAAGGTTTCTCATGAAAAATTAAACATTTTTTATGACAGTAAAGTATTTACGGTATTTTATGAGCAAAATATATATAAAAAAAGAACGTTTAATGGTCGGCCTTCTCAAACTTGTTTTACTTTGATTAAAAGAAAAGAAAAGAAAAGAAAGCATAATTATGCTCAACTTGAGTGTCGGTTTTATATGTAAATCTATTCATCTATTTTACATGTTTATCTTTTATTATAAATTTTTATATTTAATTAGCTGGCCAAACAGATTACATTTAAGAATTCTTGTGTGTATTAAAAATTTCAATCACGTTTTCTACATCAAAATAAAAAAATAATAAAACAAATACACAATCAGAGCGTCGCTTGATGAGAAAAATGAATTAAACGCGCATTAGTAAAACTCGTATTTCGCTCTTCCTTGGGGTCGTGGAAGATGTTCTATATACTTTTTTTTAGAATAACATAAAAATTTATAGATAAAAGCATACGAAAATCAATACTGGATTCGTAAAAGAATAATCTCGGTCACTTTGATGTGTGTAACAAATAGATAAAAAACTGGTAGAGAACAGGTATAGGGAAAAAAAAGAGAGAAAGAGAGAAGGGGCGATAAACAAAGAGAAAGAACACGGTTATTATTTCTCAGCCATGAAAAAAAGAGTATGTGATTTCAAAAAATCCTTACAAGTTTCTTGAAATGTCGCAATTATGATTTAAAATAAAAAGAAGAAGGAGAAATGTTTCTAATGTACATGAAGTATTATAATTGGAGAAAGATTAGTGTTAAGAAAGTAATGTGGTTGTAGTTAAAATTAACTTTTAATCAAAGTAAATATCAGAAAACATATAAAGCACACCTAAATGGATTACATTAAGATAATTCGCTTTATTATAAGATAAATCAACTATTTCTTCAATGTGTGTGTGTACGTGTGTGAAATTATTGTTACGGTTCATTCTCTCTGCCCTCAAATGCATGCTTGAACCCTGGTTTACTGTTGTTTTAAACAAAAAAGTACAAAGCAAAAGCAAGCAACGAACATTAGAGTTGGAAAAACCCGACAATTAAGTACCCTGCTAACTTTCGCCTCATATAATTCTTCATTTATTTTCATGATAAAATATTAAAATTTTATCTCCTTATAAAGTTTTGCTTTTCATTGAAGCCCTTATGTGGGAAAAGGAGCAAAACATATATTGATGCGGTTTAAATTTAGTACAATTAATTTTGGTTTTTATCTAGAGTTCTCTTACTATTCTTCACTTATTGCTCTCATAATGCACCAAAAATTCCGATATAAGGATTTATTTTTCATGAGAATATATTAGATGGACTCCAAAGAATTACCTCTGTCATCCAAACTTGATTTAATTAATTTTTAATCGATATGGAAAAACAGTATTACTTAGTGATTTTTGTGAAGAAATTTTGGATGTTTGCAGTTTTCCAAAATAAGATATTTTATAAAAAGTGGTCCGACGATTCATGACAATTTCAACTAGATTTTTCCTTCACTACAAAGACGACATATACTGCAAGCGGTGTAGAATATAATTAAATAATCTTCACTCAATCAAGATTGCAACGCAAATTTTGTAAAATGAAATATAATTTTTATATCTATCCCGCTTGGTAACAAAAAAAAGGGTAAAATGCAGCCATATCCAATGAATGTGGCAGTTGATTAATAGCACTAATTTAAATGTTTTATTCGAGAATGCAATTCATGCAATTCATGCAATTCATGAGTTAACATTCTGATTTCCAAAAACTCTTAAAAACTTTAAATTTTTTTCAAGTTTATTTATTTTATCATCCACAAGATTCACATCGGATCACCGCTACATAATATGCACTATAATTATGCAAGTCTTAAGATAAGATAAAAGTTGTTAATGCTGTCATTTCTTTGAACAGATATAATCAAGAAGACGACGCACATTAGAGCTTGTTAAATGAAAATTACATCAACATTAAAATTTTCCACGTTGCAAAAAATTTAAATGTAGGTCACTTAACAAGTACATTTGATAGAAAGCATGGGTTTATAATTAAAAATTATACATTTTTTATTGATTCATAAAGTGTAAGATGATGGATGAAATAGCAAAACTGTCAAATGGCCTATAAGTGACTTAAAACTTCATTACTGAAAATGATTTTGCTCGAAAAAGCAGCGTACAATTTAAGTTCTATAATACATTCAACGGACTCTAGTCACTGTACGTTGTCAGGCTCCAATACTTGAGTCAATTGACCATGAAAAAAATAATATTTATAATACTTGATAATACGCGATAGCGAACTTCTTGCAATGTCCTATATTCGACTAATTTATTGCCGAATTGAAGTGAGGGGACTTTCGGCAAAAATTGCACGAACTTTTTTGCGTTAAAGGACGGCCAGTGTTGGTGCTCGCTGAGTGATCTACATTCCAGATAATTTTTAATTATGCTCTTCACAACGTTCTAGCTGAAGCTAAATCGCTGTTCTCATGGCAATTGCATTAATTTTGGTACAACCCCTAGAACGATTATGCTTTTAGTTTATTTCCGTAGAACCAATATGAAAAAAAAGACGAAGTTTCTTCCAGTTGATATATAAAAAAAATTAAAAGGACCCGGAGATATCCACAATAGTCTTGTAAAAAAAGATGATTTGAAGAATAAAAGCATTTAAAAACGACCTCACTCACGATCACACCGTTGCAACGGTACTAAATAAAAAAATGTATTATCGTAAATATGACAAGTTGTCTTCTTCTTTTTATACGCATAACCTTAAACGCAGACTTGTAAGCTGACAATGGAGTGACTTCTTAACTGCTGCTTTACGCGTACGCACAAAATTTTACCGATTCGTTATAGATTTTTTTTAATTATTGAGAAAGCACACATGTACTCAACTGCCAGATTTTCTGAGATATCGTAAACTAGTTTGTGAAGTCATTTTCAAATATGATGTCTACACTTGGACCGCGTATATCTAAGTTCAGCTTCAATTTCGTAAACTTTTGATTTTGTCTTCTTTTTTACTTGACATTTTCAATGCGCCTGCAGAAGAAAAATTTTTATTAGAATGAGTTTTCTCTTTTTTTTTTTTCGATTTGTCATAAAAGTGAGAGGATTTGACTTGAATTTATTCATCTTAAAAGACAAACCGTCTACAATTGTTAACAAATGCAAAAGACACTTTAATTTATAAAATAACAAATCGAATGATATTACACTTTTAACTTAAAGCAAATATATTTATAAAATCAAAATTCCCCTTATTTTTTGAACACTGCAGTATATGGTGAGTATGAAAAAATTCAAAAATTTATGGATTTACTTAAAGTGTTTTAAAAAACAACGATTAAAAAAGGAAAAAAAAACTCTCTCTAGAAACCTAAGAAAGTAAACAACAACACTCAGCATAATTGTAATTCTTTCGTTTGAAATCGTTGGCAGTTTAATCGTTCATTATCAACACAACATAAAACACATTTTTTTGTAAATTACGGCAGATTATGAATTAAAAAGCAAAGTGAAAAAAAAAATTATATTATAATTACTGGCAGTTGTTTTTTGTAAAGACGAGAAAACAAAACAAAAAAAAAATAATCAGCAAAAACTTTAAATAAAAATTATAAATTAATAAATTAATGAAAAAAAACAGTGCTTCTGACTTCAAATGGTTTTGTCGTTTTAATTGTTTGTGGGCCTCGAAAAATTAGTCAATTACATTACGTACGTGTCTTAACATGCATTTTCTGAATTCTCACTGTCACATTGATTGCTGCATTAATTCGTTATTCTTAACATTTAGCTTTGGTAAGTATGCACGAAAAACATTAATTGTCCAAAATGTTTTTTAAGGTCATAGAAATAGAAAGTAATACTCTCACCGTTAGTCACATCTTATATTTTGTGATCATGCCAATGCAATTATGGAAGTCAAAAAGTTAATCTCCAACGAAGTTAAAAAATTTAATTTCCAAAGAAAATAGAACGAACGAATGTCACGAACTGTTATTGTTAATATTCGGCATGCAATGAGTCAAAATAATTTTACCTCCTATATATATTTAAGAATTCACGTCCATCAATATTTTTAATAATTATTTGCGAAGAATTCTTGGATTACGGTTAGGCAGATCAAGTTATATACATATACTGGTGAGATGGTGAAATAAATTCATAAATTATTCGTGGTTCCCCTGAACCGTGTATACTGGACTTAGTTATATTTTTGAGAAAATTGACCGATCCTTAGATATGACATTAGCAAAATGGTATTATAGTACATGTGATAAAACCAAAGAAAGAATTAGAAAGAGATAGAAACAATTTTGGAAGAAGAGCGATCTTGCTAAAGTTTCTTACATCATTCCGAAGTATTTAAGGCTTCAACAACATGAAGGCTTATCTAAATTCTTTTTTAAAGCTTTAAATCCGACCAAACTAATTTTCAATAATTGAAATAGCTCTCTAAGCGAATTATTAGTCTTGGGAAGATTTTCGACTTAAAATGTCTTGTGACAATAAGAAACTAAAACTTAAAAAAATATCGAGGACATTGCGACTGCAATAATTCTATATCTGCAGGCTATTTGAGTAGAAAATTTTATAAAACTCAAAAAAAAAAAGAGATGAATTACAGCAAGTTTTGAGGTTAAGAAGAGCTCACTGAGAAGATTCTAAATAATATCAGAAAATCTTTAGAAACTCGGTAATGTGCGCTTCTTCTTAACGACTTCATTCGTAAACAACATTGTCATAGTTCCAGCCTAAAACGTTATATGAAAGAAAATAGCAGTCACTATAATGAATTTTTTAACCTCATTTTCACTTTAATGGATTTCATAGAATTTTTCAAGAGGCTTTGTACCTTAATGAAATATTTCTATCTATTACGAACGTAATCTGGCAATAAGCTTAGGTACATCTAATTTTCTTTGACATCTCCTATTTTATGATAGATATCTTTCGATTATTTCGAAAAATCATTTAACGAATAGATATTATACCTTTGCAGCACTTTGCGTTTCTAGAACAACAAATGCCATGCCGTACTTCAGTTCCTCTCAAAATAATTCTCTGGAATTATTGCCTAGTACTATTAACAATTTAAAAAACGCTTCAGATCATATTATACCAAAAGTATCCAATACTATTGAACAACCGCCTATTGGACGTGATATTACAATAGGTCCATGCATATGGACCGTAGATCGCAAATGTCCTGATCGTGATATATTATTTTATTTATATACTCGTAAAAATCCTAAAGATAGACAATTTGTGCATATCGATGGAACACTAAAAAAATCCAATTTAACGTTGTCATATTTTAACAAACTTCATCCCACCAAAATTATAATACATGGTTATAATTCGGATATGTTTCTGCATCCCCTACAACTAATGAAAGATGGTGAGTAAAATTCATGAAGAAAATATTCGAAAATTTTCTGTTTGATTTATTTCCTTTTGATTTTAGAATACATGGCCATAGGGCATCACAATATATTTTATGTGGATTGGAGTAAATTATCCCTAAGTCCTTGCTATATGAGTGCTGTTTATAACACACGCCATACGGGTGCATGCGTAGCTAAACTAGTCGAACGTATATTAGATACGGGCGCATCGGATATTCATGTTATCGGTTTCTCTTTGGGTGCCCAGTTAACCAATTATATAGCAAGAAATTTAGGTTCATTTTTGTTACCTCGTATAACTGGTATCTCTTAACATTTTTATATGTATTTCATAATTATTATGTTCTCTATCATTTAGGTTTAGATCCTGCCATGCCTTTATTTATAACGGCTTCGGCAGCTCATAAGCTGGATCCAAGCGATGCTGCTTATGTAGATGTGATTCACACGAATGCTATTGTACAGGGCAAACTGGAACGATGCGGTCATGCTGATTTTTATATGAATGGTGGAATAATGCAACCCGGCTGTTATAATTCAACGATGAGTTTAGTTTGTTTTAATTAATTTAATTTTTTTGATAATGAAATATTTTTTGTAAAACTTTTTCAGATGCCTTTGCTTGCAGTCATCAAAGAGCTCCGGCCTATTATTTAGAATCTATACGTTCTTCTCAAGGCTTTTGGGGTTGGCCTTGTAGTTCATATCTTACTTACATTCTGGGTATGTGTCCGCCCACCGATTATCTGGTGGAAGCTGGTGAACATGTAAAACCAAGTACTCGCGGCTTATTTATTATTAAAACAAAAGATGTTTTTCCATTCGCTTTGGGTAAAGGCATAGACATACTTAGTTTGAAAGAATGGTGGAAAAAAAATAAAACCATAAATGAATTCACCTTAAAATTTGAAACACCGGTGCGGAAGGTAGAACCACTTCAAAAATATGTTGATCAATGGGGTAAATTGGATTCAACATTCAATAATTTACAGGAACACGAAACTGAAAATCCATACGATATTACTTGGACGCATCTTGATGATAGCAATACCAGTGAAAAACCCAATATTTCGGTAGAAGAAGAAGATGTTAAGAATTTAAGTAATACTACCTCATATGAACAAATTAATCAGTCAATGAATTGGGATGAATACCGTGAAAATCTTACGTCAGGTTTTATAGAGAGTTCTATATTTAGTGTTCCTGTTGTAAGTTAATTTCTCGTCCAATATCAATCACAGCTTAATATAGCTTTATAAGTTTTTTTAAAAATATTTTTACACTTACTACTACTACAGAGAATATATTACCGTCATACTAAATACGACGTATTATTTTTGTCATTTTTGTAACTCATAGAACACGTATCAGTAACTCTATGAACAGCATGTGCCATTTCTGAAAATTAATCGAGCTTAATATTTTGTCTAAAAAAAAAGCTTATAGGGACGACAGGACCATCTTTTCTACTCTCTTCAGATTAGTTCTGAAATTCTTTTTGTGAATCACATTAAAAAAACCGATCATTTCTTTCTCTTTTTATTAGATTACATTTTAGAGCATTTATCTCGGTCTTAAAATTATGTGCCTATTACTGTTGAAGGAAGAGCGAGTTCTAAATCTGCTTTTACCTTTGTAACTCTGCTCAGCAGTCCCTTCATGTTGTACTCTTCATATTCGAGTCTATTTACTCATGTCCGTAATATTCAAGAACTCGAGAATACGAAAGTTCACACGAGTTTTTTTTTCAATTCCGTTTACAATCTAGAAAATTCCTTAATTCTATACGTGAAGCTTAAAGTTGTGCTATACACCGGCAAACAAGTTTACAATCAGGTAGTGGATCTCTCGAAGGCGAATATCCCATTCTTGTATGTCCTTAATCAGATCAAACTGTCAAGTCTGAATGCCAAGTAATTGGTTCCATTTACTTGCTCAACCTTATAAAACGTAAATTATTTAGGAAATTGTTTCGGTTATATAATTTAAATATAGGATTTAAGTATTTTTGTTAATGGGCACACGTACATTTTATAAGAAATATAATTGTGTATAGATATGTTTTTTATATCCATACATTGAAAAATAAAACCAGATTATTATAATTTCCTAATGACTTGCGTCTCTTTATAAAATTCCAACCGAATATTGTTTCATTGATTTTCAACCAGCTAAAAATTTAAAAAAAAAATGTCCAATTAAAAGAATATTCAAGTAATTCCTTATTGACTTTAAGTTACTTTTTTCAGATTTCAAAATTCGCATTCTAGATCAGAAAATATTGTACTGATTTAATGAGGTAAACTGGTAACGTAGTAAGCAGTTACCGCACACGCGACCTTCTATAGACCTAAAAGGATTAACTCTTAACGAATACAGTATCGTGTAAAAATGTTACACAAGGAAATATTATTCTAACACGGAAAGTTATGAGAAAATGGTTTCATTTTTTTTTTTGAAGACGTAATCTACTATATAAAGTACGTTTTTCTTGGTCCAAATCCAAATCGAATTTTTAGGTTAAATTAATGTTTGCATGGTAAAATATTAAAAATTAGAATTTTTTACAATATAAAGACGCAGTTATATGGGAGGTGATTCAAAAAATGGTTGCATTCGATTCAAATTTTTCAGATTTATTTCACAAATACTAGTTCCCAACGATTTTTTCAAAAAATGTTAGAAATTGCAATTCTTTTAAATAGGACGTTATATGGAGAGTGAGTGTAAAAATAGTCCCATCGAATCCATTTTCAAAATATGTTAGTACACCAAATTTAATCGAAACGTGTCAAAAAGAGTGATCTAAAAATTGAGCACAAGATACAGGCTGATATCAGGCCGACAGACTGGCTTAAATCAATTCAGAAAATAATTCTTAATCGGTCGTTATAATAAAAGGTCTATCTTAAGCCCTCTCCTTAGTCTTATATAAATCTTATATAAAGCTCCAACTTATATAATGCGGTGTAGGGGATAAATAGACACAATCAACCTATATATAGTTTATAATAAATTATCTCGTTGCCGGATTACGTTTACGATAACCTAATCATTTCACCGACCTCGCGTGTGTCCTATATATTGAAGGAATCTACTTGAGTTTATACGGAAAAGAGTCAACCATACTAAATGCACTATTTACCCTTATATCCACTTATATTTGCCATATTCATCGCGAATGTTTCTTCTACACCCAGAGATAAAGAATTGACTTGTTTTATGGTGATCATAAACGCATATCAATTTATAAATATTTAAAACAAATTTTCGCAAATGATTAGCAGATTATTAGTGTAACTTCGCTTTAGGATGAAGGAAATATGAATCTATACAATCTATAGCGCAAATCGATACTAATCATGAAGAGAGACATCCCTTTTGCCAGATGTTCACACCTCTTAAAAATTAAGATTCATCACTATTCCTCTAGTTACTGTTTTTTTTTTTTTTGCCAATTTTCCTAATCTCTACCAACACTAATCATCTTCATTTTGTCTTATCAATTTGTAAAACTCGCTTTGACACGTTTGTAATTTCCCGTCAATGTTTATTCTTTATTGTAATTGTATTTCAATTACTTAATTGAATTTATGGTATATGAATGATATAAATGATGAGATTAATATAATTACTCCTTAATATTAACAGTTTTTTAGTATTTCTTTTTCTTTATATCTGTTGAAAACAACGTCGTGGGTAGTAGTACAAAAAGAGAAAAAAAGGGGAAAAGATAAGAAAAAAACATGCCTTTAAGAATAAATTCGTCACTTTGCTCACAAAATGAAGTGGTTTCTGTAAAATATAATTATTTCAGATGAAAAGAAATGGGGAGCGTAATTGTAATATGATTAGTTAAGATTAAAAAATAGAAGATATTAATAAAGGAAATATATGACAATTTTTTTTTTCGTCGCTTTTTTTTTTTTTTTTAATTATCTCAATTTAATATTTTGTGTAAGAGACAAACTTGAACAATTACGCAGAATAAGAATAAGTTAGGTTTTAAAAAATCGTTTCTTTATATATATAATTTTTGTTCATATTTAAACTTGTGTTACTGTTTGTTATTTTTCTCTGCTGATATTAACGGGAAACACGTAACTCTAGATAATTTGTGATTTGAAAAGGAAATATGTCTGCAGCTTTTGTTTTCGTTGTCGTAATATATATAAAACTGCTTACTTTTTCTTGACTACGCGTTTAGCTTTAATGGGTATGCCAATTTCCTTAGTTTCTTCAGCAGGTGCGGCCGGTGCTGGTGCTGATGCTGATGCTGATGCCGATGCTGCTGCTACTGCTACTGCTGCTGCTGGTGGTGGTGCTGCCGATGGTTGTGTTGAAGCCTGTACGGGTTCATCAACAGCCATGGGTTCAGATGGCTCTACTTTTATATCTTGCGTGTCTTCGTCCATGGCCAATGGTGAAGGGGGAGGTCTAGCGGCATCTGGATCATCGTCTTCTTGAGCATGCCCTGTGGCCTCCTCATTTTCATTTTCAACGACCGAGATATGATACAATGCTTTCTCGTCATCTGATATCGGTACGGGAGCATTGGAAAGGGGATCTCTGCCATTCAGGGACTTAGGGAATGCAATGACATCACGTATTGAAGCCGTACGACACATTATGGCCATTAGACGATCCAAACCTAAGGCTATACCACCGTGCGGCGGACACCCCGATTCCAATGCGTTCAATAAATGCGTTAAATTATCATTTGGTAGTTTTAGAATTTGCTCCAAAACAAATTGTTGCATATCACGGTCATGTATACGCATAGAACCCCCACCAACTTCTTGTCCATTCAATATCAAATCATAAGCCTGTGAGCGTATCTTAGCAAGATCTTCAGCTTTGGAATTAATAAAAGCGTCCATGTCTTCGGAATGGGGTGCAGTAAATGGATGATGAACGCTCTCAAAGCTACCAGTTTCTGCATTGCGCTCAAACATCGGAAAGTCGATAATCCAAACAAATTTATTATCATAATTTTTACGAGCTTTATTATGCTCCAACAAAAAGTTATGATAATCTACGCGTATTTTACCCAAAAGCTTTTGCTGTAAAAGAAAAATATTTAGGTGTGAACAATTCAAAATTTAATATCTTAAAAAAAAAGTACATTGATTATGAAATTTTAATATATATATATATATACATACATATATATATATATAGGATTTGTAAAAAAATTAAAAGTTGACCTGGAAATTTTAACAAGTTACTCTATTATCAATAGGGTTTGTTAAAGAGGAGAAATAAGTTGAGCTTGGCCTGAACCGAAATTTTATTCCGCCACTTGTTGTGTCTAAAAGAAGGAAGGTCCGTTCCCATAATTCGCATAATATCCTACATCGATATACTCTTATCTTTATGTGCCGATGGCCAAGGGCATTGAGAGTTGTGCACAAACTTTCGCGGCCCTTTTGAGCATTTTGAGCCTTCGGCTGTAGGCTTCCGTGAGCCTCCAAGCAAGATTTGTAGACTACCACCCACATATGCGCATTGTGCTTTAGTTTTGGTGTGTAATGTAGACGATGTAAACGGTATCGGCTTCAGTGAAATAATTTCTGCATCGGTTTAAAAAACCTTGTCGTCTTTCGACACTTCGGATATATGTTTTGTTCAACGAACACCAATTATATTGTATTCTCATGCCCATACTATCACTTCTCCTAAGCGTTAATTCATAGCATATCTTTAATGGAAGTAAAGTTTAGCCCTATCTCATTCTGGTATTTTTGTAAAGTTTCACAATTAAGTCTGTCATTCATCAGAGAGCGTTTGTTGTGTTCTCGTTGCTGCCTAGTTTTTTAGGTCAAAGACAGCGAGTAAGGCAAGGCGCTATTATCCGCGAATGAATAAATAGTTTTTCTGTCACGCATAGTACGTTGTTAATGAACATCAAGAAGAGAGGAGGATCCTTATGGTATTTCTGCATTTCAAAAGAAGTTGCTTCGAGTAAATCCTTAAAAATATTTTGAGTAGTGAGTAAAACAGTTATTATGTTTTTCTCCTTTAAAGGCCATAAAAACATATGCACAAACTTGTAGCTTGTAATCTGCTTTAAATCACTTTTTAATATTTTCCAGCCACGAACTCATCTAATGAATTGTAATATAAACCAACTCAATCAAAAAAAAAATGAAACTAAACTTGTTAGTTTCCGCTAACATTATCAGGTAATAATTTATCTTCTACTAGCACTTTGTATTTATTATAAAACTTAAATGAAGAAGTAACCTATAATATAATAAAAATTTGAAAATAAATTAAAAAGCTTACCGTTTCAGCTTTTTCGCCGATACCCAAGAAAAGTAAATCGTTTTCTTCCAAATCAAATTTAGCTATCAATTCTTGTGCTACCTCTGTTGTCAGAAGATTGGTCAAACGTTCCAAGACATCTTTATATTGCTTTAAATTTAAAAAAGTAAAAAAATGCATATGTAACAGAGGTTTAACTTTCTCCCTCCATTGCCTTAAAAACTCACCATGAATTTGCGCACAAACAAAGTGCCTAGAAATTCTTTGCTAAGACTCTCATAATGTTTGCGAGCTGTACTGTTCCAGAAACCCTCATTACCACGAACAACTAAAGCATATGAAGCCATATCAGTAAATTTGTCGACAAATGTTTGATTCTTCTCAATGATGTCGGTAACATTGCATAGCTGGAAGAGGAGTTTTTTTTTTAAAAAATTATGAACAAGTGTACATCGGAATGGTAAATGGTAAACAACAATCTTACAGTCAAACCAAATCTTATATCAGGTTTATCAGTACCATACTTTTCCAAAGCTTCTTCGTATGTAATGCGGCGGAATGGTGTTTGTATTTTAGAATATTCTTTGGGCCATGAATATCGTAATACTTCTTCTACTAATTGCATAATAGCTTCTCGGTTGGTAAACGATAATTCAAGATCAAGTTGAGTGAATTCCGGTTGACGGTCTGGTCGTGTGGCTTCGTCACGATAACAGCGGGCTACTTGAAAATAACGATCTATAGCACCCGCCATTAACATTTGTTTGAATTGCTGAGGGCTTTGCACCAACGAATAGAAATGCCCCGGCTTACGTGTAGGCACAACAAACTCTTGCGCTCCCCCAGGTGTACGACAAAACAAGGTGGGTGTTTCTACTTCGACAAAGCCCAAATAATTAATAAGATATTCGCGCATACGCATAATAACCTGTGATCTCATGCGCAAATTATGCTGCATATCAGCGAACCTAAGATGAAGTAAATAAATAGAAAAAGTAACAATATTACGTTCGCCTATGGGCAATTGTTGATTGAATACCTCCACCACCACCTAAAGTAAATATATAAATTTGTACATTTTTTTATGATAATTTTGATAATTTTTTGATAATCACGACTACTTTCACAGCTTTCTGCAGTGTGCAGTATTCTAAACGGTAAATTGTCGACCAAAGCATATTGTTTTTTGAGTTTCTGTTCGTATTATAATTATTAAAGACGGACCAAACCTATTTTCACACATGATACTTAGAATTCAACCCAGAATATAGATGCCAAGCGTTACCTTCCAATTGCAGTTTATGGAACTTGAAAGATTCCGGCAAAGAACAAGAAAATAATAAACGGACATGACTAAAACGGTCTCGGATACTGATAAAGTATATCTCGACTTTAAACTTCAAATTCAATCTATCAAAGTTTCAATGTCTTCAATATATTTCTTTAATATTCATATATATCATACATAATTCATACATTTTGTGTTTGACCGATCATCTGCACGAATAAATCGAAATTATGATTATTATTATTATTATTATAACAAAATGATTTCCATAAAATATCCATTAATCTCGTTTTTGCAAAATTGTCTATTGAGTAGAGCAGCAAACAAAAAATTGGTATGACTATCGCTTTAACTTTTTTAAACGTTCCGTGACTAAACGTTCGCCTAAAAGCTGTTACTTCTTTGCGTTACAGGAAATGCATTTGAATTCAAAATGTAACACATTGAACCGCGATGCTTTTACTCGAAGGCATTAAGTTCTTAATAACTTTTACAGAGCGCTTTGATTCTCGCTACTAACTGAATTCATTTCGCTTCGTGGGAATGATACGCGAATGACGAATTCTTTCTTGAACAAGTAGTAACGTTAACGTTAAAACTCATGTGATACATGATTAGTATTAAGCGCGAATAGGACCATTTGAATTATTGGACATGTGACGTGCGTTTTTTTCTTGCGTAACGAAATTTTTTTTACAAAAACCGGAATGACTGCTTGTTAAGCCATAACGATTTTGCAATTTTTGTCATATATATTTGAGCTAAATGAAAGGGAATATGAAGTTTAATATCAATACATACACTTTATGATGTCTGCAATGCGTACTTTTGGATGTTATGAAGTTAATATACCTCCATCCTCCGGTAATGGGTAAAAAAATTAATCACACGAAAAAAAGAACAAAAGTGAGCGCATTTTTAGGGCGAAAATTGGATACCCACCACCACCTCGATCCAAAATATTCGTCAGCTGAACTCCATACCATATATCAGGGGTGGCCAACAGGTCGACCGCAAAGCGGTTTATGGATGATGGCAGCCAACAGGAAACAAACTTAACATTGATACGAACTTGAATGAAGGAACTTAGGGTTGCTCGTCAAAATTTGAGTAGATCGATCGCGAACCATCTTTAAGAAAAAAATTCGATCATACAAAGGCAGAAGTTGGCCACCCTTGCCATATATGATATGGCAGTACGAGTGACGTTTGAGTACATAGGATGAATGTATAAAACTATGGGCGTGGTTGTATACATATTAGGCTCGTTTTTTGGTACCATTTGCGCGATGTAATTGATAATATCTGTGGCATATTTGAACTCTGTGCCCAATTCTTACGCCTGCAGTGGTGTCTGGGGAAACGGACGTGACGACCATTTTCAACACGAAAAATATATGTTCTTCTATGTCCTTAGCTCTGTTTCTCACTCTTTCAATATTCAATAATAGACCTTAATGGACAGACACGGCTAAATGGGTTTTTAATCTAATAGTGTTTTTGTATACTTAGCGGAGTTTCGGGCGAGTACTTCCAAACAGAATGACAGAATTACTATACACCCAACGCCTGGTTGGTGGGCATAAGTTTAAGAATTTCTTACCTCAAATCTATATAACGATGCGTAAGACGTAAACGTTCACCAGCTCTATTAAATTTACGCACTTCGAAGGGTAAATTTTTCTTGGCTGCGTTTAACACCTCTACCTTTTCTGCTTCAACTTCAATGTGACCAGTTTTCATTTTCGGATTTATTGTGGCTGCTGGACGTGGTATGACAGTGCCCTCTACCTTTACAATCGTCTCCAAAGACAAACCGTCCGAATAAGCCTCCAAACCTTTCACTTTATCGGTCAGCAACACTTGCGTTTGACCATACCCATCGCGTAAAACTAAAAATTTACCCATGCGTTGAAACTCTAACCAGCCACATATCGACACTTTTTCCCCAATGTTATCGCTAGCCAGTTCACCACAGTTATGCGAACGGTCCGCAAATTTATTTAAATCCGCCACTTTAACAACCTTAGGTGTACTGGTATCATTGTCCTCCATGGCTTCGCCATTCTTTTCTGAAGCATCACCGTCTTCTTCGTCTAAATCGTCAATGGATAATTTTTGGACTTTGTCCTTAGCCTTGATAGGACCATCGTAGGGATCTTCAGGATTTAAGATCTTAACTGTGTCGACCATAACCTCAACTTCTCCAGTTTCGTACTTCTGTGATAAAAACAATTCATTGAATACTTCTTATCGAATTTTTTTCAAAGAGTCTCCTTACCATGTTAATATTAGCGCGTGGCCTACCTAAGACTTTACCAGTTATTAACAAGACAGTGTGGTCAGGAGCACTGGCGCAAGTTTCTTGCATCTACGTATTTAAAAATTCGTAAAGTTCGTAACGATAAATTTTATAAGACGAAAAGACTTACTACTTGATCTTCTACGACAATTTGAGTTTGACCATAACCATCTTTCAGTTGCATGAATTTAGTGTTCTTAGCTGAAGGTATCCAACCCACCAAGTTAACATCTTTACCAATATCTTTGCGCCGCAAATCATTGCACGTTATGTCACGATTTTCAAAATATTTCAGTATGTTTTCAGATTCTAAATAAAATTAGTTTGCTGAATAATGTTATCGTCTATATTCATAACGGTTATGCTTACTGGCTATTTTATACTCTGTACTAGTGATGCCAGTATAATTTTGCTGAGCCATCGTACTATAAGAACGTTTGTCGCCAGGTCGTTTATTACCAGCGCTGAAGTCAATATTTAAAATTTCCTGTACTTCCACCTCTATATCGCCCGTTGGCATGGTCTGATTACATGAATGAGAAGGTCTTTTCATCACTTGCCCCACGATAGTTAACAAAGTGTACTCAGGCATATTTTGGATACGCCTAGCTATCCGAGGATACTGAAAATCCAATGAAAACATTATTTGCTGGTTAATTTATTCGAAAAGTGTATATTCAATTACCTTGTCTTCCAGAACTACCATTTGAGCTGCTCCACCATTGCGATCTCTTAATTCCACAAAACGATTAACACGTTTCTTTATAAGACGGCCCGTCAATTCGACTATCATGCCGGCATGATGTGCGCGTAATTCACCACAAGACATTCGAGCCGGTGGCGGTGGGGGAGGGTTCATATTGAAACCACTAGCCATCGCACTCATTAATTGCATCAAACCATTTTGATTAAAATTATTCGGCACTACAGACAGTTATCAATTTGTTCACAAATGTTGCTTCAAGAAGAATTACTCAAGCACTTACTATTGAAGGGATTCATGCCGTTACCACCAAAGTTATTATAACCACCTTGGTAGTTATCATAACCACCACGACCGTAACCTCCATCGCCATAGCCACCACCGCCGCTCCAACGGCCACCACCATTTCCACCACGTAGATTATGACGACCACCCATCATCTTTGCGTATTTTAAAATTACTACTTTCCTTCACGAAAACAATTTTTAAAATATAAGAAAAAAAACTTACGTGATTTCCAAACTTTAATCTCGTATTAACTATTAATGTAGAGTCTTCTACTTCTGCGGTGTGATGTTTTAAATATGCGGTGGTTGTTGTTGTCTGCTGTACGGTTTCGGGGCAAACCGGTAAAATAGAACGTAATTGTTTTAAATGTCGAACTTTTTGCTTAAAAATTATTAACATATTTTAAAAGTTAAAAAAAATTAATTTTATGCTTCTTTACACCGTCCCTTTTTTACGCAAATAAAAAAAAACACATGCAGAACATGCATCTCACACAATTAAAGAAATTGCTGCCCAAATGTAACACGCACACAAAACACAAACACATTAGCATGATATTACAAAAAAAAAGTATCCCATGAATAGCGCATAAAAGCCGATAACATGAAATATCGACTTAAACGAATGGCAAAGAAAAAAAAACTAACGAAAAAATGGTAGAAACTCTTTAACCTCACCTTACAAAAAGTTTGCCGCTAATTTGCTATAGTTTTCTTGTTATTAAATGATTTATTTCTTAGGTTTTCCTATAAACCTTTGTTAAACTGTTAAAATTTTATAGTTTTTTAATAAATTTCACTATATTTTTTGTCCGTTTTCGTGCTAAAATTTATTAATAAATCACGGAGAACTTCAATTTTAATTTGCACAGACAGACGACGGAGTAAGACGACGCTAGTTTGTATGTATGCAAGAATTACCACATGCAAATGTTTAAATATATATTGTGGCAGTTTTTGGCAGTATTTTTCACATTTTGCTTGCTTCACAATATCCTAAGATAAAATTCTTTGTCTTATTGTCAAGAAACATTTTTGTTATTTAAAAGCAAAGAATATATCAAATATTGTGAGAAAGCATGTTGAAGCTTACGAAGATTCCATGCTTCATCATACGCATCAATGCCACATTCATACAATTTGAAGCGGTTTGCAAAAAAGATGATTTTTTGTAAAGCACAACGACTTAAATTCACAAAGACGCAAAAATAGGAATAAAGAAAACAAAGAATCTCTTCTCATTCCCTTCATCTCAAATTACTTTGTTCTTTTCATTTCTCGATTTATCAATGCGTAAGGGGGGATTTTTCACACAAACCAAGCATTTTACTCGATAAGGTGGGGGTTTTGGGCAAAAATCAAGCAGAAGTGCAAAGGAACAAAGCCGAAATTTAAAGCACAAAAAATATTATTTATTTCTCCATTGTTTATCAGTATAAATACAATTTTTGTGTTTATTTATTTATTGGTACTATGAGAGAACTGTCAACACAAAAGGAACGGAGATTATGATTTGGACTTTTTTCTGTAAAAAATCTGATTTTGAAGTATGTGTGATTAAAATTTGCATAAATTTGTATATTCGCTACAAAGGTTATATTAGATTTACGAAATACTTGTACATAATATTTAACGGAGAAGAGCGATCCGCCCTATGTAAAAGATTCACTCTTTAATCATATGAAAATCGAAAAGTTCTTTTGCCCTTTATCTCATTCTTAATATTTCAAAATTGTTAACTTGAATGTAGTTTTTTTCAATTTTATAAATTTAATTTCATGTATCGTATCGAAATGGTTTAATTGTCGCATAGTTGAATCAATCATCAGTTTCAAGGGCTGTAAAATATGTTTCGGATTAATTGTATTATGCTTGAAATCTAAGCATATTCACTTATTAAGAGTACAATAAACTATTTTGTATAAAAAACAAGAGAAGTGAATATGTAAAAACGTAAATGTTTTAATTATTAATTTAATTCTAGTGATGTCTTCTTTTTTTTGGTTTGTTTGATGGAGGAAGCCTTTAGTGTTAGGCTTATATCTTCAGTATCTTCATTATTTTTGACTTACTGGTGATGTGACGATCGAGAAGAAATTCTAGTGAATATCTTCGAACGAATCAACTTGAAAGCCACGAGTTATATCTCAGTTACATATATAGATGCATATGTAAGTACATAATGAACTTTACCTTTGCAGATATATTGCATTTCAATTGACGATTAATTTCATTTTTTATAATAAAAAAAATGTTTAATATTCTACTATTGTTTAAGCGGTTCATATATGTAAATATGGTATAAACGTGTAGAGAAAGATGGCACTATACCTAAGTCCATCAAAATTAATTAAAGTGTCACAAAACGTGTAAAATTGCAATTTTAATCTGAAAGTTCAATTTTTTAAATAATAAAAATAATATTAGATTTTCTCTTTCTAATATTCATCGCGCAAAATCAATATTTTTCTTTTCGATTCACCCGAAATGTAAAACGTGCGACTCAGTCTTTGGTAAATGCAAGACAAGAGGCATTCTTGAGAAAACAATTGTTAAGGAAAAAGAACGAGGAGAAATATTTGAACTTGGAAGGCCGTTTTTATGCTCATGTAATTGTAGACTAACAGAAAAATAAAAAAGTTACCATAATAGGAGAATAAAACTTTAAACGCGCGTTTTTTTTCGAAACATGATTTTTGAAAATAGAACGCAGATTAACTCCATAAATTTTCTTTGTTTCCATTCTAATTTTTCGCAGTACCTTTAAAACAACATTGTTTAGAAAATAAAGTAGGATATTTTCGATAGAAGTTAATTTAAATATTTTTTATTAATTAAACAGTGCCCTTTCTCCTTTCGAAAATTGGTTTTTTTAATCAAATAGTTGATATTCCCAAAATGTCAATGTATCTAAAACATACTACGTCATTTTCTGGATATAACAATATAAATTCAATGATTTCTTTTTATTTGAATTTGCACCGTGTGCCGCAGAACTTCTTGAGCCAAAGATATCTCGCGAGAATTGCTGCGGTGTTGCTACTTATTAATATTTTTCCAAAACAATTTTATTTAACGCTTAAATATACGCTTGGTAATCTTTTCAAATATTACAAACAATAATAAACTCGCTTTTATATCCCATGCGTCGGGGTCTAAAAAGAAATCATGAAATGAAACGCGGTTTCATTTTGTTCGTTTACACACTTTCCTTTTCAAATGTTTGAATATCTGCGAATATGAGTCATGCTTCATGGCTTATGCGATCCAAGGTTGCCACATCGAAAGATATATTTTTCCACGTACAAAAAGAATGTTTTACGCTGAAATAGACAAAATCTTTCAAAATGTTGAGCTTAAATATCAAATCCTATTAAATAGAAATAAGCGAAAATTTCTTTTGTTATTAATATTAAACTGGTATTACAATGTTTTCTTTCTTTGAATATTTAACAGTATTTACACATTTTACATTATTAAAAAGATCTTAACAAAAAGGAAATTCTTATTTTTTATTGTTATATGAGAGAGGCTTTATAAATGTTTGAATGCTTTGTTATTCTTATAAAAAGTTGAAATGCGTGCGCAATCACATAAACGAAGAAACCAAAGTAGGTAAGTACTATAATATTACGTTGCTGCTCGTAAATGAATTTAAAGTTCATTGTACATGGTGCTATTCAAAGCTTCTTTAAAATGAGTTACAACATAATCGTGATAGTACATCATAATAGATAGAGGTTGTCCTAATATAATGGATGCCCATACAACAATGTTTCCCATTCGTGGTCCTAAACTTCGTTCAATAGATTTTGATACGGCTGATAAAGGTATTTGACCCATCATGCCAAGAAAAGCCCAAATTTTGTAAGTCCTTAAAGGGATTGATACCTGAAGATAAAAGATCATTACTTTTTTATTAGTAATGAAAAGAAAGCTTTCGATTATCTTACCAAATATTCATGGAAAAAAGCACTAACAAAAAAAACGATACAAGAACCTTGGCTGTTCGAGTAACCCATCTGCACTACTGGTATATATAAATGGCGGACGCACCATCTAATTTTTTTAAAAAAATATTTCTATAAATATAACCAAAAAAAAAAAATTTCAAATATTATACCTATGAACCGGCATATTCCAAGTGCGCCAAAATAAATCAATATTACGTGCGTTCCACCAATCACCGTAGAAATTACGATCAGCAAAATGCATTAGTTCTCCAATAGCATTTAGAAACGAATGGAATGTTAAATAAAAAAAACATAACCATACTAGATGGTTGGGCAACTGAAAGTTACTTCTATGATATTCATAAAATTACTTTTGCATGGTTTAGATTTTACTTACGGCTAATTTAAGCAAACGTTCGGTAGCTAATCCTATTTCCATATTTGAAAAGGGTATTAATGAATTCCTTACGGACGGAATAATCCATTGTTGAAATAAAGCCATTACAACATTTAAGCCAATTATCACTTCCATTAAACGTTTTAAAAGAAAGCGTTTCCTGACACGAGTTGTACGAGGAAAATTCAATTCGTAGCATAAAGTCGGAGCTAATAAAAAATAAAATATATCTCCGTAGCAAAGATTATCAGGATACTGCACTAGAATGGGTACATCTTCATCATTATCATCCGGTTCGTTTAACTGACCGTTTTCTGTAATCATAATGCTGAATATACTATAACTATAATTTAAAAGCTTGTAACGTACTTAATTGAGCCAATGTTATGCTGGGACGTCTTTCTCTGGGATTGTATTGCCGCATGAAATAAGATTGACGACACCACATGTTTACTTGAACATAGCTCCATAATTTTAGGAAAAGTATGGAATAAACGAAACACACCGTAGAAGCGCCAACTTAAGAAACAATATGATTTAAAATATATATTTGTAATATATCTTTATACCCTCCGTCTAGTGGCAATGATTAATATTAATATTATCACTGCAATTATTGGAACCAGAAATACATTTTAAAGATTAAAAAATTTCTATATTCTACATATACGTTTGCAATATCATGAAGCTGAAAAAAAAAACCTAAAAAAGCTGTCAAATCTCTTCAAATGTTTCTGTTAAAAACCGTTCCTGTTTCCTGGATTTGATATGTCTACAGTTAATATAACGCTTTTGTTTCTAATTCCTTGAGGCGGAGAGTATCAAAAATTCGCATCAAACGAATTTAATCATCTTAATTCGCTTTTATTTTTAAATATACTTACTTAATGTGAAAAGATGTCCTTTTAGATTGGTGATAATCACTGGCAAGATGACTACTACAATTATATTAGTAATTTGCATAAACATACCCAACCTTTCCGATATAATTTCCTAAAAAAAGTAATAAAAGAATTAAGGAGTTTATGTTAAATATTATTTCTTAAACATTTTAAAATATATTTCGAAATAAGTTTGCATAACTTAACATAATAATAGATGATCATGATAAATATTTACAATTATTCACTTTATTTTATCCCTTTATAGTGTTATAAGTTAGAATAAAACACGAAATAAGAAGAAAATTTAGAAAATAAAAAGAAAATTTGATCATTCATAACTTTAGATTTAAGTGGCCAAGTTTCTAAATTTTTGAATATGAATAGTAGGTTCTTCCATAAAATGCATTTAGAAAATTTCGGTTTTCCATGTTTTATGATTTTTGTAAGTAATGAGTAAAAGCTCACAAACTTTTCCTTAGAGAAGCAGAGTTACTTGTTCTTCTACCGAATTGGCCTATTTTCAATATCAACCTGCGTGCGAGAACGTTCAGTGTTTCTGGCAAATTTGAAGTCGATATCTTAATTAAGAGAATGTCAACAACAGTACATCCACGAAAGCGGGCGGACATTCATGTGTAGATTGATTCAAAATTTGTTGCTGACCAAGAATGTATATAGTTTATTTGATCACTGAAGCTTCCCTTGGAATATTGCAACCATTATGACAAAATAGGTGTGATGTACCCTCGGTTTTAGATATTAAAATAGTATATAGCGACATAATAATTAAATCAGGATTTATACTCAATAATGAAATTAATGTAAAATGAATATAAAAGTTTGCAAATGATAGGAAGCAATCTTTTCATAAGCAGAAAATGAAATAAAATATGAACGAAAAGATATTTATGCATTCCATTTCGTGTCATCCAGACTGAAATAGATACGTTTCTCTATACTACTATATGTAAATTAACGGCACAATTAAATCAAGTTTTTGACGTTAGTCGTAAGAAATTCTATATTCAAATTCAAATAGATTCAAATTTAAACGTTTAAACCTTATTGCAAATTTAAAAACTTCAATAGTTATTGCCAAGTTTGTGAACCCAATGTCATTAGAGCGGATAAAAGATGAATACTTGCTAAATCATGATCGAAAATGCCAGTAGTGTCACTTTATTTCTTCATTTTGATGTAAAATATAATTTCTGAATTTAAAAAAAATATATTTCAATTTCTTCACATAAATTTACATAAATTGCGCTTTAGTTTCTATCTAAATCGCAAAATTTTACATTTAAATTACACTTTCTTGCTCTCTTTTTATGCATTTGTGAGTGTTTAAAATCGAAAGTCTGGCATCTCTATTTTTTCGTTCAGTATTCGGAGTGGTGTGCTTGGGTAAATATATTTGCGGCAAGGCAGCAATAAACTATTAAGTTTTGTTGAAAATATTTGCAAATTTTTAAATTTCGTTAAATATTTTTGTTAAGAGAGAGAGAAAAAAGTTGTTTATTCCTTGTAACAGCAAACAAAGTTAAATAGAAGTTCGCAATGGAGATAAACGAAGCAAATTTACAGCAACTGGCTGGTTATTTGCAGCAGACGCTTAGTGCTGATCCAAATATAAGAAGACCGGGTATATAAAATTTTAAACAAAATTTTCAATTTTACGTTTTTTTCTTTATTTTGACATAATGCACGTTAATTGCAGCCGAGAAATTGCTAGAATCGATTGAGGCGGAACGCCACTATCCCGTATTGTTATTGAATCTGATTGACAAAAACGACATGGACGTGACTACACGCGTAGCCGGTTCTATAGCTTTCAAAAACTACATTAAACGTAACTGGGCTGCACAGGAGGTAAATTTTAGCCGTTTGAATGAGATTTACAATTTTAATTTAACGTTCACTTTCTTTTTGATAGGATTCTGATGGTCCCGATAAGATTCATTCAGAAGATCGTGATGCCATAAAAAAATTAATTGTTAATCTTATGTTGCGTTCTGCGCCGGCTTTACAGAAGCAATTAAGTGATGCTGTTAGCATAATTGGTAAACATGATTTTCCCAAGAAGTGGCCTTATCTGATAGATGAAATGATAGAAAAATTTTCTACTGGTGATTTTAACGTTATAAACGGAGTGTTACAAACTGCTCATTTACTATTCAAACGATATCGTTATGAATTCAAATCTCAAGCTTTGTGGACAGAAATAAAATTTGTACTAGATCGTATATCTAAGCCCTTAACAGATTTGTTATTAAATACCATGGCATTGAGAAAAGTGCATGAAAATAACGTAGAAGCTTTAAGAGTTATCTACGGTTCTTTGGTATTGGTGTGTAAGGTTTTCTTATCGCTCAACTCTCAAGACTTACCAGAGTTTTTTGAGGACAATATGCCAACATGGATGAAAGCGTTCCACGAATTGCTTACGGTAGATGTGGCCTGCTTGCACACAGGTGAAAACGAGGATGCAGGTGTTCTAGAACATTTACGCTCGCAGATATGCGAGAATATCGGCTTATATGCTCAAAAGTATGATGAAGAATTTGGCCCTTATATGGAAACTTTTGTTAAGGCAGTTTGGGAACTTTTACTTAGGACGGGTATGCAACCAAAATATGATGCGGTATGTATGCCTTAACTTTAAATTATACGTTAAAAATGTATACATATGATCTTCTAATTTTGAAGTTGGTTTCCAATGCTCTGCAATTCCTTTCGGTGGTAGCCGAACGTAACCAGTATCGAAAAATTTTCGAGAATCCTGAAACGCTTGCCAATATTTGCGAAGGTGTGATTATACCCAATTTAGACTTTCGACAATCAGACGAAGAACTCTTCGAAGACAATCCAGAGGAATATATAAGACGTGATATTGAAGGCTCGGACATAGACACTAGACGCCGCGCTGCCTGTGATTTAGTTAAAACTCTTTCACAAAATTTTGAGGATAAAATTTTTGCTATATTTGGCCGATATTTAGAAATTCTGTTGAATAAGTATAAGGAGAATCCTACAGTTAATTGGAAAGCTAAGGATACGGCCGTTTATTTGGTTACGTCGTTTGCTTCACGTGGTGGTACTAAAAAGCATGGCGTTACCCAAGCCTCTGAATTAGTACCGCTGCCGCAATTTTGCGCTCAGCAGATTATACCAGAATTAGAAAGAACAAATAGTAAGAATCATTTAGTTTTCATAAATCTGACAGTAGTTTAATTGACTTAATTTTCAGTTAATGAAGTTCCCGTTTTGAAATCGGCCGCATTAAAATTTGTCATGATATTTCGTAGTTTGCTGGGTCAGCAAACTTTACTTGTTTGTATGCCACATCTCATACGCCATTTACCAGCTGAGAGTGTGGTAGTGCATAGTTACGCTGCATGTGCCATAGACCAGATATTAGCCATGAGAGATCCGAGCAACAATTTGCTGTAAGTTTATCTAAGAGATCAGCAAGATGTGTAATAATAACATTGGAACATTATTTCAGCATGACACCACAAATTTTGGGTCCTTTTACCAATGATTTGTTGGCAGGTTTATTTGCTACGCTCTCATTGCCAGGATCTACAGAGAACGAGTACGTTATGAGAGGTAAGAGGGAGAATGACAATATAACATCTTTATTCTTTTAACATTATTTTTTGTTTATTTTTAGCTATTATGCGAAGTTTTTATTCCTTGCAAGAGGGAACTTTGCCTTACATGGCTGTCGCTTTACCCAGACTCACAGAAATACTATCTCTGGTAGCTAAGAATCCTTCCAGACCTCATTTTAATCATTATTTGTTTGAGACTTTGTCTTTGACTATAAGGTTGATCCCTAATATATTTTATATTTATCCATAAACTTTTTGAATGATTTGTTTAGAATTGTTTGCAATGCTGAAGCTTCTGCTGTGAGTTCCTTCGAAGAAGTTTTGTTTCCCGTATTTCAAGGCATTTTGCAGCAAGACATCTTGGAGTTTATGCCTTACGTATTTCAAATGCTTTCCCTCCTTTTGGAGATACGTGAAGCTTCTGGTTCCATACCTGAACCATATTGGGTTTTGTTTCCTTGTCTTTTGGCTCCTCCTCTATGGGATCGATCAGGCAATGTAACACCCCTTATTAGACTGATAAGTGCATTTATTAAGCAAGATTCCAATCAGGTTGTAGCACTTGGAAAATTGGTAAGTTAACCTTCCTAGAAATGATGTTGCAAATATTTCATATAAATTTCATTCTTTTAGAGTGCAATTTTGGGTATATTCCAGAAAATGATTGCCTCGAAGTCTAACGATCATGAAGGATTTTATCTATTGCAAAACCTCTTAACTTATTATCCTCTAAGTGAATTGCAAACAAACATGCGACAGATATTCGCTTTACTATTCCAGCGATTATCTCTTTCAAAGACTACTAAATATGTTCGCGGTATTATAGTTTTCTTTTGCTATTACGCCTCGAAGCTGGGAGCTCCTGCTTTAATGGAACTTATCGATCAAATTCAAGCGAATATGTTTGGAATGGTAATCGAACGTGTATTTATTTCTGATATGACCAAGGTAACCAACGAATTAGAGCGCAAAATTGTCGCAGTAGGCGTGTCAAAAATTCTTACTGAATGCCCGGCCATGTTGTCACAACCATATCTGCAATATTGGTCTAGATTACTCCAATCTTTAATAGAGCTCTTTGAATTGCCACCAGATAAAACTATTTTGGAGAGTGATAACTTTGAGATTGAAAACGCCGGCGGTTATCAGGCTGCCTTCTCGCAATTGACTTATGCTCAGCCAAAAGTACAAGATCTTCTTGCTGACGTTAGTGACGGTCGTAAATATTTAGCGCACTCTTTAAATAAGTTATCACTATCTCACCCTGGTGAAGTGTCACAACTGATGGCATCTCTTGGTGATAATTACAAGCAAGCTTTACAAAAGTACTGCGATCAAGCTGGTGTGCGTCTAATCTAAGTTTCAATTGTTCCCTTTCTTTAAATTTATTTTTACTCATTCCTTCCCATTATCAGTAGTTTTGCATTTAGTTATGTTTCGTTTGTGCTAAACCGTTTGAGCCCTGAATTTCTTCGTTTAATGAATATTTTATTTTATTAGTTTTTTATTATAACACAAACAAAGAATTATATAAAATGAAATAAAAAATATTAATTGTTTGATACAAGAAATCAAACGATAATATCATTAATCAATAGAAGGTTAGTGAAAGGTAAGTAAATATATTTTTTGGAATATCGATATAGATACATATCTTATGAGGAGAATTAAACCAACTTGAAGAAAGTAATTGGAAAATGAAAAATAAATTTTGAGGTCATGGGAATGAAGAACAAGTTCTGAATTTATTTTCTGAAAATTATAGACATGCACGTGTGCAGATTTTAGAAATCAACTTGGGAAGACAGATTAAAACGAGTTGAGATTCGAGCCATAGTTTTAAGTTTAAGAACAATGATTTCAATACACGATAGGGAAATAGTCTAAATCGATGTTGCTATTCATGCTGGTCGAGAATACATACATATTCCTTTACAGTTTCTTTTATATTTCTATACAAGAAATTTACGTTAGTTATGTGTAACGGATACAAATAGGTATCAGATACATCTAACGCAGTTTTTTTTTTCTTAGACTTGCAGCATCTGTTGGCATCAAGAACTGACATCTGTTGGCATCTGAACTCAAAAACAAAAAAAAAACAAAAATTCGAATTCTTTGTTTTTTTTAATTCTAATTGCATTTAGTACAGGGTTTTAAGCTGGGTCTTCAATTTATCTATAATAAAATCACTACTAAATTTGTCTATAATCTTCACAATTATCAAAAAAACTCTAGGTGAGTAGAATGTAGTGTACAAAAATAATTCTTATACCCGCCAAACGACGAAGCTTTGGACAAAACAAATTGAGCCCCGTTTACGTTAGTTGCATTTGGGAGATGCGGACAAGTTTCTTTTCTTATTTTAAATTATCAAAGTTCACCATTCGATTGCGGAGCAAGCTTCATAAATTTCAGAAATATTTGCAAACTTTGTACCAAAGTTCAGGCACGGCATCACGCTTTATCTGCGCGATTTGCTGTTTATGTTATACGTCACAATTATTCCGATAAGCAAGCAATTGAATACTTTTGCAAAAAAAAAAATAGCTCCCAACTTTTACTTTGCGAGTGACACATGAATGGAGATAATATTTGCAGCTGTACCTGAGAAATTTCGCTTTTTCTATGGGAATGGGAAGTTGTAAATGATCTATAATTAACATAAGGAATTAGATTACTTTTATAAGTAGATAAGTAGAACTTAGTATTATCATCCTTTTGTGTAAACGTTAGCAGGATGAAACATAGCCGACACTAAAGTATACATATTCTTGGTCATCATCAAACTCTGAATGTTTACCTGTCTGTGGTTATCATTCTAGTGGTCACAAAAGTTGAATCATTATTGAATACAATCTTGTTATATTTCGTCTGTGTGAGAAGGCTAATGTAAGATTAATTCCTGATCTTACTAAGCACAATGCGTGATTTTTTGCGGCTTTAATTACCGTTTTGCCACCGTGGAACTTTATCTTTGACTTTTGATCTTTTTCATATATTTTTGATCCGTCGTAGCAGTATATAATCGGTTAACGGAAAAATTCGGTAGTATTTTACTACCGGCACTCAATTTTCTTTGCCAGGCCAAGACAATTAGGTAGAATGCGCCATGTATTACTAAGCGTACCTCTCGTGGGATATAGGCGAATTCCTTTCAATACCGTTCATTAGTTAGTTAGGACGTTCGGAGGAACCATGACCCAGCCACCCAAGGTCGATAATGACAGTTTGCTGTTCATATTGAAGAGCAAATCAAATATCATCATTAAAACGATTACAAACGAATGATACATTCATCATTGGGCTAGTGAGGTATGCACCATCTTGTATAAAAACATTTCATTTAAAATGAGACAGAACTTTCCCTTCAACCTAATATATCAACATCTTGAAAAATGGACCGATTTTCTTTCACTGCAGTAGAGATTGGTCGATGTAAATTCTATACATTAGATCGTCCACTGTTCATTTATGCGGCAATGAAATATTAAGTTCCTTTTTTTTTAAGAATTTCTTCGACATCATCAAACTTTGATCGACCAGAGACTAGAATAGAAATTTGTTAAAGAACCTTTACTTAAATGACGAGAAGCGCTATTGCCTTGGCTATAGTGAGATTGCAATATATTAGGTTGGGGAAAAGGTAATCCATCCAATTTTATAAGAACTTCAGGACTTTATTTAACATTTCGAATTGGAAAATAATGGATTACCTTTTCCCCAAACTAATATATTAGTTTTTTATTGGCACAAATAGAATTTGATTTATTTCTATACATCGTAAGTAAGGCCAGAAGTAGTCCAAAGGTATTAAACTGCAGCTCTCTAGGGGCCATTTGTAATCTCTTGAAATTATTGCATCATCAAACTGATCACTTAAATTGATCGTTAGACATGCTGTGTAACACGTAGCCTGGTTTTGTTGAAACCATACGTTGTTCACATTCAGTATCTTTCACTTCAATAAGCATCGGTCCAACTAATCCAAACTGTCTCTTTTACGACATATAGAAGTGTTTAAATGAATAATGTATCGATGGTTTTCATATCAAACATGGAATTGTTGCTTATCCATTGAGATGAAGATGAACCTGATCTGAGTAGGTAATTTTCTTAAAAAACTGCACGAAACATAGCAATCGTTGGAACGATTATTTCGAATAAAAATTTCAATAATTTACAGATGTGATAGAGCTGCATATCTTTCCATGACTAAACTTTGAACCTTACTGAACATAACTAGCGCAAACATAACGAATTTAATATTTAGTAGTATGGGCACAATATCAAGAAGAAATCATATCATAACTATCGAAAACCCTACGTATGCTATTAAAAATTGATAAACAAATAATGAGAATATAAAAGATTTGTTTAAGGCACATTTATAATACTCTCTCTCTCTCTCTCTCTCTCATTCGATTAATATATTATACAGTATGACTGTGCAGCAATACATATACTTACCAAAGCCAGACTTTTTTCTATCATCAAACATACTGATATGTGTACCACAGAATCTATAAAGCAAACACAATACAAATTTACCATAATTTTATTATGAATCTTTATATTACAAAGGAACTTACATAATATGAGGAAAAGTGAAGCATGACCTTCGGTTTGATTTTTACCACTTAAAAAGAAATACCATTCAATTGGATTTATTCTGATGCCGTATCTGTAAAGTAATAAGCAAATCTCTTTATATACTTTGTAAAATGCAAGGTGAGGAAATGTATAGACTTACTTTAATAAATTTTCCAAACATAATCTAAAACCACCTATGGTTAGTAATAGGAAACCCCAGTTAACTAAACCGGTAAAGTTACTAAAACCTGAACTCCAAGAAAATAATGAATCTCTCGGGCGATGACATCTATACAAAAAGAAAATTGAAAATAAATATAAAACGAAAAAAGTAAATCATATATTTTTTTTTTGTTTTTTTATTGTTTGTGGGTTATAGCTCTTACGGTTTATCTGGTTGTTTTTGTCGTTGTTTTTCTTCTTTGGTGGTAATCTCTTCAGCTCGTGTAACACTTTGTGTTCTTCTATAGCGAGATTTTTTTTCTGTACTATTATTTCCATTATCATCCAATACCTTACGATATTGCCTTAAATCAATTGGTATACCATTTTGATCGAATAGATACTGTGTAGATTTCCGGTAGCGCAATTCACTCATGGTGCCCTCATTGGCTGAAGCGGAACGCCTAAGTTTTCTAATGACACCGCTACGACCATTTTGATCTCTGGCCGACATGTTTTTCGAAAATCCGAAAGCGTATTGAAATCTATATTGAAATAATTTATTTAAAGGGTAACACACATCCTCATACATACTCTTTTTTTTTGATTAAAATACGGACGAATTTTGAACTCTTGAAAGTCCAATATTTTTTAGACTTCCGAATATGTTACTTGCTATAGGTAACGTTTTCGCAATTTGCGTTTTATTAACAACACTGTATTTATTATTGTATAGTATTGGGAAAATTACGCCTTACTCTCATGCCCACTTCTTGCCGAAAAGCGAGGTTATTGTGTATATAATTTATACACAAAATTCTGTGTCCGCAAATTTTTACTCCGGGATGAATATCAATTTCTTACTAATCTGTGTGAAGTTGAAACAAACCTATTCAAAGTAAGACCTTGACATCTAACCTGGACAATATAATTAAGGTAAGCAATTAGTCTTTATATATTTTTTTTTTTTTTTTGATTACATGTTGCTTTGTTAATGTTTAATTAATTTAATACATAACCAAGCAACTGAACATCTAAGATATCATATGCAGATCAATTTCCAATAGTGCAATACAAAGATATTTTGTTGATAAAACCGGTTTTGCTCGCAGCAAGCGAGCCATTAAAATCAATTGCGTTTTATTATAAATAGATTAAAATTAAGTAATAAAGGGGCATGCATTTGAAACAAAACTTCAATACACCGATATTAGGCGATTGCAAAATTTCATGTACTTTATTTTTAATACATAGCTTTACCTTCATGTCACTTTGGTAAGACTAACCCTACCAAGCTATATTAACCCAGCTTTAAAAAATAATTAATAAAAAAAAAAACATTTGTGATACTTGTTAGATCAGTCGAAAGTAATTGCGTTTGAAAAAATCTGTACTTTATTATTTTATATATATAATATGTATATATATAAATATATATATAATATAATATATATATAAATATAATATATATAATATAATAATACAATATATATATATAAATATATTTATATAAAAAAAAAAGCACGAAAATTGTTCTCTCTTTTCAGTTCCGAAAATTTTGGTGTTAAAGACACGCTATGTTTCAGTCGACCAATCGTCTCGGTAAAGGCTGAATACAAAATAAATTTCGATACCTAGGTATCGCATAAATTAATGTTGAAAAATTTAATGGACAGAATTTTAATCCAAACGAAACAAAGTCGAGCCAAAAGATGAAGCGGGCAAAATCGTGAACCAAGATGCCAGAGTTACTCAAAGTGTGGCGAGGCCCAAATTGATGCCACGTAATGTAGTGCTTTCTGTTTATCGAGACTCGAAGCCAATCCTGCATCATGAGTTTCTATAACATCTGGGTTCCATTTTTTACTGCCAACAAGTAATTCGATTAAAACACCTAATTAATCGATAAGATCAATATGAAAAGCGTTGTCTTCCTGATATTTTTATGCCCTACACGCCATTTGCGCATTAAATTTAAGTAGGCGAGTCTAATATCCAGAAAGATAGACGACGAATTATATCAGACTGTTTTACGTCTATTCCCCTTATAACATTTTATTTTAATTACATAAAAAGTATATCAATTCGCAAAATTTCTCGACAAAAATTTCGTAGGATAACTAAGCGAGTACACGAAATGAGAACTTTTACGTAGCAAACTAATCTAATTTTTGTAGATTATGGACAAAATTGGACCTTGATAGTAATTTGATATAAGATTTTGTTAGTAATTCCCAGAAGTAAACTTCAGAGACCATAAAAATTATATATATTCTCGATCAGCATTAAATGTACAATCGATTTGAGCATGTCCGTCTAGCCGTCTGTGTAAACATCCCCCTAGCCGCAAAAATGAAGATATCGGCTTCAAATTTGGCAGAAGCATTGGAGGTTCCTTCACAAACGTCGCTATTGAAAATGTGCCGAATCGATCAAAGGCCACGCCTACAGTCTAAGTTGAAAGTAGGTCTGTTTTCTGGCTGATTTTCATGGTATTTCATGGTTGTCGGAAAAAAATCCATTAAAATTGACGGTTAGGGGTAAAAAAGACTCGGTACAGTCGAATATAATTTTCTTACTTGTTATGATTAGGAAGAAACTTTTGCCACCTTGTTTGTACACTCACAACGTGATATTTATACGACACTCATTAGATGAGTGCAATAGGCAATACGGGAATACGCATTTACGACCAAGTGAAGAAAATATACGTGGGGTTTATAAGATTCATAAGATGAGTGCAATACGCAATACGCAATACGGGAATAGCGCATTTACGATCAGATGAAGAAATTAGACTTGCGACCAACTTGAATAATGAAATTGTTAGAAAAAAATTCGGGCGTGTAACTGCTGTCCTTCGATTGAAATTGCTATTGCAATGTCAAAATTCTCTCCAGAAGTCCCAATATAGTCTTAACATTTATTTATAACCATAAGTATAATATAGTTTTAATTAACTTGAAAAATTTCTTTAGTTTTCTTAATTAATTTTATGTTTTCCCAAAAAATCTCATTGAAACTAAAGGAAAGAGATCTTATTTCTGTGTTTTGCGATTTTAACTCCTTAATATATCAAAAAAAAAAAAAAAAATTAGTAGAAATATATAGAGACAACAAAAGGCGTTACTGCCTACTATCCATTATTCCGCTTTTATTATATTTTAGTTTTTTTTTTTACGTTTTTTGGGTAATTTTCAAGGACGTCTTTTTCCAGACTAAAATTAAATTTTTGCCAAGACGTCAATCATGTAATAACCGCGAATGACTGACTAATTGCAATGCATAACGTATAATTTGTCTGATTAACAAAAAGAAAAAGAAAACGTTTGCGAAATACGATTAAAATTAAATCGAAGTGAAAACGGCGTTCAAGTGAAATTGGAAAAACAAAAATTAGCATCAAACTTTAATTAAAAATTAGTTTTATTTTATTATTACATTTAATTTAAGAGAAGACGAACTGAAAACTGTGCTTTCCTAGACTTCTTTAAACTGCATCAATTTTTTTTTTACTCCTTTGGATGCTGTGAATATTAGTGAATTAGTGCATTACTTATAAAAAGATATGTTCTTTGATTTTTTTGAATTTATTGAGTAACACTAAGTGGTTAAAGTGAAATTTTGTGTCAAATTTGACCTTCTCTCGAAAAGAAATTTTTAAATAAAATTTCATATCGATGAATTCTTTTCATACATGTCACCACCGTTTGCTCGAGTAGTTACCTTCATTTGAGCAAAACTTCAACGATCTGTCATCTTTTAAAAACACATTTTCGTCTTATTATTATAATTAATTCAAGAGTGTACTTAGAGACAAGTGGATCAACAATTTGATATAACAATTCTTATTAAAACTTCTAATCGTTTTCAGGCTACATCCAATGGAGGGATACTCAAGTCGTTAGATAATTGAAAAATCACTGAATTATTTACTGTCTTTAAACGGAAGCCGGATAAGAATGTTTTTTTCGAAAAGAGAATTTATCGAAGCTTGTGTTTCAATGAATTTCGAAAATAAAAGTTTCTAAAATGTTGCCAACAATTTTCTAAATAACTGCGGTCGAATTTCTAAAATAATTTATAAATTTCGAAACAATTTATAATCAAATCTTGTTTTTCTATCAAATCTTGTCGAACGAAAATCGTAGGAATTGATAATACAAAAGTATTATCGGTTAGATAGATATATATAATAAGGAGCATGAAAATTTGCGATTAATACTGAATTGGTCTTACCTTAATACATAACGATAGACTCTAAAAATTGATACACATGCTATCCCTCGAGGGGATTTTAAAGATCATATGAAACATTGTTCCCCAAAGCATTTGCTCAAAATTAGGAATTTCACTTTATCGAACATAATTTCAAGAACGATACTGTATGTGCTCGCCTTAACGCGATTATGTATCTCTTTTATTTCTTCATGTTTTCTTCTTTTTTTTTTTTTTTTTTGTTAATTTTTTGAGCGCTCTGTACGTGCAGCAATCGAAGTTCATTGAATTTTGTTGAACTATATATAGAAGTAAATATCAAAGATAAGTAAGTTGTTTTTTTTTATAAAATCAAAAAAAAAAAAAAAAGAGAGAAAACATTTTGGTTTATATTTCTTTTGATAAATTAAATAAATAAAAATTATATACATATCTAGTTAAGTATGGGTAGTTCCGTGTATATTTTCTTAGAATAATTTTAGTGGAAATTTACTGCATAAAAAGCTTCACTTGATTCATCTGACATATAATTGAATGCATAACCATTCGCGGCTTTAAGAGTAGCATACATATTTACAAACTAAACAAATTTGTTCTATTTCTACTATTTCTCAAAAAGGAGAAGAGGTGTTTTATGACCTATACACAAAAATAAACAGAAGCAAGCACTTACTTAGTTGCGCACCTAATATCATTGTACGGTCACTATACACACATGCAATAGAAATGCGCAAAAATTGATAACACAAAAAAATGATTAGAAAAAAAAAAAAAAAGACTTAAAACTGATCAAAATGTTTTCGTTTTTATTGTTAAATCCGTCTTCATCGGAAAAACGCTCAAAGGTTTTTAAATTTTACGTTAAGTTAGACAATAAATAATTTAATATAATTGTGCTTTACAATCTTAATTATTGTTATTATATGCACTGAAGGATCTAGATTTTTCATTCTGATTGTAACTAAACGTCTTCTCAAAAGCTGCTAGAGTGCGAATGATCACTTTGGTCATAAAAGAATCTGTTTCAGACTTAAGCATCAGGCAGAAAGCTTGGTAGCTCAGTTTAAACTCAACCTGTTTGTGGTTAAATAACCTCCACTTTACACTAGAGGTATAGACACCATTAAAAACATATGTACGGGTTTTGATATTTGCAATTCTAATTTTTGTAATCATGAGAACTGCAACAGCAGACAAGCAAACGAACGGATATATATCTATCATTAGTTTAACGTGAGTACCTACTTAGAGAGTCTAACCTCGTGTTGCACTTAAGCACAGGACAATTTTTCAGCAAATGATAGTCGGCGTCTCTCAGGCTTTGAAACAATTCGCAAAAGATGCTCCGCAATTCCCGAGGTTCCAGAGCAACCATTTACTGAGTATAATCCAGAGTTTCCCTCTGATCAGGGTATATTCCTCTCTAGGTACACCCACCCACCCACAACCACCACGATGCTGCCCGAAGGACCGGATCAGCGGTCAGGCAACAAGGCATTCCTTACGTTTGCTGACGAAGTCAACATTATACAAACAGCTTCCTCCCCACAACTACCACGTTGCTGCCCGAAGGTCCGCACCAACGGTCAGGCAACAAGGCATTCCCTAAGTTTTTTGATATAGTCAACATAATACAAAGAGCTTTCTCATTTGGCCAACCTGATCCCCTTGGAATTATAATTATTCACTTTAGATGATGTATACATCTTGGAAACGAACTTCCACCGCCTTAATTTTAAGAATTATTGTTTACTATTGTTTACATCGACACTATTGTCTGCGTAATCGTGCAGCCAGTTCAACTACTACTTCAAGCGGTCATAGATAACTACTAGACTGTTCAGCGTTATTATGACCTAAATAGAAGAGACCTATCGGAAAGAAAAGTCCTCTAAGTTGTAGTACAATCCATGTTCACATGTCGTTAAACCTTGGCCTTTATAGCTAGGACCACGAAGAAGAAGGTAGAAGCTTCAGCACGTTTATGTTCTGCCTTCCTCAGAACATAATTTACCCAATTATTTCATATTGGATTCAGAATAACGTATATAAGATTCTTATGTGTCTAACACGCGCCGAATTTATTTTTTTTTTAATCTAAACATCAATAGTAGCGTCGAACGAAATTACAATAATGTAGCTATTAATACAAACGTAAACTATGCAAATAAATTTTCATAAAATCTGTGTACGTCACCTTTGTTATCATTAAACAAGGTCAGACGTCATAAAAATAAATTAGGAAAACTATATTATTCTTCTCAGCAGAGCGAGTCTTGTGCTATGCCCCTTTGTATATATTTAAAACTAGTTGGCAATATGTACTAAGGACGATAAATCCCCGCCAGTCAATGCGAAGTACAATGCGACTCTCGCAAATTATTAATTTTTTTTTTTATTGAATAACTTTGCTTTACTGATCCTAAAAGAAATGTCAAGCATTTGTCCGGCTATCATCCATGTGCTCGTCGCTGATATGTATGTATCAAACTTTGTTTTATTTTTTTTTAAATCAAACACTGTCTTTTCAATTGTTGGTTTGGGTGCAAGAAAAACTGATTAATTTTTATATCCCGCATCTAAGGATGGTTTTTATTAAGGATTTATTCAAGAAGTTTGCAATACTCCCAGAAAAAGAGTTCAGAGTATAAAGTATATAGAGATTCCGGATCAAATTCTGAATCGATTTAAACATATGTGTCTGTCTGTGTGGCAAACGTAACGGGTTCAAATTTGACAAAAATATTAGAAGGTTTTATGCAAGCAAATTGGTGTTGAAAATGAATCAAATTAATCGAGGCTTACGAGTCACATCAAATTTTACCTAGTTAACAAAAATTGATATGGTTTATGATTATAATATTCTTTCAAAAAAATCCCAAAATAGTTATATTTTAACTATGTTTTAATATGAATACTTCCAACAACTTGGTTAACAGGCCTCTGTTAGCTGGGAATGCCATGCTGTGAAATAGCGCATAAGCATGTTCTTTGTAGGAGCTTTAATGGGCAATGGTGGTCGTGGCAATCGAAAATGTCAAATTTAGTTCCAATCATTGAATCGTTCATTATTGAATGTAATGATTATATAGAAGATGGTCTGCTTAGTTCACATTGATCTTTACTTTGATAAATAACTTTAAAGATTTTTCGCTATAGAATTTTTTGATAATCAATTTTTTTGTATTTGCTTAGTAGATGTTTAAAACTTCCTAGAATATGGTAGAAAAAATTCATTACCTGAAAGAAATTTTGTTATTGAAATTTTGAACTCTTCCTTTGTCAAAGCAATCCCTGCCAGAAAATCTACGTCCTAAGCCCTGAACACTGCAGCAGATGTCAGTCCTTAAAAAAGCTTTTATTTTCATTTGGCATTTCAGAATTTTGAAACAAAAACATGCCAACGTTCATCAAGAAAACCGTTGAATGGCACTTCTTCTAATACATTTCGAGTTTGATGTGAAATGTTTGGCGTTAATTATGAAATCGGCTATAGAGTTATAAATTTTTTTGTTTTTCTCTCCCTCAATTCACAACACTTAAGATGAAAAACTTGCGATTATGTCTTTAGTAGATGCAGCAAAAACGACAGACTTTAGCATAAATGGAGAAAGAATATTTGAACATGAAAGAGCAGTTTTTTGACCCCCGGATTGCAGACCAATCGCAAAAATGAATGAACATGTGTTATAATAAAAAAACATGCCGGTAACACATTTCAAAACATTAAACGCATTTCACTCGAAAGCCGGAATTTAAAAACGGACTGTTCTATAATTGAAACTCAAAATTAATTTCATTTTTTTCATCCATTTTTTGTCCACTGACTGTTTGAGGCGGCGTTTTTATAGATTTTTAATAATCTAGCTTTCAAAAAGTTTACAACTTTACTGCACTAAATAGCGATGAATTCACGTTGGTCGCGTTGCTTGTAGTGCGAAGGCTAAAAGTTGAAATCAGAAACAAAAAATGTGGTACTGAACGATTTTCTTATCTTAATTGAAATTTGATAGCATTTTAATTCTTAATTTTTTTTTTTCACTTTAAAGCCTTATTATTTTATTTAATCATAGACAACACGACAACAGCATTTGTTTTGATAGTTGCGAGTACTTATAATTACGATAACCAATAGTCCGGACAGGTCATTGTACCAAATTATATAGCAAATAGTTGTTAAGTATATGCACGTGATTTTGATCACAAAAGTATTCGAAAATATTCAATTACATTTCAAGGTCATCACGTTAATCAAAAATATGCATAATTTTTATCTACATTTTTTAAATTCCCGTAGTTATCTATAAAAAAACACATGTTACTTATATTTTCAATTAGAATTTAGCTTAATAATACCACCAATATAAATATATATACATATATATATATATGTACATGTACGGCAATATATATTATATATATATTTTTTCTTTTAGCATTGATTTTTTTAAGACAAACAATTAAATATAATTTCTTGTATCTCTTGCACTTGTATTCTCTTTTAAAAATTTAATATCGATGGATTGCAAAAGTAAAAAGAGAGTAATTCTCACAATATGATGTTTTTAATGGAAATAGAGAAAAAATTAAGAAACTTTAAAATATTTTGAATCATAACAGTTTTTTTATGTTTAATGCACTTTTTAGCGTTTAATCACTTTTCGTTTTTATCTTTATAAATTAAAAAAAATTTAAGCTCAATTTTTTTGATAATATTGTACCGGCGGTCTTAGGCTAAAGAGAAATGTATTAATTTTAGTAAACGATTTGTGACATCTCTAAGAACTTGTTATTGTTGGTGTTTGTAAATATTTTCGAGATCAATGTAAGATTTTTTATAACTTTTTATTTATACGATTATATGCTATATTATTTTTGTTTCCACAATACGAAAAATATATAAAAAATAGACATCAAATATGTTGCACTTAACGAAATGAAAAACATGTCCTCGCATATTTATACGTAAAAAGCTAAAATGACCCCGAAAATACACGTAAGATCTAAACTATTGACGAAATATTAGGTGATCTAAAAATGTTGTAGAATAATGAAGATCATCTTGTTTTCAAGTGTACTTAAAATTTTTTTGCGTCCACTAACTCAATACAATTAATTTTCACTTTATACGATGAGTATGTAGAAGCCGCTTTAGAACGAAAAGAGATTTTTACTTGTGTTTTTGTTTTTTCAAATAAGCGATACAAAAAAAAATCTTTTGCACACAATACTTTTTTATCAATTAATGCATTTATTCACCTTTGAAGGAAGATCTCTTCAAAATAATTAAATTTTTTTTTAAATTTATTTTATTAAGAAAACTCCGTACAGGAGAGATCAGTGGCACGCTTGAAGATTCTATTTCTTTAGGCGTTTAATGCTATTAGCACTTAACCGATCAACGCGAACTAAACAACTGAATGCAATAAACACACTCACTTTTGTTCAGTTTGGAGCTAAGTTTTGTGTTAAGAAATATTTTATTTGTAATTTTTTTTTCCATTATTTACTTTCTTTCATATTAAAAGAGCGAGCTACGAAATAATGGTAAAAGCGAAATAGTTTTGCTGTTCTCATTGTGTTCATTAGTTTGTGAGTTCTCTTTAAATTATGTCTCCTTTAAGCACTTAACATTATAGAGGAATACAATCACTTTTCCATTTGTTTGTAACACACGATTCCATTTATTTAATAAGGTTTTCTTGTCCGTTGGGAATTGTTCAACATTCCAAATTACGAGCACTTCGTGTATCGATATTACATGATTTTGAGGGGATCGGCAAATGTGATGTCAATTTCTTTAGGAATAATTTGAAACAATTAAGAGTGCAATTTCTAGGACATGCTATGCCTTAAAATATAAACAGTAATTGAATAAAACGAAGGTTTCATTATTACATGGGATAGTACCGCTGTCAGATCGTTGATACGAATAAACTTTCAATATGATTTGTTACGTTTCACATATACATGGGAGCGTGTAAGATTTGATTACAAAACTAAAACCAAAGTCCTTCCGAAATCCTTAATATTAGTAGTAAGATATCCTTAATACACAATCTTTATAACAATATGTTTATACTCAAGACAGGATTGCAGGGCAACGCATAGAGATATTGAAGGCCACGCACAGCAAATGAAAGATATTTTTTGGTCCGTCCTTTGAATTAGCTCCGCTAAAATGTGGCATCAGAATTGAAAAACTGGGAGTTTAGAAATTTCATTTAAATAGTTTTAAATAATCTTCTAATAAAACTTCGATGCTATGTTCAAAAATTAACTGGATTGCTGAAAAGGTTCGCAATTATTAGAAAATAAGACGGACTGCAAAATTAGGTTTCGGTTTGAACAATCAGCTATAAAGCGCACCCAACTTATGATGTACAATGTTTATGTAACGATCTTTACTTTTTTTTAGATTTAATTTTCGTACACAAGCTAATAGTGAGCGTTAGCACGTTCTTTTCTTAGTAGTTGCATAATTTTTGTAACGTAAAGAAATATAGAAAATAGGCATTAATAATTCAATTATGTAACTTTTAAGTAAACGGAATGCTTCTCTCTCACCTGTCTTGCACTTAAAATGGCTAGGAAAACTTATCATGTTCCATTATTTGAGGTAACAACTGATAATCGAATTCTTCCATTGCCGCTGCTATTAATGATTGTGCATTAAGTATCTGAAAAGAAACTACATAATGTAAACAATAATAAACAGGAAAAATTAGACAAGCCCTATTATACAAAATTTGTATTAGTTTATAAAATGAAATAAAATGAATGCGCAAATTTCAATGTTTTTAAAAAAAACATAATAATTTTATTTTCTTTTTTTTAGGTTATACAAATTTAAATTAAAAAAATATATATAATTTTTAACATATAAAAATAATTCAATTTTGTAGTTGCAATAAACGAACAATATGTTTAAGTTTTTTTATGTTTTGGTTTTACAGCTGATTTTTAATATAAAAAGAGATTTTTATAGTAACTTCTCATGATTTATACTCAATGCAAATTTGTTCAAAACGACAAAACTTTTAATATCGCAGATCTGATGTAAATGTAAGAGCGCATACCACCCACGTCTGATGTGTTTACATGATGCTATTTTATTCTCAATTATCGATTTCACGGTAAAAAGTGATAATTAAAAGTTGCATGATGACCTTCTAGTTTTCTCGACAAGATTTACATAGGTTGTGAAACAAAAACATCTAAAGCAGTGAGTATCGACAGATGGAGCCAAATCGTCTTTATAATATTTCTCTTAAATTACTTTTCTCTTAAAGTATGCAAAACTCACTCGTTATAGATTGGTTGCATTTTTTTTGTACTTGTTGCTTCATTTTAAGTGCATAGGTGCAGAAGTTATAATACTGCATTGCTGAAAAAAAGAAAATTTTTTCATTTAGTAGTATATTCAATTTTTTTTTGTAACCAATATTGATGGATATAAATTGAGTGCCTTTTTATTCGTTTTTGCTAAATACTCCTTTTTTTCCGAAATTTTAATATTCTCCAGATAGGATTTGAAACCAATCTCAAGTAACTCTATTTTAAATATCAATGATCGGTCTTCAATTGCAATATCATATCTCCGATTATTGTGTATTTTCTGTTGCTGGCTCTCTCTTTTAAGAAATTATTTTCTGCTTCTGCCTTTTTTTTCCACTTTTATACAACAATAAATTTTATTCCCACTTCTTCGTAAACAAACGCGGAATTTTCTGCTTTGTGGACTGTATACACATATATATTAAATATGAACACATACTATCTCTGAGTTGAGTAGAAAGCACTTCGCCTTAAGAGTACATTTTGGATGCCTTCTATTGTAAACATCGGTGGTGATTAGGTATGAAGCATCTAACTAACTTCTCTGCGTTTCTGAATTCGGCTTACTGGTTTGCTGTGCAATATGTTGCGCATTTGATGGCTAATCTATTTTTGCATTATGCATGCACATCAGCTGTGAAATATGCTTTCTCATTTATGTCAAATCTGATGATGCCAAAATTGCTACTTTTTGCATTAGATAGATAAAGAGTTACCACAAAAATCTCTTTCAGAGTTGTATTTATAAGAAAATCAGTTGTAAAATAAAAACGTACTTAAAAATATTGCTTGTTTTCCTCAGCCGTTGGAAATTAAGTTATGTTATGGTAGAAATTAAATTATTAATATTTTTGTGTTTTATGAAACTTCTTAGTTTGTGTAGTTCCTTTTTATTTACTTTGATATTTTTTTGGATAGATTGAATAATAATAAAATACATTTCCAAAAATTAAATTACCTGAAATAAACTTCTCATTTGTTTCATCTCTTTGCTTGACCGTCCCCCATATTTTTAATATCCAAATTTTTTTGAACTCAAATTTGTATTCAAACTTAAAAAAGAATAGTATAAGAAGAAAAATTCAATTTTTTAACTTATTTTTCATCATCTGATTTTAGAAAATTCATTGGGAAGGAGATAGTCACGGTTGGAGTTGCTTTAAGAAGGTGTTAATTAGTAAATAAGTAAAGACATCGATGAAGAATTAAAGTTCCAGTAGAGATTGAAAATTCGAAGACATTGCAGTAATGCAGATTCGTCACTACCTACTAGACGGTGCAATTAATTAAATACATAGAATCAGATCCGATTTTGCCGGGTTCCCGTGTAAAAAACGATTGTTGTGGCCCTTCATACCACCATCAGTACACGAAATGCCTAATATCATAGCTAAATATTCGGTAATCAATTATATCACTAAAGGAATTAATATGGGAGACTACATGCTGGTTTTATCTACCTCTATAGTTTTGAGTTATACATAAGGAAAATTTCAAAAATTAATGAGAAGTTAATTTTGTTTCTTAACAACGTTACTGTTATAGCATTAAAATATTTTAAAATAAATTCAATAAATGAAAGTAAAATTAATATGTTTTTAATTAAAATTTTTTTTTATTAAAATCATTTTAGTCTTTGAATAAAGTTATGGATTGTTTCATAACAACCCTGACTGTCTGACTTTTTGAACAGCTGTTTGCTAAGTTGTATTTGCAATAAGTTTTTAAATGTGATATTACGATAAATTTATTAAAAGAATATTTCTTAAAAATGTTAAATTTTACGGTTTAAGCAAATTACAGCAAGCAAGTAAATAATGGCAATAAGGACTTTAAAATCGAAGAAAATTATGGATTATTCATGACTTCAAGATTTCTGCTGAGGTAAGAATAGCGGGCTACAGTTTGAAAATGTTTAAAAATTCCTTTTAAAAACATTAAAGTATAATTTCAAATTCATATAGAAAAGTTTTGCCTCAAGCGTACTTAAGTCAAATATGCTTGACGTCTGAAGGGAAATAGTTGCGTGCAGAGAAACTTACTTTGCCGAACAAACGACAATCGTCACAGTTGATTGATAATTTTAGAAGTACTTTCAGTTTTCTTGATAAGTTAATCAACTATACTTTAGGAATTGCGTGGAAAACTCGTGCCAGCATAAGAAGACAGTATTTAAAATATTGTTAAAATTTAAAAAGATTTCAAGACTGAAATATCAAGGAGAATTTCAGCGAATGAAAAATATTTAATTTTTAATATTTAAGTTAAATTAAATTAAATTAAAAAAATAAAATACACAAACCATTTAATAGGTACATAAATTCTTGTATCTGGCAGTAACAAAATGGAAACGTTGTAGCCAAGTGATCTATTAAATACCATGCACAACTTTGCCTAAGCTCTATCATTTCTTCGTTACAAAATACCAAAAACTTAAGACTTAATTAAGCCACCTAAAGGCTTAATTTTCGTAAGAACTCTTACAGGAGTGGGGAGCAAAAAATAACTTAATATGGTAAATCTATATGTTAATTAACACCATATTCGAACAACCCTTATCATAAAATATTAAATAAATACTACTAAGTAGAGCGAAAGATAGTTGCATTAGAAACTAAAACTACAATATTAAGCAGACTAGCAGTTGGAGAAAAATCCACACCTCTTAGTGGGGAATTTAAGTCTACTATAAAACAAGCATACAAAACAATCCAATGAACGAAAGTGTCATATTCAAGAAATATTTTAGTAAAAAAAATATTTAGTATTAAAAACTCATTCATTCGCCCCCATATCGATAGCACATTATATGGTACAAGTGTATTCCACGTTTATATTATTATATTATACTAGAAGTTGTATGTGCGTACATGTTAAATTCAATTTAAAGTTTTACCCTACAATTTTGTACCCATAACTCAAAAAAATTTTTAAAGGTTTTGGTAATCATTAACGTAATGAAAGTAATAAAGCATTTAAGTTTTCAATTTTGGTCATCCAGAAGAAATGTTGATATCAATGAATGAAGAAATGATAAGGAAATTGCTTTGTTGTGTGGCCTCCTAATTACCACTGTTACGTTCAATCTATCGAATCTGCTCAAAAACATCTCATTCTTTTTTGATAACGAACATTTCACGTTAATATATCAAAATAGACTATTTCTTATTTCTCAAGAACTTACTTTTTTATCACATCATGTAGAATATTTTTCATAAAAATTTCCATTTCAAGGAATACGAAATTTCTGTTATCCAGAGAGCTAAAGCCAAATGACGATTAACTGTGTAGAAGTTGTACACACAGGTCCGGCTTTAGAGTAACTTGACAATAAAAATATATAGATTTTATTGAATCACATTACACATGTATATTTGAATATATTTGAAAGAATGGAAAATCTCTAAAAGAAACAATTGAACCAAAGATCAAAGATTGACGTTGGCTTGGTTGAAATTTATTTTCCAATTTAGATGTTAAGCATTATTTTTGATTTTTTTGTTATTGCAATTAACGATTAAATGATTGACTGAACTCCAAATAAAGTAAAAAATATAGTTTTTGTTTAGTTAAATTTATAAGTATTGTTTATTTGATCGAATACAATTTACACTAAATTGTAACTAATAAAATAAATAAATAAATAAATAAATAAATAAAATAACTTATTTAACTAAAAAAATTTTCTTTATATATTTACTAAAATAATTGTGGTCAGAACAAAATTATCTTTGTTTGCATATATTATATATCTTTTTCAATAAATAAAGCTGTCTTTAATATAAGTATGTACATTATGTAAAATACTTTAATTTTATTTTTAAAAAATTATATTTTTGTTTCTTTTCTTTTGTTGGAATTGCGAAAAGATTTTAAAAACTTTTGGTATAACAGAGAAAATATTATTCCCAAAAAAAAAGAAGTTTAAATGCTTAGGATTACGTTTTCACATTTTCTTTAAATGTGGAATATTCTACTTCGATGTCTCCGTCATCGTCTATGAGGTCGTTAAATGTGTCAAAATTTTCTATTTGATCTGTACTTTCATCACTTTCATTGCCAACAAATTGATCGATACGTTTGATTATCTGTATATGATTATTATCTTCAGTATCCTCATCTTCTTCATATTCTTCTTCTTCTTCGTCGTCGTCTTCTTCTTCTTCATCGGCCTTATCTGAAAAATCGTCTTCTCGGCCATCATCTTCATAAAGATCGGCATAATTAATATTTTCTTTCGGTTTTTTTCGTGCTTCAGGTAATTGATCGTAATCGAAAACTTGTCTGGTTTCACGAGGTAAAGTTTCAGTGGTGGATACCATAACGTATTGTTGTGTCGATATATCATTTAATCTCGTGCTAATCTTTGCTTCAATCTTTGAGTTAACTGGTTTCAATTTTGTTATGTCATTTTTGTGAGATTCCGTAGTAGCTGAACCGGATTCGGTTAAATCGTTATTTTTTAATAAACTATCTAGAGACGAATCTAATAAACTGAAAAAGTCTTGCATGACATTTGAATCCTCCCTTTTCAAGGTTTGATTGGAATTTGGCGTCACTTTCAAAGCATTTGGAATCACATTCGATTTCACATCCTTTGACGGTGATTTAATTTCTTTACGTTGAAATTTCACTTCCGTGGTAGATATTGGTTTTCTTGTGGTGGAGGTGGTTGTAACAATTATTTTTGGTGGATTAAAGTTTTTTGTATTTACATTCTTATTTAAAGAGCTCTTTGTAGTAATAGCCATTGTACTAGGTTTAGCAGTTATTTTTGCGGCGAATTTTGCCTTCGGAATCGTAGGCATTGTTATCGATTTCCTTGTTGTAGTGCTCATCAGCTTCATCGGTTCCTTTCTGATGTGCAAATGTTTAACGTTAAATGTTTCCGGTGTACCTCGTTTTTCATTAGGATCTCCTCTTCTTACTATTGGTTCAAGTTTAGGTATAATAGGCACAATTTTCGGTTTATGTGGATCCAGTTCACCTTTGCCGTACGTTTTGACTTTCGAGTGACCTTCAATAATAAGATACATTGGACCTTGCAAAGGTTTTTCGGGTTGATTGTAATGTTTAAACATGGAATCAGTTGTCATTTTCATAGGTGCTACAGTCGGTCGTTGAGACATATTACTGCTATTGGGTATTAGTAGACGAGTTGAATTTAATTTAGAATTGTTGGCTTTTGCGGCATGCGTAGTAGCCGCAGTACTGATCCTGTCGGGCATACTGGTGTATCTATTAGTGGTCGTAATGTAAATAGGTGTAGTTTTTGTCGTGCTGCTGCTGCTGCTGCTGATCAAGTTGTTTGTGGTGGGCGTTATAAAGGAAATAGCAGTGGTGGTGTGTATGCTTGGAGCTGTGGTAGGTTCAACATTTATTTCAATTTGAGATTTAGCAGTTTCCGCATGAGGGCTGGCAATGGTGGTAGAGACAGGCATTTGTGTTTTAATAAATTCCTTTTGTAAAAGATCGTGAATCCAAGGTTTGCGGGAAACTGAACCGTATTTTATATTTCCAATGTGATTTTGAATGGAATTGGGAGCATTACCAGATCCGTCACTAGATACTGTTAAGCCTGGTCTTGAATATACCAAATAGTTTACGGATTCTTGCTGATGAACATCATGAATGTGAGGCATACGTTGAGGCATTACAGAACTTAAAGGTTTAGCGGGATTAGTTCCATGATGCATCCAGGGCGCGGTAGCCGTGGTTGAAAAATAATGTTTTGAATACGGGTTCATAACTGTTACCGGAGCTGAAGTCATAAAACTAGGCATATTGTGACGATGTTCACCATGTGTAGGTTTAACAGTATGAGCTGTGGGCATAATGGGTAGAGCCGGTGGTGGCGGCATTAAATGTGTGGGTAATTGATGAGCATAATAACTGCGCCGTATCGAGGTATATTTTGGCTGCAGTACAGGTGTTTCACCTTTAGAATTTTTAAACGTTTGCGACGGCGTCTGATGTTGGAAAGTATTACTTCTGAATCGGTCGTCGCCACTGACACCCAGTAAAAGTATATCATTTTTACTGAGATTAGCCTTTTTCAACTTGGCATCCACTATGGCTGCCGCCAATTCGTCGGTCTTTGGCAAATCGTTTTCAGTATCTGCCCAATAACGCACTCTTTCCAAAGCAGGCGGACTATAATCGAAAGTGGGATCATTTCTTAATGGATCTCCTCTGCCTACTGGCCGCCATTCATTGTTATCCATGCGTGGACTGAAATTACGTACTGTAAGCAAATACAATAGAAAAAAGAAATAATTTAATTAAATTTACATAAATATTATGTTTAGAAAATTACTTTTCTTTTATTACATTAGAGTGTTATAATTGCCTACACGTTGTGATACAACTGTGAAAACATTTTCCGACACGGCAAACTGACTCTTTCAGACAGATAATCGCGCGCCTTTAAACATTTGCTTATGTTGTTTGTTGTCGTAGTCGCGTCTTGCAGTCTACTTTAGTTTTTAGTTTTACGGTAGAGCTGTCATGTGCTCTTAAGTCGAGTCGAGTGGTTTTATTATGTGTTTTGTTGTGGAAGGCTGGTGGCTTTTTTTTTTTCTAGACGTGCTGCAATATTGAGCCTACGTTGCAATAAAATGATATTTTGTGCCGCCGACTCTTGTAATTCAATATCGCAAATCATAACTTGTTAAAGTGTTAACAAATGTTTGGTGCAATTGAAAATGAACAGACGCCACCGTCATCATAATAACTCATGCACAATCTAACTCTTAGTGTAGCTCTAAACGTCATATGGAATTGTTGTGCGATTAACTTATCTACAGTAGACTATAAGCAGGGTATAACTTAACGTTTAACTATTAGAGTCAGTTACTAATGCTAGTCATAGGTCGATTTCTTTCATTATACATCTAAACAAATTATTTTGACATAAAATATGTGAGTTAAGAAACAATTTAATTAATGAGATATTCTGCTACTCTATAACACAATCATAATCATCGTTTAATCTTTATGTTGTTTCTTCCTTTATTCTTCTTCCAATAAAGTGACAAGATGTCTTCCTATCCCCAGCCACCAGTTTCTGTATGGGATTTGATTGCAAAATAGACCGAAGATTCATTCATTTTATATATCAGTTCTCAGTGTAGGAAAACAAAACAAGTCTCTACCTAAAATCGATGACATTTTTTTAAAAAATTTAATGCTTTCAAAACGTGCTATACCAGGTGATGTTTCAAGAATAATTTCGATCTCTTGTTTGAGAGAAAAAATTGCGATCTGTGAGGATATTGGGTGCGATAAAAAAAAATATTAAAAAATTATTAAAACAATTTTTTAAATTTAAAATTTTTTAAATTAAATTTAAAAACGAACGTCTGTTAAGAATAGATTTCAATGCACTAATCAGACTCTTGTAGATAATTTCGAAAATATGACCCCTAAATTTTGGTAAAATTACGTATTACAGAAGAATTTAGAACTTAACTTGAAATTATAAAGTGAAAGTTTTTAGACTATAATTTCGAAAACAGATGGAAATTATCAGTTTTATAGAGAAATAGAAGATCGATGAATGAGCTTGTCCTAATCATGCAATAGTCTCCCTTATGAGTATAAAAATATGGTCCAAAAGACAGCGATTGTCTCCCTAAAAACATATGAGTGTGCGATTAGAAAATTAAGTAAGGTCATAGTAAGATTAATAGTCACTAAAATTAAAATCGAATCATTATATAATGGAAAGAAATCGAAATTAAAAGAAATCGTTTAAAAATTAAATAAATTTTTGTAAATCATCTTAAGAAATTCGTCTTTAGTTGTATGCTGTCTTTATTAACCATATGTTGAATTTCTATGAATCTCTTTGATAAAAAAAGGAGCCTAAAGCATTTCTGATGTCGTTTGATAAAATCTTATAGAGAAGCAACGATGAACGAGAGGGAAGAAAAATTTCTTATTCTATGCGTCTTGTAGAATTGAAAGAAAGTCACGTAAGACTGTATACTACCGCCAGATAAGACTCAGTATTATCGACAATTAATGAGATTTTACTTAGTAATTCAAAAGACGAATTTAGAAGAGTTTCTTTCACCCACACAGAAATATATTACAGCTATTGGAAATATATTCAAACTTCTTGTACGCAAAAACCACAATTTGTCCATACGATATAGAAGTTTTTTACTTCGCGTCATTCGAAAAATTATTTAATTCGATTTGCGGTTTTTGAAACATGCATTCTACAGCGTTCTCCCAAATCGGTCTAGACTTTATCGAAAATTTTTTCCACATCTAAGAATACACCATGGCAGGAACTTTTATTTTCAATGGATTCTCCGATACACGAAAAAACACAATAACATTCTTTATTCTTGAAATGGAATTGATGCTCTGGTGACAATCAAAACTCACTCCTTTTTTACTATAGGTGTTGAATCAAAGTTTCGAAAAATTCGAATGTAAAAAAGAAATTTTTACTATTATTTCATTATTGATCACATTTAGTACTTAGTATCAATTTTAAGCAAAGTTGTCTAAGCAAAAAAAAAAAAAAAGAACTGAGCTGCTAGTTATGATGTGATCTCAAAATCAACAACAAATTTTACTCTTTATTTATATTTATTGAAAATGACAGGTCTTTGCCTTTCATCCTGAAACGTATATAGTTTTTTCTTAAAACGATTGATTGTAACTTAAATTAGACTTATACATTAACGGTCACCTTAATAGTTTATACTAAAATAAATATTAAATTTTATTATTTCGCCTTGAGATATAACAGTAATCGACCCAACTTGACTGATCAAATGTTTTTGAAATAAGCAAAAAAAAATATTTCAACCCACGACTTTTACGTTGCCATTGCCCCCAAAGCATTGTAATCACTAGCATTTTGCCTTTTGGAGCAACAACAATAACAAACAAAAAAAAAAGAAAAAAAAAAAAGAAAAGAAAAGAAAAATGCAAAAACTAGACAAACATGCTTCCGAGCCAGAAGACCTGAACTTGAACTTGACAAAGTAACTGATAGATAACTTAAATATGTTGAAAGAAGATAACACAAAAAACAAAAATATATAGACTATGTATGTTTATGTATATATGTGTGTGTGGGGTTCATTAAAATTTTAACTTTATTTTAGTAATTTTATCTAGCGTTGTACGTAAGCGCCAACCGTAATGTTGATCGGTCTTCATGGTCCATTCAACAACTGCTCAAGCTTTACGTTGATGATTATGAATCAAAATTTTTTATTTTGGGTTTTTCTTTCTGTTTCAAAACAGGAAAATTTGCTTGAAAAGCAAAAAAAAAAAAAATTATAAATAAATAAAAAGAAAAATGAAATATTTTACGACAAACTGGCAAAACACTAAAGCTGTTTACTGACAAAGACGATGGTCAATCATTCAAACTAAACAAACGCACACATACACATATACATACATATACAAACACCACCTTTTTCAATGTGTGGACACGAACATGTATTAGTCACAGTTTTAGTCTGTTCAGCTGCTTATATTGAAGTAAATGCACGTGAATGACTGAGTGACTGACAAACAACATTAGTCGTCATAACACACAGACGACTGGCATCAGCATCACTATAATCACCATATATGAATTTATTAAGAAATAATATATGTGCAAGTGCAGCAAATGCAACAAACAATCACAAAAGCAACATGTAATACTTTTATAAAGTGTGACGGTAACTGTGACGCTCTCGGTCTCACTCACAACTCAAATCAAACATACTTGCAATAACATATACTTGATAAATTATTAGTTAAAAACCAGACAAATCGCTTTCCATTTTAATACTAAATGTTTGTGAAAAATAAAAACAAAAAAAAAAAAAAACAAAAACGAAAATAAAACAAGTAAGAAAATCATATTCGGCTACGGCCGAATTTTCTACATCCATCACCTTTATCTTAAAGAAACAAAAAAAAAAAAGAAGGAAAACAAAGACTAAAAGAAAAACGAAATTTCGATATTCTTTAATGCTGAATGGTTTTTCTATCTATATTCTATAGCACATCGTCAACTTCGCATCGATTCTAGTTTATGAATAATGAGCAAAAAAAAATAAATCTAATTTTTTTTAATTATTGAAAATATTCTGCAAGTGGTCTATCGTCTAACAATCTAGACCGTTTTCAATACCAATCTGCTGGTATGGTCTGAAAACTTTTAATGTTTTTGTCAAAATTGAAATCGTTATGTCATACGTACGGACGGACAGATATGTCGAAATAAATCCAGAATATGTTACTAATCGATCCGCAACCATAGCTGAGAAGAAGTGTTAAGAAGTGCCATTAGCAAGTCGTCATGCATGGTAAAAACCAATTAACAAAGACACATATGGTCTAAGTTACTCCGCGCCTTCAATCATGTGCTGTAAATTTATTTAAATGTATATGAAACAAACAAAAAAATAGATAAATATTATACTGAGATCGTGAATATATGAGTTCTTTATGAGAGTTTTCTAAAACTTCCTTTTGAATGTTGTAAACGTTTTATCAAGATTAATGCATCCTCTATCTTCTTTCTTGGGCTAAATATAAACACACTGATATGGTAAATAGCCTAGTCTTTAAACTTAAAGATTCAGATCTAAAATAATGGATTCTACTTATTTTTTCTAATATTTTTTTAGCATATGATTTGAATCCAATCGTCCAAAATGTCACCATCTTATTTAGCATCATATACTTAGTCTTTGGGAAAATAACGAGAACTTAATTAGGAATCAAATAATTCTGGATAAAGCTTTATATAGACTTAGGCACACATTACGCTTAGGCATACATTATTAGACAATAAAATAATGGCAAGATTCAAACAAACTATTAGAAAACAGATTTCATTCAAATATCAATCGAAACTATATTTTATTTATGTTTACTTTCGGTATCACAAATTTACTAAATTTGCGATGGTTGAGAAATATATGACATCATCACATATTTAGTTGAGAATCATTAAATATTTGGCAAATATATGATACGGAAAGTAAACGTAAATAAAATACATTTCCGATTGATGCTTAGATCAAATATTTTTTCTAATATATTATCTTGACTTTGCCATTTGCGAATACAAACTAGAAGCAGCAAAACATCGCAATTTTCTTGACAATAGGTGCAGTAGATAACTTGCGTGATGTTAGCTGTCGTGCTTTATATGCATTATGCAGTGAAGAAGGGTACAATTTCTGAAGTTTTGATTTAAGGCCTGATGTGATACACCGTTAGAAATAGGATTAGACTTCACGTGCCACAAAAAAGGTGTCTTTAAAGAGAAAGCGGCTTTAAAGGTAAAGAGTAACAGTTGTTATGTCTGTGTTGGTTTAACGTATGTTCACCCCACGGTGCCCGATGGCACACGGAGTGAGAAAACGCACTATCAATGCCCCGGGGATGATTAATCCCTGAGTGCCAGATGGAGACACGATATGGGACGTGTCTCCCCCTCTGGTGAGAGCGAGGCCTATCTAAAATCTCTGCCTTTCTATGGGTCAAGCAACCTGTTGCAATGCAACTCCACATTTGTTCCAGCAAGCTGAAACTCCCGCAATGGGCCGTTCCCGTTCCCGTTAGGCCGAAGTAAGTGAAAATGAGTACTTCGAGGGCTCCTGGCAGTTGTTATATCTAACTTTAGATGAACAAGTACCCATTTGAGGTCTGGATCTGCATCTGCAGAAATGATGAGTTAATAAAATTTTTAAGACACGCTGAGTACGCCTATCATTTGGGCAAATCATTAGCTCACATGTATTTACAAAATTATTGACACATAGTACATAAACCAGGGTAACTAGGAAATTGATATTTTCCTAAAACGTGATAAGGCTTAGTTACCCAGTAAACTTTTTCGAATTTAGATTCTTAATATCGACTATGAGCAGACATAGTGAAGTCTGAGATTTGGTTGTGGCGTAACAAATTCTTAATTTTAAATTCGGATTCATAAAATGTGAAATTTTTTGTTTCAATTCATACAATTACAGGAAAATTTATTTTCTTCATAAATTTTACAGGTTGCTCCGGAAGTTTTGGCTTGAATAAAAATGAAAATTTTCCATTGAAAAAAAAAAAAAACCAATTTCCGATATTTTTGTAAAATTTGTATTTTTTTTTTTGATTTATTTCAAGGATTATTATTATTATTATTATTGGACTGAAAAATGTAAGTTGAGCACTAGCAAGAAAGGTTACCACCCTTCGCTCATTTTAAGAATTAGATCACAGAGTACAGAGAATTTTTTGAAGTCGCATTTGATAGATTGAGTAATTTGCCTGTTGAGAGAAGAGAGCGAATATTAGAGGAAGATTACAAAATAAATAAATAAAACTATATGTTCGAATAGAGATATCACTGCTGCGAACAATCACTTTATAATAATTCCCGTCTATATCTTCGGAAGTGATTATAAAAAAAATTTGGGACAATAAAAGGAAAACACCACAAGCTAGGGTTGTAATGATTAAAACGAGTGATACTCTTTTCTCGAGTCCATTTGTGATTTAGCAAGAAAAGGAAGAAAGGAAATGGTAGAGAAAAGAGAAAAACGAAACGTGAATGAAAAAGATGGAACTGAATTTTGATTTGCTTCAAATACGTTTCATAGATATGGTTGTGGACCTAAGGGTACAACTTAAAATATTCCAATTTGTAGTGTACTTTGCAAATTAAAATCTGAATCTGTTAAAGTGTTCGTTCGCGCCAAGATAAGAAGTTCTAATTGCAATAATTATTACGATTATGTATTTGAAAAAAGACTTCGTCAAAAAAATTTCCATAGAATCAATCACTCTCCCGCAAAAAATCGGGACCAATGTTTTTTTACACTTAGTAAGACGAATATTTGTAATGTATCGTATACCTATATTCGGGATTAGAATGAGGAGCCCGCTAAATGGTCGTCTATTTATCAGTTGAGTCTTAGAATTTTGTCTTAGCTTGTTATAGAATTTCCTTTATCGCTGTCCTTAATTAAAAATATTCGATTACCTTTGGCGTTCAACTTTTTTTATCGAAAGTTTGACTATTGCTGGATTTTTTTTTAAAATTAGGACTGAACTCTTGATTGGATTTAATTCACTTTCAAGTTTGTTATGGAGATTTCATAAGGAAAAAATAAAAACTGAACTTTTAAAGTTCTAAACTGAGTTTATGATAAATTTTGTGGATCAATTCAGGCAAACTATAGTTATATAATGTAGTAGAATGTTTATAAGAATAATTAATTATTAGTTATAATAACCTTGTTTCCCTAAGTATCGAGATCATCGCATTGATTTCAATAGACGAGCACTTCTTTAGAGGAATATATTATAAACATACATTTTGCCATTTTCTTTCCAACATCCAGAATGATGCTTTAGAGGCTTCATAAAGTTTATATATATACTTGATTAGCATTACATTTTGAATATCTGTCTATCTGTCCATCTGTGTTACATATGTAGTAAACATTCCCCTGGCCATAAAAACTAAGATATCGACTTGAAACTTGAGAAAAAAACATTGAAAGATTTTACCCGCAGGATTGGTATTGAAAATGGGTCCTATGACACAGTGCGACATAATTAATTACTTCTTCTTTCTGGTTTTTTCTTTTTAAAGTGCAAAAAATACGCAACAGGTATTTTCATGCGTATTCTAAAAAAATAGCAAAAATCAACCATGCCCATCTTATATCTTAGAGTATCGAAATTTAGTTTTATTTTGATTTTCTTTTTAAGATGAAGATGATGGGTATAAAAAATTCTATTAATGGCGAACATAATTCTCTTACTCGTTTTCAGATGGCGAGTTGGCGAGTGTAAAAGATTCATCATAAAAGCTTTTGCTTTGAGATTTTTTTTGTATTTTTTCTAATGATTGTAAAAATTCTTCGCATCGCGCTACATCCATTTTCAAAGTTGCGGTCTAGATTTAAATTAAATTTCAATTTTATATCGATTGTAGAATCTACACGAGCTTCAACATCAAATTCAGTATCGCACGGACGATAGACGACATCGGTGTATAGAAGGTATCGCTGATTGTTACACTGATCAACAGCATTTTATAAGACGATTTATGCTCTTATATGTGTAGAGATATTTATTTGAAGAAACAACTCGTTGAAGTTTTTCACAACTAAAGTAAAGCAAACTTCTCCTCTCTTCTTCTGACATAACACATGCAGAGTATAATTTTATATCTAAAGCGTTAAAAATTTAGGTTTATTATTATAAAAAAATTTTTCTATGACAAAATCATTGCTGTCAAATGAAAAGAAAAAAAGAACCGCAAAGATATCTAAGTGAACACTCACCACTTACCGCTTATTCAAACACGTACGTACATTTTGATATGCACGCGCTTTTTTTTTCTTCCAAAATCAGTTAAACGAAATGAAAGTGGTTTTGTTATCTTTTGCAATTATGCAAGGATTGTTTTTTATTTCAAATAATATGTGTATAAATGTAAAGCTCATGCCTCTATTTCATAGTCGTTGTCTGTTTGTGTGTTAATAGATTTATTTTTTTTTTTTTTCTTGTACGCGTCAACACGAACAATGTATAAAATCGTTACTCTCAAATTAAACAATTTATGCGACTTTAATCAAAATTTTACAAATAACATTTAGAGACCAGTGTTCAGGAAAGCACAAACATAAATATGTAAGTAGATAGAGATATGTATTTGTAAAATCGTGATTATTGCAATCATCTTAGCAAATATGATTATTGGTTGATGGGGTCGGTCAGTCTTTTACTGGCTCATGTAGACAGTATAATCACAATTTTTATGGTCATCACTTTTTAACTTAACTGCCTCTTAACTGTCTTGACTGGCTGGCTGAGGCAGAGACTGAGAGGTTGAGACTGACGAAATGACTGCCTGTTTTGTTTTTTTTTTTGTCTGGTTACTGGAACTGACATTCAAACTCATAAAATACAAACAGCTACTACTGCTGCTTTATTAGTCTTGTTGGTTTTGTTGTTGCTATTGTTGCTATTATTGCTGCTGTTGTTGTCATTATTGTTGCCCGTTGCTAATTCAAATTGTCAAGTATTGGGTTGCATGAGCATGTATGTATAAGTGTATACGAGACAGTGTAATCTTTATGCAATTTAAATTGCGTCTTTGCAATCTTGCAAATGATTTCAAAATCAATTGTATGAGTAGCCGCTATAAAGTCTTAACTTTTTTTCCAGATTTGGCAAAAATAAAATCTCTAAATAAAGAAAGCATTCAAGCGGGATATTGATGTGTAGCATTTTTATGTGACTCTGTTAAACAGTTTATTACCATGATGCATAATCTGGGTGGGCTTCTTAAACGCGTCTACGGCTCCTATTTTGTACAATCAATTGGATTCGGATAATTGAGATTTCTTGCGGATTAGTGAAACAAGTTTTTTTTTTCATTTTTTTATTTATTTATTTTTTTTTTATATCCAATGTGTTGAAGAATAGGAGCAAAACAATTTTCTTATTTTATGTGCTGCAGGACTTTCATAAGACATATATTTTACTATTATATTGGTGTTATATTAGTTATATATAGCAGTAGGCGATTGTAGAGTGAAGGGAAGGAATTGTAACATAATATGTCTTATTCTATTTCTACAATATGCCTCAATCAAATCTAAGTAAAACAATGCAAAGACTTATGCATTCTGATTATTGAGAAATCCACTTCAATTTTTGATAGATTAAACTATTTCACCGGCAGCACTGATAGACAAAGGCCAACCATAACACTGCCTAGTCAGGGGAAATAAATCTACAGAAATGGATGAGCAATGCAGGACCGAGTAGTTATTATACCAAACAACAGAAAACACAATGCAAGAGACAGGACGCTAGGAAATAGCAGTTGCAGATGCTAAAACCACAGAGAAAATTCCCATAATTTCCGAATGTCCACTAAGAGTGTTT
>KK351144.1:486636-501242 GCA_000671755.1 Glossina brevipalpis
ATATATTATATATAATATATTATATTATAAGCGAAATCAGAGAACATTTAGTATCAAGTCATCAAGAAAGTGAAGTTAGTAGAAGCAAACGTCAAATCTAAAACGATAGTCTATAAACTTAAAGAACTTAACGGGTAATTAGCACGCTGCATTGATGCATAATTGAAGCGCTGCGGCGCGACTAAAAAGTTATTATTATAAGAAAGAGAGCATAAGAGGATGAGGCAAAGATATTTGATGATAACAGCGTTTCAAAGGGATATAAAAACTTCGCTGTATATTTTTCTTTATGACCTGTTTTTGTGAAAATTTACACCGTATGCATATAAACAAAGCATTAATAAGCGAAAAAGAAGGGAAACAGTATAGAGCGTGGCCGCAGTCTTATATGTGCATATCCGATCGGTGAATTCTAAGCCTTTTCCCGACCAAAATTTCACTAAAACTGTGGCCGCATGCCAATCGTCATTAAAGCGTGATTTACTATGCTTGGGATTAAGCCTGGCCACATGCCGATTTGATAATCGCGCATTATAGCCACTGTACGCAGCATACGCACTATAACCGGGTACATGGGAATCCAACCATATCGATTTGATAATCGCGCTATACGCACTGTACGCAACCGTATGCGCTATACGCATTATATCAATTACAACAACTATGTCCTGGTACACGAGAATTATACCACGATTTGATAATCGTGTATACTGGAATGCTACCACACTGATTTGATAGTCGCACTGCACGCATTATAGCCATTGTACGCAGCATACGCACTATACGCGGGTATCCTACCAAATCGATTTGATAATCACGCTATACGCACTGTAAGCACCATATGCGCTACACGCACTATATCCATTATATCTACTATAACCGAGTATACGGGAATCGTATCATGATTTAATAGTCGCACTATATCCGTGTATACGGGAATCCTACCACGATTTGGTAGTCGCTTTATACGCACTATAACCGGATATACGACAATCTTACCACACCGATTTGATAGTCACGCTATACGCACTATACACACTATATACACTATGCTTATTATATCCGAGTATACGGGAATCCTACCACAATACAAGGGCGAAACCATGTTAAAGTATTTTTGCCAGCAGGAGCATAAGAACCTTACAAGATATTTTTCTATGTTTCTATCCAAATTAAATGGTAAATTGCAGGCAAAATTAAGACGTTTTGACACTTTTGAACTAATCAGAACGAACGTTTAACCTCAAACACTTTAGCTCACAGTTAAGGCTCCTTTTGTCTTTCTTGTTTGTGTATTCTTCCCTTTAAATTCATCTTCAAGGAGCTCGATCTATTGCTTCCAGATTACAAGAATAATATAAAAAAAAAAAATATTAGATGAACAAACATAAAAATATTTCCTTGGGAAGGCCAGGATCTATAGGTAATTATTTCTTGATCACAGTTTTCCTTTGAACTGTTTTCATTCCTTTCTAGGAGATACTTCACAAAGACTATAATCTTTTTTTTCGATACTGACCATGCAAATGTCTAACCAATTTCACCGTGAAGCTTTGATCGAAAGGTTTATGATAGTAAAGTTGAGGCAAAGGAAATATCGGAAAGAAATCAATAAAAATCAGGATTTGTTGTTCGCCAACCCCTTATTTCTGAAGTAGAAACTTTGTGTTCTTTCCCATAATTCTAATCTTCTTTTCCCTTATGAACACCGTGATATTTTTAATTATTATGTAATAAATAAAATAATTTAATTATTATATAAGACATAGCTAATAAACAAAATATTGCCGTGAAAAGGAAAAAAACAATCTTTAGTCCGCGATGAATTCACAATTAATTTCTGCTAAAAATCATAAGCTTTCCTTAGAGAACGATATTTACTTAATTTATAATACGAACATAAATTTTATATTTTCATACCTTATGGTTAGTTATAAGTAAATGTATTAAAAAACACTTGGGTGGTTTTTTTTTGTCATAATTATTTCACGATTTTTACTGTCATCGGCAATTTTATGTTTTTATTTACTCGTAAGTATGTGTTTCTTATATGTTGAGATCACTCTCTTACCTGTTACATCTTGCATTGGTATATTGTTTTCTTCTTGTTGGTATTGTTGTTGCGATTGTTGTTGTTGTTGCTGTTGTTGCGATTGTTGTTGAGTTTGTTTTTGTGTGGTTATCACATGGTGCGCCCAGGTTGTTGTAGCATTGACCAGGAAAAACGCCACAAAAAAAAGTCGCAACCATTGTATCGTAACAAAATTCAATTTGTTGCGATCGAGAATCATTGCTGTCAGGGGATCTGTAAATTGACAAAAAAGGGTAAAATGTTATGTTAATGATTTCTCATTTTATATTGTCTCCTTAATATTAACTATTAATTCGTATACATTGACATTTTATATATTTTTCAATTGTCAAAGTTAAAGGATAGATAATAGTGAGGCGGGAAGAAGTACAAATTATTTAAAAAAATTTTTCTATTTTTTTTTTATAATTTAAATATAAAATTTTAGATGAAAATTGTACTTTTCTACATTCATCATTAACTTCTATTAAAAAGAAAAATTTTTTTTCATTTGATTTTCAACGCTTTAAGATCAATTTTATACGAGATGAGACAAGGAAAATAAAAATGGGTGACTGTTTATTTGTCTTTAAAACTAATTATTCATCAACAACTATTTTTTCCCCTTAAGAAGTATTCACTCTTAGATGCAATACACTTGTATGAGTGCTTTTTCCAATGATCGAAGCACGTCTTGCCTTGAACTTGCCTTGAACTCTTTCGGCGATCGTGGTCTTTATTTCTTTAATCCATCTTTTCATGAGTCTTTTCAGCAAGAAAAATTCGCACCAGCTCAAGACCGATGAATATGATAGTGAGTAAAACATCATAACGGTGTTGTTTTTGTCCAAAAAATCACCAACAATCAAAAGCGAAATTAAGTAATCTCGAAACAAACAGCTCTTTCGCTACATAATAGGCCAGCTCGTACAGCTTTGCTTGTTCCTGATTATCTGACCAAAAACAATATCATAATCATGCCCCAGCAGATATGGTGTATAGGATTCGAATTTATTTTGTTACATAAATACGTAGCGCGACTATTAAAACGTATGCCTTGTTAGTGTGAGTTTTGTTGAAAATTGCATAAAATATATTAAATGGGTGTATGTGTACATGTTTAAAGGTAAAGTAAATATAACTTTTTGCTTCATAGGCCTATAGAAAATATTCATTGAAATTTATGAAAGTATCTGGCGAACATAAAATTGAAAAATCTTCAATGAGAACTAACGTAAACGATGAAACGAATTGCATTTGCACTGTTACGTCATCATCAGTTCGTTTTTTTGTGTATATACATATATATATATATATATATATATATATATAGCAAAGCATAGCGTACATGCCTTAGAAACATTGAAGTGTATACTACCCTTGCTTTTTAAATATTGAATAAAGTGTGACGTCATATCAAAAAAAATCTTTAACAGAATTCTTCTTCATGCATATAATAAGAATGACGGGAGTAAACAGTGTCAACTGGCTGCTAATTTAAAAGCTCTGTTTATGTTACAATATTTATGTTATGTTACGCGTTATTCAACATTTATAAAGTCTATCTAGAATGTCTGGCATCTGAAGCATCTTGAAATACTATTGCATAGATCTTATATTTTTTCTTTTTTGGAGCTTCTACAATCTCTTCGATTATGCTTCAAGTAATTCCAAACTCCTCGTTTTTAATCTTGAAATATAAGATATTTTGTTAGGATGACACAACTTTTTTTCGATAGGGATAAAAGTCATTTAGATTCTTGGGAACATTTCCTTGGCATTTTAATGTCAATATAATGTTATGATCAAAAAATAAAAGTAATTTTTCAAATATAAATACATGTCCTTCGAATACCTCTCTATGTGAAACATGTTACGATGGTACATTTGTCATTAAGATTCAAGTGTTATCAAATCTACTTTTGTAAGCACTTCCCATATAATGCTTTATCTTCAAAAAGTCGTTATAACAAAAAAATTTGCTATTTTGTAAATATGTCGACAAAAGTCTTTTCCGGTCTAACAAAATGATGCGAAAAATTTTGATAGTACGACTAATTTTTTTAACTCGCTTGTTAACAATTCTAATTTTGAATATTTCATGGTCAACATATGTTCATAATAATAATTTTATATAAAAATTATGGATAAATTTTGGCCACGTGGTTCTATTTTTATCCGCCACCGGAGGTGGGGGTACATTCATTTTGTCATTTTGTTTGTAATGCCCAGAAGGAAACTTCAAAGATTCCAAAAAGTATATATATTCTTAATCAGAATCAAATTTAGAATTGATTTAAGCAAATTTCTCCTGTCCGTCCGTCTGTCTGTCTGTCTAGGTAGATTCTGTGGTAAACACTCTTTTCGAAAAAAGATGGTTATCGGTTTCAAATTTAACAGAGACATTGGAAATCCTTGCACGCAGGTTGGTACTGGTAATAAGCTAAATCAGTCAAAGAACCCGCCCACAGTACTACGTAGACTAAGAACACTTCTGTGTTTGAAAGCAAAAAAAAAATCAGATTTTTTGCTCATTATTCGTAAATTAAAGTAGACAGATCTATGAAAACTTCCATATTTGTCGAGTTAACTATCCTCTAGTATCGGTACCAAAGTGGACCATGCCCACTCGATACTACAAAATATTGAAATTTAATTTTTTTGTGAAAACTTTTGCAACATTAAGAACGATGCTTCAGAAATCACATAAAGTGTATATATTCGTAAATTACTATGAAATTCGGAATCTACCTATACATATCCGTCTGCCCGTCTGTCCCTCTGTCTGTCTGTGCAACTGTGTAATTTCCGTGGTAAATGTTATACTGGCCGCAATTGGCACAAACATTGGACGTTATTTCACACATGTTGCTGCTAGAAATGGGATAAATCGAAAAGTCACGCCTATAATAAAATATAAGCTGAAAACACCTTCGTCTTCTGACTGTTTTGCTCAGTGCTCATAGATTGGAAAATAAAAATTTTCACGGAATTCCGTAAAAGTTAAAAAAATTCTGCCACGCCCACTTATTAAAATTTAATTTTTTTCTTAAGATAAAGGTGGTAGGGAATACAATTTTCTTAGTTGTTCTTCTTCTCACCGCTTATAAGTAAACCTTTATATGACTAAATGTTATAATTTTTAATAATTTTTGATGAAAATTAGTCAATGACAGCAATTTGACATAATAATTAATCGTACCAAATTTGGAGAATTTGGATCAATTTATCGATTCGATTTCACGTAAGGCCTCTCGCTCGTGAGAGTAAATCTTTACATTGTATTAAAGTCTAGGGTTTAATATTTTACAATGAAATTTGATCCATAAAAGCAATTTAACATAAAAATTAAATATAACAAATTTGGACTACATAGATCTGTTTTCCAGACTTCAACTCATATAAGATTTCTGATGAAAAGTAAGCTTTTACATGGTAATAAACTCTAATTGTTAGTACTCTATGACATAACTAGGTGAAGAAGAGAGAGAGAGAGAGAGAGAGATCTTCGATATTATAATTAAATTTGCTAAATTCGAACCAAGTCAGTTAACTTCGATTAACCCCCCATATAAAGGCAATCACGTAAAGTATACCTTTACGTAGAATATAATAAAGAAAAAGCAATAAATTTGCATAGGAGTGGACTCAGGTGGATCAATACTTTTTCAAAATTGACGGTTTGTCTCAAAGCAAACACATTTTGCTTCCTTTCATGTTTGTTTGTTTTCTTTTTATTTATTTAATTTTCTCATATTTTTTTTTTTTAATCTTTCATATTCGCCTCCGTTTGATTGTTTAGTTGATTATACAACAATTATTTATAATGAAGACATAAGTGCCGTTAAATTGACAAATAATGCTTGAAATTAAATCATAAATAAATGTTAATTATCCATTTAAAATTACAGATTTGCCAGTTGAGAGGCTTTTAATTTCGCATATTACAAAATTTATTACAACTGTCAGTTCGCAGCCGAAGTCATAAATCAACCAAATAGAGAAAAAGAAAGCACATTCGCAACACGTTCGCATGATATCTGTAATTGTATAGGTAGGTAGGTAGGTAGGTAGGTAGGTAGGTATACGTTGCAACAAATTTTCAAATCATAAGGAATAAAAATCGAGTTATGTTTATTTTAGTACGTTTTCTTCCTCTTTCCCAAATCATGTACATATATATATATATACTTATCGTCAATAAATTAAGAGGAATAAAAAACAGAAAAAAAAAGCTAAAAAAATTTTAACCTCAAAGAAAAAAGCCGGCAACAAAAAAAAACAAATTTCACTTTCATGTAAATGAAATGGAAATAACGAAGAAGAAGTCTGAAATGTTATAAAGGAAACCACACACACACACACACACACAAACGCGAACAAAGCATATATCGAAATCATTTCGTTCGATTCTTTTGGCCTAAGAAAAAATCCCTTAGGATATGAGAAATAAAAAGAAATATATAAATTCATGTACACACAAAGCAAGAAAACCAAAAAAAAAAAAACAAAAAATTTTATATAAAAAACAGCAAAAAAAAACTCATATACTTTAGCAACAATTGTCAAAAATTGCCGAAATTAAAATAACAAAAGAGCCCACCCATAACAACGCACCCAACAGACAACAAACTGGCCAGTTACCCAACAATACGTTTACATGCGTACCACCATCGTTTATGCGCGCATGCGAACAATGCCTGTTAAGTCTGCGCAAATCATTTCGTGTAAAAGAAGATGTATTTAATGATATTGTGTCTCAATTGTGTGAGCATACTACGTTTTTTGGTTGCTTTGCTTCTTTTCATGCAACGTTTGCACTGTACGTACATATGTACGAAAAGGTAAGATTATAAATGCGTATGTTGTCTTGTATATATATAATATATATATATATATATATATATGCGTATTATTTATCCGTTGTAAGTTTAAGTTTCATGGGATTTTCTTTTCTTGACCGCACAATTTAAATTGTAAATAAACGCCTCACTGATCTCGTAAGCTCAAAGATTTTGCAATTTTTTTTTTTTTTTTTTTTTTTTTTTACCCATATATGATATCTTCGATATTTTTATGGTTAATTGTATTTCTTTTTTATTTTTATTTTTTTTTTTATTTTTCTTGCTTCTTTGTCTACAACGACAGTGGCGGTGTGGTATGTAAACTGAGAGTGAATGCGTTAAAGACCACCTATTAAAAAAAAATTTAATATTGGGTTATTAAAGGTAAATTTGTTGTTGCGGTTACGAAGAAATGGCATTAATTATTATAATAAAACAAGTGAGAAAGTTATATAGAGGTTATGCGGTAACATTTGTTTTCTTATATATAAACATAAAAATTTTCTTTCATTATTATAACATAAGTAAAAATTTTCTTAAATTTTATTTATATACGAGTTTATGTCTGCCAATATTATAAATATTATCATATCATAAACATTATGAAATCTATGCAAAAAAAAAAAAAAACATAGCGACTATGTTAATTCAAACTTTTTTTTTTCATCATAAAGTTCAACATAAAGTGACTGATCTCTGTAATCGTTTAAAGCCAATTGGTATCAATTAAACTCTATACTCTACACTAGTGCCGTTGGACGTCAATTGAAGGATTAATTTATTGAATATTAGTAGCGTTTTTTTTTGTCCACAGAAATCTGGAAGTCTCTTGTTAAACCAAACTTTCGCAACTAAATTTCAAAAACATCTTCGAAAACACTAAAAAACCGAACAACTTATTAAGCGAATACGTTGATGTTTTTAACGACATTATCTGAGTTTTTGGGCTAAACATTCTGAGATAATTGTGGTCAAACTTAAGTTTTGATGGAAAGAAATCGTACGTCGACACGTTTTATACTTAGAAGATCAATCCGAAATGATAAGAGAATCATGAAAGACTTTCAATTAAAAGACATATAAAAGACATATCGGGAATTTTTTGCTGTAGTTTCTTGATCTTGACGACTTTCTTTTGTAGCAATAGAACGTTTCTTTCTCATGCTTTGTGGTAGACTAGAGTAGTGTATGAATCAACTGGAGTCGCATTCCAGCTTTCAGATTTCTGGCATTAGCTGCAAGACAATATAATATCAACGAGAGCCACATAAAAAAAAGGAGGACGAGTCCCGTTTCAGTTCCATATATACAAAATGTTTAATGACTAAAAACACGACATGACGAGTTCAAAACTTTATGCGAACAGAAGTCGCGTTTTTAAAGTGATAAAAATTCCGGGTTGACTATGCATTGAAATTACCCTAATTTTCCTGGATGTCCAATATGTACATAAAACTTGTACAGATCATAAGTCTTACACGCAAATTTGCGAGCGGAAGGACGAACTATGGCTACAAAGTTATGCGTAGTCTTGATATACTATTGTGATCAAATTTATCCAAGAATTTTAACTGGCTATTACTGCCTTTATTAGATGACTTATAGTTTATCTGAGAAGGGAAATAATTATCGAGGGAAGTAATATTATTATATATTATAACTATAACTATAGCTACTATAAGTAGGAATTGAAATTTTGTAACGAAAACCTTTTAAAAACATACAGTTCCAAAAATGGTCGTTTTTAAATCTGGACTTAATACGTTGCAACTATGTTTGTCGTGCAAAAGTTTTAAAACTAAAATCCTATGGAATCGAAGAGAATTATTTAAAAGGAATTTGAACGTGAAGAAGAGCCCGTTTTTGCAGAAAGGCATTAATGAATATCAAGAGTGGCATCCGTTTATCCATCAAAGAAAATTATTTTTAGGGAGGTAGCAGAAACAGAAGCAATTGTTCTCTTTTTGCTTCGGTACTTTTCTGGATCCTTCTTATGATAACGTTCCTTGCAAAAGCTTTTAAGCACGCACACAAGATGTTTTCTGAAGTGAACAGTATTTCGCCAAAGTGAACAATATTTCGCCAAAGTGAACAGTATTTCGCCAAAGTGAACAATATTTCGCCAAAGCGAACAATATTTCGCCAAAGTGAACAATATTTCGCCAAAGTGAACAGTATTTCGCCAAAGTGAACAGTATCTCACCAAAGTGTAATATTCTAAGTATGCCACTGTATTCAAAAAATACATCCTTCAATGACATTCACTGACAAATATGGACGCACCTCGTATATTTTCATTATTTATTTATTTCATATATAAGTAAATAAATTTACAGTATATGATGGAAAGGCACGGATTAACTTAGACTGTACGTGTCTTTATTGGTTGATTTTTATCTACTCTACCGCAATGGGATTTGAATACGCTTGCACAGCTAGTGGCACTTCTTAACAACTTGGCTACGATTGCGGATCGCACCTTATGTATATGTGATCTTTGTGAAATTGTCAGTTACTTAAATCTCTCGTTCTCGGCTATAAAGACTCTTTGGTTTCTCTTTAAGGAGATTTGTCATAACTACCTTTAATATATTGCAGACAATTGTATACTAAAAATTTACGATATTTATCTAAAAACATTTATCTTTTAAACAAAAGGTACGTGTACCTTAAATAAACCTCAATCGAATAATATGAATAATATATGAGTGTTCGTAAACTTTAAAAATTTTTTCAATTTATTGGTAGTTGCTGTAAGTTATCTGCAGAAAATTTCATTATGTTTTTCCATTTCTTTTAACGTGTTTGTGATTTTTACTTTGCATTTGTAGGGTAAATATTTCTAATCAATTTCAGTTTTTCATCTTAAGTTTTGCATGAGTCGACATGAAATGTTTCAATTGATATGTAGTGGGCGTAGAAAAGAGATCTTTTATTTATGAATTCTATGCACAAAAATATCTAAGAAAATTAATTTAGTCTATTTGACAGACGTAAGGTTTCTTAAGGCGATTGTTCTTATTTTGACGGAATTTCCAATTTTTCAACATTATTGCACACAAATTGTTAAGAATACTTCTACTAGTACAACATAAATTGAAAACATTTTTACTTTTTAAGTTCACTTATTGGTTATAGGCTACAACAGACAAAACAATTAAAAAACTTACATATATATTCTAAGGAGGGTCGTATAATATTTGTAAGGATAAAGAGATCAATCAAGAAAATCTATTACTTTTCTACTATTTGCTTAAGTTGTAAAATATGCTCTGATGACTGATGACCTAATTAACATGATTAGTACACAACACCGAAAGTGAAGCAGAGGATTGATCTTATATTAGGTTGGGGAAAAGGTAATCCATCCAATCTTATAAGAACTTCAGGACTTTATTTAACATTTCGAATTGGAAAATAATGGATTACCTTTTCCCCAACCTAATATATGCGATATACTCTTATGAATTTTCTTTCCTATCCGACATTTCGGTACCAAGCAAATAAATTGACATAATTTACGCTTATTACTGTTGAATTTGTTCTTTCTTCTTTTTCCCTGGTAACTAGGTGAATAAAAATTAAATATATCTCACAGGCGCCTTATATGGTAATATCATTAATAGAGATTTGGCCACGAAAGTTTAATTGAAATTATACACACAAGAGATTGGATTTACGTTACCTTAGCCCAGATCAGTTCATAAGAAAATGTATTTTCCTCTAAACATTTTGTAGAGGAAAGCGTATCCTTTTGTAGGGATCTTAGAACAGATGAACGAACTAATGAAAGCGTAGAAAATTGTTTCTCATGTAAGAATACAGACAATATGATTTAAATCATAGATACTTCGTATGCAACGCAATCTATAATAAAATATAATTTCATTGAGATGTAAAGGTAGAGAACTGTTTCTTAAAATATGTTCATACAGTTGCTAAATTACAAGCTGATATGTAAGTATGTCCCTTGACTTTTGCTAAAACTTTAACGATTTAAAAATGAGAACGAAAGATATTAATTAATGCATATATTCCTTTGTTAATATCACACACGAAATTTGACAATAAAAGATCGTGTGTTCTTAAGAAGATTCATAATAAATAAAATCATAATTGAAATTATGTTGAAAAAAATAATTTGGAAATTTTAAAAAATTTTCGCTTGCTTCAAAGTAACTGCAAATATTCATTAGAGTTTTCTAGGAGTTCAAATTGAAAATAAGCCCGACAGAGGTGGCTTGACACTCTACAAAGTAAATAGAAATATTGAACCGAATAATTATTTTAAATATATTCTACCGCAAATATTCATTAGAGTTCAAACTTAAAATGGGCCTAATAGAGGTGCCATGAAACTCTGCATAGTGAATAAGAATCTTAAACTGAATAATCGTTTTAAATATGGAGCATATCTTAATCCAAATATTCATTAGAGTTTTCTAAGAGTTCAAACTGAAGATGGGTCCGATAAAAGTGGCTTGAGACTCTACAAAGTGAATAGAAATGTTGAACTGTGTGAATAATTGTTTTAAATATGAATATATGTTACTGCAAATATTTATTTCAGTTTTCTAAGAGTTCAAACTGAATATGAGCTCGATAGAGGTGGCTTGAAACTCCACATAGTAAACAAGAATCTTTAACTATGAATGATTGTTTTAAATATGAATATATTTTACAGCGATATTCATTAGGGCTTTCTAAGAATTCAAACTGAAAATGGGTCCGATACAGGTGCCTTGAGACTCCAAATATTGGAAGAAAGAACCTTGGAATAAACGATCGTTTTAAATGTGGATCCGTTTTCCTTACTTAAAAATATATATGTTATATAAAAATTATTTGCTTAACATTTAATTGTACTTCATCAATTGAATTAATTTAATGTATATATATATATATATATATATATTTTATTTAATTCAATTTAATTTAATTTCAATTTTCTTAAAATTTATTTTTTTATATTAATTTTTTTTTTTTATTTCTATTTCATTTTTTTCATACATATGTTTCACTTTTATTATTGAAAAATGTTGTGTGTTTATATGTAATAAGAGACATATTATTATTGTTTACTTGTTTACTTATATACATATATATACTTACATGCACATGTATTTATCTTTTAAAGTATTTAACTAAACATATTTTTATCTTTCACTTAAAGTGAAGATGACATTCTTTAAATGAAATTAACTAACCCGCTAACACTCTCCATTATAGTCAGATATTGCCGGTTAGTCTGTTAGACGACGACAACGACGACAACGACTACAAGACGCCAAAGTAATTTTTTTTTAATATATAATCACACCTGAAGTTATTAATATCGTTAACTAACAAACAAACATTGCTATTAACACCGCAAGTTTTAATTGTCGGCCTTTAGCGAATAATGCTTAAGTTTTACTTTCAAAGAATTTTAACTTTTTCTTAAGGAGAAATGCTAATTTTGCGGCCACGAACTTATTTACATTAGATCTTACAGCAACATTTTGATCATTGTTTGTATAATTATTGAAATACTTATAAAATGTTTGAAATAATTTTTTGAAAAGAAAAGAGAAACATATCATAACTTTCTTAAAGAAAACTTTTTTCTAAAAACACCGCTTTGGCTATCATTACACACATCTTACTTTAATTCTCAACCGATTGATTTTAGATTTCAGTTTATTATAAGCTTAACTTCCAACTTATTATAAGTATAAAAGATTTTTAGAAAGTATTATTTTTTCAATATGATTGTGAAATTTCGGGGCATATCCCTCTTTCGTATATAAGGACGTTGATGGTTTCAAATAAATGATTAACAGGTTTTTGCCAAATCAGAAAATATTATTTCTTTCATGATAGCTGCCACCGCACGTCAATCGTAAAAGAAGTTGGTCTATCGCATTGGAAATTGAACTCGGATATAACGACTTGATATTCGCGCTTCTTATCTACTAAGCTATGCGGTAGCTGGAGTGAATATCAATAAAAAATGTCTTATATTTTTAAAAGATCTGTCATAAGTTAGGTACAAAGTGCATTGAAGTAGACTTATGAAAAAAAAAAAAATACTACTTGTTTCATTGCAAAATGAATTAATGAAGCTTCAATTGAAATTTGAAGTCAATTGAGATTGAAATTGAAGAAAGTTTAATCGTATGGCCAAATCGAAAAATTTAGTTTCAAGAAAAGATAATATAGTAAGTAAAAAACTTCGCCTCAAAGAATGACTTGTTCAGCTGAATAAAGAATTCGAAGCCCATTTTAGTTATCAATTTCCAATATCGAAGGGCTCATATAAAACCACGGAAAAGTTGTGAAAATAATTCGGAAAATAGGGCTAAAAAGTAAAGACTTTACTTTCTTAGGTACTTAAGAAAAAAGCAAATAATTAAATAAAATAAAATAAAAATTGGTTAGAAAATTATAAAAAAAAATTTATTTCAAAGCAAAATAAAAAAAAAGAATAATGAAATACATTCATCGACTTAAGTAAAAGGAAGAGCATTACCAACTAAGGCTAACGGCTCTATATTTTTTCAAAAGTGTGGATTAAATCAGTCATTTAAATAAATTTAAATATTTTTTCATATTATGCTCAACATGTCCATACAGTTAGAAGCTTTGGATATGAGTCTACGAAAAGCAAAATAATACTTTTATGCTTGTTTAATAAGTTTTTTTTCATAATATTTCGTTTTAAAAGAAGAATTTGGTTCATGAATTAAAATGATAAAAAACTGAATTTAATATTAATATTAATATGATATGATATATATATGAAAGGACATGTATATCATATATATGATATACATGTATATCATATATATGATATATAATACAATATATATAGATAATATGTACGATATATATATGACATATACATGATGTATATGATACATATGATATATATATGATATATACGATATATATTTATAAGATCTACGGTTATGCAAAAACAAAGTTATTTAAAAGAATTTCAAATTTAATTTTATTTAGCTTTAATGAAATATTGGATTGAAAAAAAAGAAATCCATAATTTTTAATGCATTTTTTCTTTTTGAATTCAGCTTTGTGCATATGATATAAAGCCGTTTTATAATCTATCCGTGACTCCTGGGGGATGCTACGATCATATCGATATGTTCTACCTACGCTAGATCATTTTAATATCAAAAAGACCTGAATGGAATCGACGAAAGCAAACTTACGTAAAATTTGCTGTTACAATATTAAGACCATGAAAACCATTCGAAATTTAAAGGAATGAAGTTAAATTTAAATTTAACTAGCAATGTTACAAATCAAATCCTTTGTCAGAAGTCTGTTAAGCGATTAACAGAATCTTAACTAACTAAAGTCTTGGGAGGATTTATAAACAAATATAGCTAAAATAGAATTAATTTAAAACTTTTTTGAACAAATATCATAAAAAAACTTAACGTTTTGTTAACTAGATAAAATTTCATATTAAAAAATTCATATAAAGAAATTTGCTTGCACACTATGTGTAAACCAAACACTGTGAAAAAATGAAATTGGTTTTGGTTGAATCTTTGATCCATGCCCAACACTGTATGGTATGTATTAAATTTTTTGGGTACATTTTTGATTGGATTTTGGAAATTTTTGTATATTGTGTACTATATAGTATATTACTATATATATATATATGTAGTAATATACTATAT
>KK351144.1:501252-541636 GCA_000671755.1 Glossina brevipalpis
ATATAGTATATTACTACATATATATATATATAGTAATATACTATATAGTACACAATATACAAAAATTTCCAAAATCCAATCAAAAATGTACCCAAAAAATTTAATACATACCATACAGTGTTGGGCATGGATCAAAGATTCAACCAAAACCAATTTCATTTTTTCACAGTGTTTGGTTTACACATAGTGTGCAAGCAAATTTCTTTATATGAATTTTTTAATATGAAATTTTATCTAGTTAACAAAACGTTAAGTTTTTTTATGATATTTGTTCAAAAAAGTTTTAAATTAATTCTATTTTAGCTATATTTGTTTATAAATCCTCCCAAGACTTTAGTTAGTTAAGATTCTGTTAATCGCTTAACAGACTTCTGACAAAGGTTTTGGTTTATAACTTTGCTAGTTAAATTTTAATTTAACTTCACACCCTTCCAAAATTTCAGTTGTTTGGCTTGCATTTTCGTTTTTATCAAAGAAAAGCGATAAAATGTACCGAAGTTTCTCTTTGTTGACCTCCATTTTGAATACCCTGGCACCCATTACTGACTGGACTAAGCAAAAAAAAAGGAATATTTTTTGGTGCGAAATGTAATTTTTCCAAAGATCATAAATCTAAAATTGTTTAATCGGTACTTTAAGAGATATCGATCACTTCAGTTATCTACCGAAAAATAATGGATTTCCTTTTGCCCCAAATCTAATATTATTGAATAGTAATCTCATTATAGTTACACTATATAGAATACATTTTATTACCACTTTGGTATATTTTTATAAGATTGTGTTCTCATGAATACGATCACGTTTTTGAATAGGACAGCGTAAATATTTAATACACTAGAGTAAACAGCAATCCAATCCCATCAAAAATGCTGCAAAGAATTGTACAACATTTTCTTAAACAATAATTAATACACGAGAATACTAGTACTAAACAACGAATTCTTGCTAAAGGGAGAAATGAAGTTAGAACTCATCCAAATTAATTTCTAATCAAGTGATCTTACATTAAATATAGAACAGAATATAGAACCAACAGATCAACAAGTTTTGGCAGTTGAATATATGCCAAAGATTAGAGATATCCATGGCCTATCTCATAATTAGAAAACAAAATGTTGATCATTTCAAATAGATTGAATTCAAATTTTAAAGAAAGATTATGTTTCTCAAAGATATCACTTAAGGTGCACATGCAAGCACATTAGAATTTAAATTTTTAACTAAATTCTCGCACAAATAAGTTCAAAGTCAATGGGTGAGTTAAGTTAAGTATAACAAAAGCTGACACGTATAAAATCTTTCTTTTTACTATGTATGATGTATGGTAATGGAGATGCATACAATTTACTAAATTTAGTTTGAGACCTAAAATGACATTGGTTGATAAGTTGAATAATTGATTGAAACTAAAACAAATGTTAAGACATAACCTTAAAAGGATTTAAGGGAAATTCGTTCGTTTAATAAGACAATACTAATTTCTACATATAAAATGTGTGTACTTAAATTATTTTCGGGCGGAATGAATGAAAGCTCGAAATAACATTTCATTACTCGTATTCGGGAAACAATTGCTTGGCGCTTTTTAGTTTTTTCCTTTATCGAAATGTATGCAATATTGCTAATTATTGGTATTTTCTGCTTGCTTATCAGTCCGTATGTTTGTCCAAATATCTATATGTCGGCCTCTAAGTTGAGTATTAATGTTCGATTTGCTCTCTAATTTCATATATGTTGTTGTTGTCTGATTTCCGATAATTGATCGAAAGTTTAATTGCTTTCTTTGAAGTGTACTTGCAAACGCGTATTGATCCTAAAATTTTGTGAAACTCAAAATGCTCAACCTCAACATTCTCGCATTCTAAATTTTCCCCAATGAAATTTCTTTTCCTAATATTTTTTTATTCTAAAATATTTTTTCTCTAGATCTTGTGCTAAGCAAGTTTTTGATATCAACTTTTTTTATTTTTATTTTCGTTTTTATTTTTTTTTATTTTTTTTGTTTTCACCGCATCTGAACGTTGAGTTGCGTGTTATGGTACCATTTAGTGAATTTCATTTTATTTCCACAGTCAAGTTTAAACAAACAATGTTTATTTTATTGCTCACTAAATTGAGCAATTAAATGCATGGAAAAGCAATTGAATGAACGGTGTGCATGTTATTAATGATTAACACTTAATGTTATGTTATGTAAAGTTAAACGTTTTCTTTTTTTTTTTTTAACAGTTTAACACACCAAAATTATTATTATTATTATTATCATTTATGAGGATACGGTTATTATGTATTTTATGCTGACATTTATCATAAATTGCTTACGTACCATAAACTAATATAGCAATAAATCCAATGGCAACACTATCTAAAACTGGATACGAATGAATATAATTTATATAATTTTGTTTATTTTTTTGTTCATATATATTTAGAAAAATTTTTTTTTTTTTCGATTTTTTTATTGTTTTATTTTTTCTTTCGTTACTTCAATAATAATAATAATAATATCGATATAATCTTTTCCCACGAAAAAATGGTTTCTATTACTAGAAAATTGTTACGGTTATCGCAAATAAAAAAAAAAAAAAAAAATAAAAAAAAAAAAAAAAATTTGAAAAAATATTATTTTAGTACACACGATCACTTATAGACATTTACACTTGGAGACACACACACACACATACACACACACGTACACACACTAAAATAGGTTTCACTTTTAATATATAGATAATAATTTTGTGCATTTGACGCGTTAGTGTCTGCTGCATAGTAAACTAACTAACACACGCACAATCTAACTGCCCAAATGACCGACTGACTGATCGATGAACGTTTGATTGTCGTTACAACTTACTGTGTTAATAACCGACTAAAATATTGTTTTTATAAATGCACCTTCCAATGTACATTGATTCAATTTGCTCAGCCGATACATGTATAACTTTTGCTGTTTTTTTTTTTATTTTTTTTATTTTTTTTTTTATAAATCAAACGTTTCTGCTACTATTCCCGTTCGTACTAGACTTAAACTTTTTTTTCTTTTTTTTTTGGCTTATATCCGCTAAAAGCTACCATTACAGGCAGTGTTCGTTTATTAACTGATTAAGCGATGTTCCTTCGCTAAGCTAGCAACTTGTCGTTGTTTTAAAGAAAAAAAAAAAAAACAAAAAACAAAAAATACATTCGCGTTTTTTTTTCTCCTTTACAACAAAAAAAAGAAAAGCAGAAGAAGTGGAAAAAAAGAAGTGAACAGTAGCTGTAGAAGTTAGGCCGATCCAAGTCTCTCTTACTCTCTTTGAATGGCCAAATGTATACACACTTACACGAACACACACACACAAACACACATCCAAATCTATTTTAGCTGACCATCGCACAAGCCCATCAAACTAAAATTGGTTTTACGTGTTCATGTACATCTATAGGCATATATGTTTGTTTGTATGTGTGTGTTTTTGCGTGTACGTCGGTCTAAGCTTTCATGCCAAATATCATCTAAAAATCAAAATGTATTTACGTTGTGAGGCACGTTTTGTTAATGATGGACGTGTTGCGCATCATTTCAAATTTTTTATGAAAACATTAGAAATTTTTCAATTTTTTCTTTTTTTTTTTTTTTTACACACTACAGGGAATATATTAACTTTGTCAAGTACGGAAATATGTATCGTAAGCCTTATATGATAAATTAAAAATCTTCGTGGTTTCGGCAAACAAGCGGACTCACTGTTTAGCCAATGTTTAGCCATCTGTCCTACTATGTTCAAATCTCTTTATTTTGAGAGATAAAGAATTTTTCTTCCCTCCATAATTTAACACCTTGCGCAAGCGTGAAGGCTTTTTTCCCAAAAGAATCTCAAGTTTATTTAAAGGTTTCGAAAATTTTTCGTCTATCATTAGAAATTTTGATGCAAAGCAGTACGCATGCATTTGTTTTGCTTATTATTCCTGCGCTATAAGCAGCCAGTTTTAGGAACGAATTCATTTTCGCGAATGAGGTGACAAATTTTATAATTCTTTCATATTTCGCCTTAGTAAAACGCCTAGTAGGACAAAGGCGAAGTCGAAGGCAGACAGGAGGCAGGAGGCAGACAGAAGGTAGACAGAAGGTAGACAGAAGGTAGACAGAAGGTAGACAGAAGGCAGGCAGAAGGCAGGCAGAAGGCTGGCAGGAGGCAGACAGAAGGAAGACAGAAGGCAGGCCGAAAGCAGACAGAAGTCTGGCAGGAGGCAGACAGAAGGTAGACAGAACGCAGGCAGAAGGCTGGCAGGAGGCAGACAGAAGGCAGGCAGATGGTAGACAGAAGGCTGGCAGGAGGCAGACAGAAGGCAGGCAGAAGGCAGACAGAAGGCGGACAGAAAGCAGGCAGAAGGCAGGCAGAAGGCAGGCAGAAGGCAGACAGAAGGCAGACAGAAGGCTGGCAGGAGGCAGACAGAAGGCAGACAGAAGGCAGGGAGAAGGCAGACAGAAGGCAGACAGAAAGCAGACAGAAGGCAGGCAGAAAGCAGACAAAAGGCTGGCAGGAGGCAGACAGAAGGCAGACAGAAGGCAGACAGAAAGCAGGCAGAAGGCAGGCAGAAGGCAGACAGAAGGCAGACAGAAGGCAGACAGATGGTAGACAGAAGGCAGGCAGAAGGCAGACAGAAGCCAGACAGAAAGCAGACAGAAAGCAGGCGGAAGGCAGACAGAAGGTAGACAGAAGGCAGACAGAAGGCAGGCAGAAGGCAGACAGAAGGCAGAAAGAAAGCAGGCGGAAGGCAGGTTGAAGTAACAAATATGGATCATTTCTTAAGCGCGTATTGTAAAGTGTCAAGTAAGCGATCAATTTTGATTGAAATGCTTTCACATACGATTTTAGTTGAAATACAACACACAAGAAGCAAATAATATATTGAGCTTGGAACGATTTTTTTAATAAATGACAGTAGACTCGTCTTTAATAACTGATTGAGTTGAAGTTGAAAACTTTTTCCCAAAAATTCGATGTCGGAGCATCCAGCTCTTGTGTACTACTGTAATGAGTTGTAACGAGTCTTCTTTACCGAAGTTTAACTCAGGGCTGTCCAGGAAGTCCGTCCCAAGATAATTTTATTTTAGAAATGATAATGCGAGACTTCCAGTTTTGATTTCAGGTGTTATTTCTTCTTTATTTAATCTTTTCGCCTTAACGTTAATAATTCAGTAGCGCAGCTCCAGAAAAGGGTTAATAAATTAACTTGTGGGAAAGTGAACTCAAAAAAACGATGAAAAGGAAAACCGAGGAGAAAAAAAATCGAAGAGGAAAAACTATAAAAGGAAAAACCATCACAATGGGCTGGTCACGACTGGTTTACGCAAGGACGTGGATTTCTTGGCTGATTTTATAACGATGCGGATTATCGATGACACGGTTTTACAACGGCTGCTGTTTATCAAAGGAATGCATCTGTTTGACGCGGGCTCTCGACTGGGTTAATACAATGACGCGAATTCTCGATGACGCGGGTTTCTTAACTGATTTTACACAATGACGTGGGTTCTCGGTGATGCGGTTTCACAACGGCTGCTGTTTGTAAAAAAAAAAAGGATGATTGTCAATTTTCGCTGGACTTTTATACCCTTTTCGCTGGCCTTTTATACCCTTTGTCAATTAATACCAACTATTCCCGTTACGAAGATACATGGTACGCATATGATATAATATATTATATTTAAAATAAATCAAAAAGCTCTCTTCTCCTTCTTCAGGGCGACTATGAAGCGGGACTAATCTTTCTCTACGGAGAAACTTATCGCAACTTATCATCACTTCTCATTTCTTGAAATATATTAAAATATTAATAAGAACCTTAAGTAAATTTGTTATTATATCTCTCTGAGGAGGCTGTAGCTGTATCGTCAGTCAATATGTCAATTGTTTGTCAATTTGTTTGTTGAGGAATGTTCGATGTATAAAAATTATATAAACTTTAAAAGTCCATAATGTTAAACAGTTGTGTATTAATTTTGATCTTGGAAATTGAAATGAAATTTGCTTTTGCTTCTTCTAAGAAAATGAATAGTATTGGGTTCGTTGCGGAAGTCAAATTGATGGGGAGATGTAATGCTGTTTAACTCAATAAAATTGATCAATTTGTTTTTAACTATAACTTTTTAAATAGATGATAACCGACTAATTAAACGATCAAAGGATAGCGAATCTACTACTAGCTAGCAAGCGAGTCTAATACAATTCTGGTAAATGCATCCATCAGTCTCTAATAATAAAAATTTTTGGCAATAACATGAATGAGAACAGTTTTCTTCGGTTATTTATTTGCTTTGATGACATAAGCAAATTGCGAGTTTAACTTCAATACTCTCTTCCTAGTTTTTATTTATGCAATTATGCAAGCATATGTTTCAACAAACATGCCTTCATGCGCGTGAAAGCAAGATTCGTTTTATGCGCAATTTCTTATTTAATTTTAATCAGTTTTTAGATCGCTTTTGTTTTTTTTTTTATATTTTTTTTATTTATATAATAATAATATTAAAAAAAATTTTGTTACAAATATTTTTGTTGCAAAATATATGAAATACCTGCTCGCTTCATATACTCGTTAAAGTTAACACAAATATGCAGAAAACCATTAATTGAATTATGTTGTAGTTTGGGTGTGGAAACACATGTTAACTTTAGTAAAATGTTGTTATTAGAAGAGTAGAAAAAAAAAAAGAGTCCACCGTGTGCGTTTTTCTCTAAAAAAAAAAAGAAAAAAAAAAAAGGAAAACGAAAGTGTTTGCTGTTTATTTAATGCATTTGTTACGAGATCGTTATTACCATTTTTTTAGAACATTTTTAGTAGAATGTTCACTTATAATAGGATATTTGAATATAAAACTTCTCGATGCTATAATTATAATATTATGTACAAGAGGTACGAGAGCGAAGATACCGAGACGTCCAGTAGATGGACGGACGGACAGAGTTTATTGGACTTGGCATATTACTTTAATCAAGAATACGTGCTTTGTGAAGTTTCTCAAGCCTTTTTATATGTAAATGAAAAGGAAGACGAATCTTATATCGGTATCCAAATATCGAAGTGATGGTTAGAAAACATTAACTGGATTCTAACGTTTATCTTGAATTCCTATCAAACTATTTTAAAAATCAAAATTTTTATCAGCAACATTAACGAAACGTTATAGGTCACAAGGTAGTGACAAGTTCACTTTTTTTTCTTAGGGAGTTTTTTTTTTCGTGATTTTTATACCGAAATTCATACTGAAGAGTTCAGAATGTCAATCTATACTAAATCAAAAAAAAAAACGTTGGTTTCTTCCCTGACTATTAAGCTCTAAAGTATCCGAATTAAAATCAAAAGATCTGATAGATTAAGCGATCACGATAAGTAAGAATTAAAGGAGGAATCGAAAAGTGCTACTTAAATCGGTTTTGGAAAGGAAGGGAAAGGATTACAGCGAAACTCTCTCTCAGTGATATACGTTAGAAAATTTGCTGAATATCCGTTACATAAAAAATTTATACTCTTTAATATTTATATCCTTTAACATTCCAAACATCAGCATTAGTTATTATTATTATTTTGGGCAATCCGTATCAAGACCTCAAAGGTCTATTGTACTCTTCCTTGTTCCTAACCCTGAGGATTTTTATGAATCCCTCTACCTGCTAGAGAGAGTTCAGAGCACCATTATGAAATGTTCGGCTGGAATACCTGGTGTCTGGATATTGCAGATTGCCTCGCATTGACACATCATGTGACCGGACGTTTCCGTCGCTCTTTTACAAAATCTACAAGAATCAGTATAAGAGATGTTCATGTTTTTCAGATGACAACTGAGAGAGTTACGATCGTTGTAGAAGCCAGTGATCAATCGTAGGTCGCTTCTTTGTAGTAGCTTGTGTGCTATGCCAGAATATTTTGTGCTGTTGTTCTGCGCTTTGATTCCAATGACTGGCTGATTTTTTTCTGCGCCCGTTGCGATACCGGCTTCCTAATATGGCTCTTTTTTGTACGCCACAAAAAAGTTTCATTTTACTTCGAACTCCTTTGTTGGCTAAACAATCGGTTGGCAAATGTTTTGTCAAGAGAAAGATGTAAATGATCAAGTGAGTATAAAAAAAGTCGATTGCTACTGAATATAATTTCTATCTTCTTTTATGATACGATGGTTAATAGAAGATTTCAATTTTTATATACGATTTCTGATTAAAATCATTACATTTGATATTTTTAAAATATATCATTCATTACAGAAAGAGAATGAGAGTGAGAGAGAGAGAGAGATAGAGAGAGAGAGAGAAAGAGAAAGAAAAAAAGAGATAGATAGAGAAGAAATAAGACGTGTTAACAAATTCAATTGAATTTGTTTATTACTTTACTATGTTGTTGACTATAAAAAGCTTTAAGCGTTAAAGCATTTAATGTTTTTAAATGAAAAGCAAAAATCTTTATCAGAAATCTCTTTTTATTCATTTCAAGATAATTATCTTATAGAAAATTTATGAAATTTGCATGGAAAATACATAAATCTAAGTAAATATTAAACAAGTCAACAACAACAGCACGACAAAGCCGTAACGAAGTTTTTTTTTTCAAAAATAAAAAAAAAAAAAACATTTATATAAAATAATAAAGCAGGTGAGAAAATCATGTAAAACTTATAGCGAATTGTAGATACCTTTTAAACAGAAATTATATATATACAAGTAAAACGGAAATTAATGGCAGAAAATTTATAAACCACTTGAGGATAGGAAAAGCTCTTATTAATCATTATTCTATAAACAAGAGTGAAAGAAAATTATAATTTTTGAGGGGGAGTTCCTTCCGATCGATTCTTTCCGTCCGATGTTGTACGATATAGTTCGGGAAAATTTTCTAAAGAAATACGTTTTTGTTTAAATGTTTTAATTAAATCGTACGACATCGTCCGTTATCGTCCTTCATCATCCGTCATTGTCGGTCACTGTCCTTCATAGTTCGTCATCGTCCTTCATAGTCCGTCATCGCCCGTCATCGTCCGTCATCGTCCGTCATTGTCCTTCATAGTCCGTCATCGTCCGTCATAGTTCGTCATCGTCCGTCATCGTCCGTCATCGTGCCTTATCGTTTGACACCGGCTCATAAAGTTTCTCTTACACCGTCACCTCAGTCTATTGCTAATTTGATGATTTTATAATAGATTTCCTCTTGCTATGAATAACTTATAAACCTTGGGTTTCCAGTTCTGACAAAGTATCACTAAGAACGTCTTACACAATCATTCAAAATTAAGCGTATTCGCAACTGTTACCAGCGCAACGATCAAACTAGCGTACCATCGTCTTTAGATGATTGATATAACAACAAAAGCCAAAGTTAAGCACCATGAAGAAACGGCACCACATATCAATACATACAAGCTCTCAAGCAAGTATGCACCATATGCGCAGATAAAGCGGTCATAAAAATCGTATATATATATATATGTACAAGCCTTAGTATGTCTAAGTGTTTGTTAAGGTTTTCTGGTGTGCTGATGACCAATCTTGTATGATAAGTCTTGATTGTATGCGTGTAGTACATGCATAAGAAACAAAAAGAGAAAAAAAAAAACAAAGTCATTAGAGACATGTAGGCAGACATGCAACAAGATGTTGCGGCATAAAAATCGATAGGCAAAAGACCAATCGGCACTGTACATACGCATATAAATAGACAACGGCCGTGCATTGCAACAAGTTTTATGACTTTATAATATTTTGTTGATTTAACGCATGTTACAGTGCGATCCAACAACTAGTATCTGAACGATAATGTATTGTACATATATATATGTATATATATATATATTTGTTTGTGTATGTATATATATATATATATATATATATATATATAAAATTTACTCTGAAATACATACATTTATATATGGGTTTTGTTGTAATTATTAATGATTACCCGCGAAGAACACCACACGAAACGTTAAATATTTTTTTTCTCAGATATGCCGGTGTTTGTTTCCAGACACTTGGTCACCAAGTTAGTAACACTCCTTTTTTTTATTCTGCCGCTGTCGACATAACATTTGTTGTTGCTATCGTCACTATATGAGATCTATCATAAAAACATTGGGTGTTGTTAATGTAGCCGACGGTAATATTTTTCCTGACTTGATTATCATTTATTTAAATCTCACCAGGCTGATAATTGTCACAATTATCATTGAAGCTGTTTTTCTAAATTAATTTATTGCAAATTAATAAAAGTTTTTTTTTGTAGTGTTTTTCTAAAGAAATATTTTAATATATTTTTTTCATTAAGAAAATCTTATTGTGATAAGAAAAGGATTTTGATATTAAAAAATAAAAAAAATAAAAAATAAAAAAAATTAAAATAAAAAAAATAAAAAATAAAAAAAATTAAAAAAAAAAAAAAAGAAAAGATTTACACCCACCGCCCTTATCTTAAAAAAAAAAATCAAGCTCGAAAATGAAATTTCGATAGTTCACACTATTGGATGAATCTCACCAACATTTTCCATTTTTGCACAAGTACCAAAAAATTCTAAAACCAACCTGTAGGATCCATAGAATATATATAGAACTTTTTACCGCTTTTCCCTATAAAAATTAACTCTTTGCTTTTTAAATTAAACTATCAAGACTGTCTTTCCTTTTCACTATTATTGGTAACATTTAGTGTAAAATCTAAAAATAAATAAAAAGACACAATGGCTTTCTCTTTCTGTCCATAAATAATGAACAATTCTCTAACAAAACTGCTTTTATAAAATTTAATGTAATGAAAAGATGAAAAACTTCAATAAACTCTATGCATAGGAATCGTATAAAGTTCGTAGAATTTCATAAATACTGCATCAACAATCATTAAAAATTGAGGATAACTTTTTAAAATAATAAAGAACGAGTAAAGTTAACGCTACAATTGAATGAAAAAAAAAAATAATGTTAATTTCTAGCTACCAGAACAAACGTAGTTTTACATTTTATATTATCATAACTATTAATAGGATTTTTTATTTATTATATTAGCAAATGATTATAAAAAATTTAAAACTATATTTACGGTTTAAACATCAGCAACTAATTTAATATTATTACATTCGTGTCAATTTATACTCAAATAACCGATCAATACTGTTCTCATTGACAAACAGAAGTAGAAGCTTAACAAAGTTTATATTGTTCGTACGATATCGTACGATATCGCGTAATGAAGCACGATGAGGAACTACTTCTTTCTACCGCTATTCTCGTCAGACTCTTGCGATAATATGACGCTGATTCATAGAGATCAACGGTTTTAATGTCCTGCTTATGTTTTAGGTTGAACCTAAGCAGATTTTCAAACGAATCTTAGGGAGCATTACATACCCTTTCCTTATTAGCTTGGTGTAGGCATTTCCGCAAACAAAAAGAAGTTCTACAAAGAGATTTCTCCGAGGTGAATTGGAATTACTAACCAATCTTCCTAAATAAAAAAAAATACGGTTGGCTAAGATCGTTCATTAAATACTCTACATCGCTTTCCTTAATGCAATTCTTTACTTAGTTTCGTGAGATTGTACGAAAACTTATAAATGTTTTTTGGGGTTGTTCAAAACATAGACCCACCTGTTTCTCACCTCTGATACTATTAGTTTTATGTCAAATTAATATTAGGTACTCATTTTCATCATAATATATTAAAAATTGGAATTTCTACCCTTACAAAGGCTTACTTTTGATAAGAAAAGTTGTACCGGAAATGGCTAAAAATTGACAATTTTTAAGATTTATTTTATATGCTAAAATACTAGTATCTACCAATTTGTGATATGTAAAAGCTCTTTTCAAATGTCGCGTTATACGGAGCATGGCATATCGAATCGATTTTCAGCAGCGTTTCATCCTTGTATCAAAACATGCCCTTATACCATATTTCGTCGGAATATCTAAAAAATCGATCAGTGGGTTGACCACAAAAGTTCGTAGACAGACATCAGACACACAGACCAACCGACGGACAGACAGACTTGAATCGATACAGAAAATGATTCCGAATCCATCGAGTCTTACTTGCATCCGCAAAAGACTTACGAAAGCCTGTACCATAAGCGTTTAAAAGTATTGAATTAATTTTCTCTATAAAGCGTTCCATTTGTGGGTCATTTACCCAAAAAAAAATTCAAACGGAACGTTTGAGCAGTTCTGATAATATTTGTACGAACTCCTAGACCGATGTTCGAATATCGAAAATTTCTAGTATTCGATTCTAGTACTGCGGATAGAGAACGAAATTGGTAAAACATGGATTCCACCAACGTGTCATGCTTCAGCTCTTTTTTGGAAACAAAATTTCAACAACAAGAGATGATTAATGGATCAATTGAACGACATACAATGATCATACAAATGATACTATTTGATATTAATATATTTTTAGAGACTTTCGAAGCATATTTGCAAATGTTGCAAACGGAATGAAGGACTGATATGCACCCATTTCCACATAGGTAATTATCACTTACTGCCTTTATATTGAACACATTAGGTTAGTTTCGTAATGAAATCCAAAAAAGAATTTAAAAAAAAACAACAACAACAACAACAAAACTATTTATTTAATTCAACAAAGACCTTAATCACCAACGCATGGAGTTGCGTCAGGGTAACGCATGACTTGTGTGTACTTTCTTTTATTTATCCGTAAATATTTCAATATTTCCGCTTTCCACATATTTGAAATCAAAAACTAAAATATTTATATAAACACTAATCTTAACTTTGTTTTTCTTTTTTTTTTTTTTATTTGCCCACCTTTGGACAAGTTGTCAATTATTTGTCATAAACAAATTATGCCGATTTATTTAATTTTTTGCTTTTATGCCTGTACGTAAAGCTCGTGCTTAAAACTCCTTGTCAATCTGAATAGTATAGTTATGAACGTTTAAATTAGCAAAAGACCTGACAATGATTATTATCGTTTACTATTTCTTGCAATAAGTCTTACATATATATGCTTACAAGCGAACGTACATGTATACATATATACATTTATGTAAATAAACATACAACATATAATTGTTTGCTTTTTCACGTCTATTTATGTTTGCTTTCAATAAACACAATGATATATACTTTAGGTTACGATCGGACTGTCTGTGATTAATAGTATAACGAAACGTAATATATTTCACAGAGATGGATCGGTAAACAGCATAAAGTAAACAAAGTAGAAAACAACTTATCAACCAGTCAGACACCTCAAAATATTATTGTTATTGATGTCGATATTGTTGTCGATATTGTTGTTGTTGTTATTGTTATTGTTGCTATTGGGTTTGGTTAGCTAATTTGACAGAAAAGGAAAGTATTTATTATAAACAACTGAAACTACGCATATAATTTCTACATAAAATCAAAAGATTTAAGCAACAAACTTGCAAGTCATAAACTGTTCAAATGAAAACCAAAATTCATTCATAAATATTGCATTCAGTCCTGATAAGGTAAAGCAAAACGAAAAAAAAAAAAACAAATCACTAATGTAAACATGAAAAATAAAAAACTTTTTCTTTTATTTCCGTAGAATTTACTTGAAAACAAGCACAGAAAAACATGCAACAAATTTAAAGCGGACGGCTGCCATATATATATATACATATAAAAGGCCAGCAAAAAAAAAAAAAAAAAAAAACGCACCGGTTCAGTGAAAAGCAACACGAGTCGTTTAAAGAGCTAAAACAAATCATTGTACGCAATAACCGCAACCAGAAGCACAACAATATTTGTATCATCTCATCTATGGCATCATCTTCATAAATGAGCAAATTAAATGTGTACACTTGCATGCATATTTAGATACGTACAAGTGTTTCATTCATTCCATAATTTTTCTAAGAAATGGCGAAATTGCGGGTGTTTTGTTTTGTATATTCACGCGTACACAACTTTGTTGCTGCTTTGTTTTGTTTCTATTATATTTTCCACAACAACACTCGTGTGTATGCATTATAAACACTTCAATGGTTTGTATTTAATATGAATGCACATCGCAAAATTGAAACTTTTTGCATTTATTTTTTAAGGAAAATCAACGTATTTATATGAGAGCGTGATAAACAAATAAGGATTGTAGATTTTACTAGTTACTATTGATAAAGATTTTCCACTATTGTCTCTAGTGGCAGGTAATTATCAATGTCTAGAAGCTATGATGACTTCATCATTTTTCAGTAACTCTCACTGCTTTTTCGATTTGATGCATTTATTACTTTAGTTTCCAATTTGATAGGATACTTGTTTTTACCTTATGTCTTCATTTGATATTAATATTCCTTTCTTCCAAGTAAGTAATTCTTCTAAGTAGTTTTTTATAAACCAGGTCTGATGCATTCTATACCATTATCCAAATTGTTTTGCCGAAAGCAAAGATAAATGAAATATATTTCTGCTTCAGATTTCGAAAAAAAGATTTCTCCATTTTATTACTTGAATCTTGCCATTATTTTTAGAATACAACATCATTGAAATATTCTCCATGATATATCTTAAAAGATTCAATCCTTTTGAGGTTATCTTTAATGACCTGTCTGGACTTAGCATGCCTTAGTTCATTCATAATTTGACGGAAGTTTGTTTTTAAAGAGTCAAGAGTTCAAGGATTGTTTGTATAAACTCGATGCTTTGTGTAACCTTATAGGAAAAATAATCCAGGGGTGATATGTCATACGATCTTGGTGGCCAACTCACATTAACAAGACGTGAAACAGCAATTTCCCGCGCAAGAATGACATTCTTTGGCACTTTCACTAATATCACCTATATTTTCAGTCAAGAGAGAGTTTCGATTATCTGTGGATCTTAATCAAACTGCTGCAGATCGAGTTTCTTCAAACTTCTTTGGAGCTTTGCCTACAGTGCGCTCAGATGGACGATTACGTCGACCCGAAATCTACTCGTAATGAACAAAACGCACCTACTACAAAATCAGTTTTTTTATTATTAACTCTCTCTCTCTCTCTCTTGCTTTAAGATTGTCTGTATTTGAATGCCATGCAAAGCTTTTCAATTCTTGGTTTATCCTTTATAGAACTTCATATTAACAATACTAGGTACGTCCATTGTCCTTTCTTTACTCATAAGCAAACAAAAAAAAGTATAAGGCAGCAAATCGGCAATTGATTTGGTGATGATGATATTACGGTATGTGATGATAAAAAATATAAAACAAATAAGAAAATTATATTCGGCCATCTCGAAACATTTTTACCCACCACCTTTATCTGAAAAACAAGGGAAAGAACTAAATTTTAATAGGTGGGCGTGGGGAAAATTTCGAATTAGGAGAATTTTGCAGTTGAGAGAATTTTAAATTGAGTTTTCAAATGCAAGAATTCCCAATTGTGACGATTTCCATTTGAGAAAATTTCCATTTTTTAGGCGGATACCTCAGGTTGGATTCCGAATTTCGTACTGATCACGGCTATGTATTTCATGTCGTTTCAGACGCATCTTTCTTAATGTTACAAACTTTTTGACAAAAAAAATTAAATTTCAATATTCTACTATATCGAGCGGGCGTGGTCGATTGTTTTCTTTTTTGCGCAGAAACTACGGGTTAACTAGCGCAATATTTTTGGAAATTTTTATAATTCTATATGCTATGACAGAGAGCAAAAATCCAATTTTTTTTTCTTCCGAAAGCAGAATTATTCTCTGTCTACACTGTGCCCTTTGACCGTTTTGGGCCATTTTCAATACCAAGGTGTGTAAAAGAACTCCCAATGGCTCTGCCAAATTTGAAGCCGACATCTTCCTTTTGCGGCCAGGCGAATGTTTACCAACATTGCACAGACGGACAGACGGACAGACGATCATGTTTAAATTGATTCTAAATTTGATGCTGATCAAGAATATATTAGTTTGGGGAAAAAGAAATCCATTATTTTTTCGGTAGATGGCTACACTGGTAGATTTCTCGTAAAGTATCGATCAAACAATTTCAGATTTATGCTCGTTGAAAAGGTGACATTTCGCAGTAAAAAAAATTCTTTTGTTGTTTTTTGTTTGGTGCATTCAGTTGTGAGTTACAGCGTGTTAAAAATGGAAGTGAACAAAGAGAAAATTCGGTACATTTTACAGTGTTTCTTTGACAAAGGCGAAAATGCAAGCCAGGCGGCTACAAATGTGAATGGTGTTTATGGTTCCGATACTGTAACAGCCAATTATGTGCAATTTTGGTTTCGTAGATTCCGTTCAGGAATTTTTGATGTTAAAGATGCACCTCGCACAGGTAGGCCGGTCGTCGAAAATGTCGATAAAATCGGAGAAATGATCGAAGTTGACCGGCATGTTAGCAGTCGTAACGTCGCCCAGGTGCTAAAAATCGACCATAAAACATTTTTAAACTATTTACACAAAGCTGGATTCAAAAAGAAGCTCGATGTTTGGGTGCCACACCAATTAACAGAAAAAAACCTGATGGATAGAATTTGCATCTGCGAAGCCTTGGCCAAACGGAATGAATGAACCGAATGAATTTCTTAAACGGATGGTGACTGGAGATGAGAAATGGATCACACACGATAACCCTGTGCGAAAACGACGGTGGTCAAAGAGCGGTAAAGCACCTCAAACGGTGGTCAAACCAGGACTAACGGCCAGGAAGGTTTTGCTATGCATTTGGTGGGACTGGAAGGGGATTATTTATTATGAGCTGCTTCCATATGGCCAAACGCTAAATTCTGATCTCTACTGTCAACAACTGGACCGTTTGAAGATAGCGATTGACCAGAAACGGCCAGAATTGGCCAACAGGAGAGGTGTCGTGTTCCACCAGGACAACGCTAGGCCGCACAAATCTACAGTGACTCGCCAGAAACTTCGGGAGCTTGGTTTGGAAGTTTTAATGCATCCGCCATACAGTCCGGACTTGGCACCAAGCGTTTATCATCTTTTTCTTGCATTGCAAAATTTCTTTAATGATAAAAAATTGAAATCTAGGGAGGATTGTGAAAATCGACTACTAGAGTTTTTTGCAAATAGAGACCAGGACTTCTATGAGAGAGGCATTTTGAAATTACCTTTAAAATGGCAACAAATCATACAACAAAACGGTGCATATTTGACCCAAATCGGACAATCCGAAGCATGTTAAATAAAGTCCTGAAGTTCATATAAAAATAATGGATTTCTTTTTCCTCAAACTAATATATACTTTGCAGAATCTCCGAAGTTTTCTTCTGGGAGTTACAAACAAAGTGACAAAATGAAACGTACTCCTCACTTTCGGTGGTGGGTATAAGAAATTGTGTTTCTAAACGAAGTTTTAATCGCGATATTAGCAGACAATTCAAGCAAATAAATGTGATTAAATCGATTCCTCTAGTCATCAAGCTAGTATGTGTGAATATATATACATATATATATATATATATATATATATGATCTCGCATACGTATTTCTAAGTCTTAAACACATTTGAGTCATCTAATACACCTCCTGCGATGAAAGACGCTCCCTCAAATACTTATACACTATTGTTGATGTGTGCTAGCGATCATAAAGCAATGATTGAGAAAACTGGTCATAAAAGTCAATGCAACTTCGATAAGAGTGTCTACTATAAAAACGCATACATACATACATAAGTGAAGGAATTGTTTGGTTTTTAGTTCCTCCATAATTAGTCATTTAATGTTTGTCAATATATATATGCGACTATGAATGTGAAGAAACATCACACAATGTGATCTGACATAAATGGACAAATTAACCATAACTGAGTTTGTTGTTTTATATATATATATACGCACATTCACGTACTTATATACATTAGATGTTTTCTATTATTTTTTTTTTTTTTTTTTTTTTTTTTTTTTTTTTAAATATACTTAATTTTCTATTGAACGCGAATGAATGATTTTTGTTGTAGAATTGCTATCAAAAGCAATCGATATTCTTGCTTTCAGTTGGGGAATTTTTTCTGGTCATCTTTTTTTCTACGTTTCAATGTTCGTTTCGATAAACGTATAAGAATAGAAAACTTTCACTTTCATTTGTGAAATTTTCCTTATTTTTCAACCATATTTATATATATATATGTATATATTAAACAAACAATTCATTTCATTTATATATAAAATTAATCAGGTAAATGTTCACGCAAAACCTTAAAAATATCTGTTATAGTTTGTTTTAATTACAATATAATTTAGTAATTCGTGCACGTAGTTATTTGCGAATATGTATATATGTATGTGTATGCAGTCTAATGTCACTCGTTTCTTTTTTGGCTTCGATTTGAATTTCGAAATTATCGAAAACTATCCAATTAGTTATTCCAGTCAAATTCGTCGCGTTTAAATACCATTTGGATAAGAAAAATTTATATTTAGATCGTTGTGTATAAAAAGACAAGTGAATAGAGAGGAAAAATAAGGCATTGCGGAGAGATTTCACTTTAATTTTATACCTCAACAAAGTTTTTTAATTCATTTAAATCCAATACATTTCTTAGATCGAGTTTTGTTTTAATCACAACTATCGTCAAAACATAATTAATATTTGAATTCTTTTGCTTGATAGAAGACAGAAACCTTAATGCATTATACATAAAATATATATATATATATATTGTGTGTGCATTATACATAAAAATAGACAATTGTTGCGATCAAATATATGTTTAATTGTATCTTCCAAATCCAGTAATTGATGTAAATAAGTTAACATATTAACATTCAAACCAAAGGTCTGCACTTTATTGCGGCATACTTTCAATTCTCCACGCAATAAAAAATATTTGATTAGTTCCTATTTAACCAAATCGTTTTCATTTCAGGTCATTTAACGATATATACGATATATATAACGATATATATATATCATTGTTTTGCTGATCGGTCAATATAGCATGGCCGTGTGAAATTGTAACATCCTCGACATCTTAGATACTTGTTCTATAAACGTTTGATGCATTATTTTTGTGGTATGTTAGAAAAATAAATAATTTATCTATTGCAGTGTAATTAAAATGGTTGTACGGTTTTCCGCACTACCATTGAGGTACCGTACAAAAGTGCGTTGCCATTTTTTGGAATGTTTAGCATCCCCAGTAGGCCCACAACCATTGTATGATTTAATTTATATCCTCGTACCCATCATTGCAGAGCAGTACCTAAGCTCATTTTCAAGCTTTTTTATTTTAGAAGGTAACTTGGCCTTCATTTCTTTAAATCTCTCGCACACATGCGTCAGCTCCATGGCTTCAGCTAGAAATTCGAATGGAAGAAGATCAGTTCTCTTTTTTTTTTATGTACTTTTGCCCCACGCATTGTTCCTTCTCCTGAGATTAGATTTCACGTGACGGAGCTTTTCTTTTCCTTTCGCAACGGATACCTCCTTCCCAGTCCCGTTCGTCAGCATTTCAGCAATTGACTCGCAGTCCTTTAACCGTTGGAATGGGGCGGCCTCAATCTCTTCTCCTGTCCATGCCTTATTATACTTTTTCAGGGCATTAGCAAACACTTCGTTGCTGATGTTGCTCATTTTTGTCGATTTAGCAACTTCTGATTAATCTACAATTATAAAAAAGATTGCTTCGATTATATTTCTCGATTGACTCGCCTTTCAAGATTATATACAAGACATAATTAAGTAAATTAAGCTTATGATGTCGGTTGGTCGGACATTTGCTTTCGTTCTTTTAATTCGAAAATATTGTATGCCGCAGCAAATGTCGCCACCATTCTCGTTCTTAAATTACTCGTTTACTCATGTACATGGGGCAGAGATTAAATATTTCCCTGAATATTCCCCATACTTCTTCTTTTGAAACATATGTTTTAATATATTGACTGGCTTCTAATAAGCTTTCAGTACTGGAATATGTTATATTTCCTCCCTTTGTCAATTCCTCGATGCACGCATGACATGTGTTCATTTCCTTCGAGCACTGGTATAGGACGTACCCTAAGAGTGGTTTGTGGCTCTGGCTCGTCTAATCCATTATGTTTGCTACTCTCGAAACGTCCTTGTCTCCTCGCATTCATGTACTCTTCGTATATCGTCTCTTCCAGTTGAACGTAGTGGTCCACATTGTTGGTACAGTAGAACTCGGCAATGTCGTAATCCCTCATTAATATCTGCAGAGATGCCAATTTTTCGTAAACCTCTTGAAGTGTTTCACATTCTCGTAAACTGATATCGTACCAATTGCGTAGTGGCATGTTGCAGAACATTCTTCCCAACAAATTTTAGCTGAAAGAATGAGGTATTATTTTCACATCTCCGTAATCATTAATTAGGTCCGCAACAATTGTGCTCAATGATTTTATCGTTGTTGCGGCATCGGGCAATACCTTATCGAATTCCTTTTGGAGGTCGGCAAATTTAGTATCCATTTTACTCCAATTATTTTGGACAATGACCTACCCACCGTCTGCTTCGTGCATAACCTTGAAGAACCTTTTTACTGTGGTGCAGGATTCGCTACATTCTCGGAATGCGCACATTCGGTATAGTGTATTGACTTTCTTCATGTTCGTATGTCTGCGAAAAGGATTTATCCGTATAGGTTTTGCATACATTACTACTGACTGCATTATCTTCTTTAGTGACAATTATGGCTTTTGTCATGGGCCACCAATATTTGCAGTCACTATAATTAAAACAGCATACATCCGCAAATACTACATCGATATGTGTAGTAAATGTCATGTGGACATCAACCATAACGCCGAGGTATTTGATGCTGGTAGTGATATTGTCTCACCTCTTGTATAAAAAGCTTCTGACAGCTTTTGATCAGTAGTACCTCTGTGTCTTAAGTAGATGGGAGAGGAGAGAAAAGATTTTTTATCGCTCTTACCATTACTTAAAACAACGGTACCTTTAAAATTACATCCTACAGAGAAATTTGAGCGGGATTTTCGGTATGTTAATTTGAACATTACTTACTAACAAAAATAAACTTTTCCATTCAAACTACTACCAACTATACGTAAATCAAAATATTAAAAAAAATACTCTCCCACTTCTCTAAAAGTTAAAGTTTTTTTAGGATTCAAATTTCCACTGTTACACTATGTTATAAAGTGCTTTGAGAGAATTTTCTCATTTTTCTCGACAATAATTTTTTTAACTGTTTAAATGTACGTTTGATAACGTCTTCTTACATTATTTTATTATCTTTCACCCCACCCAAAAAAAAATTGTCCAAAAAAAAAACTTTGAGTTTGTCAGAGTTATTCCTCCGACTAAATAATTTCAAAACCACTTCTTCGGTTAAATTTAATGCGAAAGTGAAAGAGACAAAAAGAAAGGTCTCCTCAAGAAGTGTAAAAATAAGCACTTTTTTGTAAGATATACGCCTTATCATCATCATTTTAACCCTACATTCTGCAATAATTAGGAACAAAGCTTTAATAATATTAATCAAATATATTTCTCTATTTTTTACGAGTTAATTGTCGCTATCGCTTAATATATCATCATCTTCGTCTTCAGTTTCTTGTTCTTTCCGTTCCATTTCTCTACGGAAAAGTATTTTAAAAGTTTCATATTCCTCCAAGGTTACATGACATATTTTCGTAGCAAATGTTTTATCTGAAGTATCGGTAATCTTATATAAACGAGGATTGGTGGTAGGTTCATCAGGATCTACTTTCTTAGGTCTTGGCTTGAATAAACGCAATCTCTCCAAAAATATATGACGGCATTTAATTTCCTCTAAAGGTTTAGATAAAGACTCGGATTTAATAATTTCTGGCATTTCCAAACGCATCACTTCTTTCAGGTATAATATTCTGTCTTCAATATTTTTTACTGAGTCCTGCAGTAGAGATGGACAATTCATTAGAAGTTTCCAAACGTTTTTATCAGTGTTGACATAACTTTTTATAAAAGAAATATGTTTCAGTAGTTTCCTTTGATCATTTATATCCAACAATTCAGGATATTTAGTAATTAAAAGGAATAAGAAATATTCACCAAATTGGCAAGTACGCCAAAATTCAAGCGCTTCAATAATCTTCTGTGGTGGGCGGGCTAACACTTTGGGATTTCCGCAGACAATCCGCAGAAAATTGTTCGTAGACAAACCATGATTAAGGAAAGTTTCGTGAGCTCTACGCCAAATTTCTGGTGAAAATGTACTGAGAGATGGACATAGTTTTACGGCTTCTGTTATATCTAACAATTCATCATCCTTTATACATTTAGCGGCAGCTGTACTTGACGAACTCTGAGTGAGGTTTGTGGAAAAAACCTAATTTTTTTATTAAAAATATATTAATAAAAATAAAAAAATAAACATTTTTTGTTAAATAACTTACTCACTTTTAAATTTACGTTGGTTTTTGGTAATTTTAATAGTGTATAACGCAACATTATAAAAATATTAAGAATTATTTTACAATTTTGAGCGTAAACAAAACACAACTGTTATAACAGTGCTGTAAAGTGATTTTTTTTTAAGTCAGCGTTGTAAAATGTAGTCTCAACATTCCATAAAAGTTCTTATGAACAGTTGTAAAATGCCGTACGGCCATTAATTGTGAGTACAAAAAAAAAACTTATCTTCAACACTTCTGTTATTAAATTTAGCCGGCAAAGAAATTATATTAACAGAGCAGACAACACATCACTTTTAAAATTTAATTTTATCTAACTAAATGAATAATATGACGATTGCTTTGCGTTGGGGAATTGTAACAGCTGGTAAAATAAGTCACGATTTTTGCGTTGCTTTAAGCACTTTACCATTCGATGAACATCAAATTGTAGCGGTAGCAGCTCGCGATAAACAAAGAGCTGAAGAATTTGCCAGGAAGCATGAAATACCTAATGCTTTCGACAGCTATAGCGAATTAGCTGAATGCAAAGATATTGGTGAGTATAACAAAATGTTAAAGGAAAGGTTGAATTGTACATTAAAAGAGGAGATGTCAACTTGGTTAATATTAGACTATTTCCTTTACATTAAGTTTAAAAACTTGAACAGTATGTCATTGAAACTTGAACAGTGTGTCATTGAGACTTAAATGCTATTAAAATATTGGAGTTGACTAATGCCCTTAAACATACTCTGTAAGAGTCACAAATAGTTCATTGATTGAAAGCAGAGAGAAGCTCAAAGCATTAATTTGTTTTATATATTTTACATTTTTTTGCCCGGGACCAATGAATTCTTAGAGTTAGTTATTAAGAAATGCTTGTTAAGGGTGGGTGTGGGTACCTCTTTGTTTGTAGCGGAAAATGTAAATTTACTTTATTCATTTTGGTACAATTATAACTTTTAATGTCGCAAGGGATTGATGCAAATGTCTTTTTGAAAAATATGCGATGTATATATATATATGTTGGTTTGCTTAGTAACAGCCTTTTCAAGGTCTTTGTCAATGATATACTTGAAAGAATCAAGATAAGCTGGCTTTTAATTCATAATCCATGGGCCATGAGATCGATTTTACAGATTAGTGACCGGTTTTATTTGAGATGCACTCACTGCCATGCCATAGGTAATTTTGATTTTAGCATAAACATTTCTCTAAGGCGATGAGTTTTTCTGATGTGTAGCAAAGTTTTGCGGAACTGTGTTCAGCATACAGTTCAAAATGATTTTTAACTAATTGGTTTACTTTAAAATCCAGTCTTAATTGTTCAAACGTTTTTTAAAGGAAATTACTCTAAAAAGTTAAAAATTTTTGTTTTATTTTCAGATATTGCATATGTGGGCGCATTAAATCCACAACATTTTGAGATTTGCATGATGATGTTGAAAAATGGAAAACATGTTTTATGCGAAAAACCACTATGCATGAATCACAAACAAACTAAAAAGTTAATACAATATGCTGAAATGAAAAAACTTTTCCTTATGGAAGCGGTATGGTCAAGATTTTTCCCGGCCTATCAATATTTGCGGAAACAAATAAACACTGGAGTATTGGGTGAAATCAAAGAAGTGAATGCTTCTTTCTGTGTCGATCTCAAACATGTGGAACGTTTACAGTAAGTTTGAAATTTTTTCTAATCGAATCTCGTGAGATTGTCTTAATTTTATTTTATCGATCAGGAAGAAAGATTTGGGTGGGGGTACTTGTTTGGATTTAGGCATTTATACTATCCAATGTGCACAATGGGCATTTCAAGAACCACCGCAACAAATTATTGCGAAAGGTACTTTAAATTCCGATGGCGTTGATGTGGAGGTAATAGCTGAACTATGTTATTCGGGCAATCGAAAGGCTATATGTCATTTCAGTGGTGAAAGACTCTTAGACAATAATGCTGTTATCAAAGGAACAAAAGGGGAAATCACTGTAATATAAATGAGAATTATGTTATACATGCTTTTTAAAAATTGTCACTTTTTTTCAAACTGTAGCTTTTGCAATTTTGGAGTCCCACTAAGATTATCGATATCGATGGCAAAGAGAAAGAATGGGTCTTGCCTAAAGCAAAACACTCTACGAATTTCCCTAATTCTGAAGGATTGCGTTATGAAGCCGAGGAAAGTCGTCGATGTATATTGGACGGTAAGCTGCAAAGCGAACATGTGAGTCATAACGATAGCTTGCTGTTCGCTCAAATTGAAGACGAAATTAGAGCTCAACTAGGTGTGACTTATAAAGAGGACAAGGAATAACAACCGCGAGATAAATGTCAGTTAAAAAAAAATAAAATATTATTATAATGCATCCATTATAAAATTTAAACCTTTACATTTCCTTTAAGACTAATAATGTGTTTTTTATAAATTTAAATCATATTCAATCACAATTGCATATTTATTATTTGTCGTCTTATACTAAATAAAAAAATTCGATGTTTTTTAAATATTTTGTTAAAGAAAGGTTGGCAGAGATGTGTTAAATTAATAGAAAAAACGAAGGGAGAATAGTTTTGATTGATTGCTACTTCTCGTAGACATTAAGAAAGCTAAAGAAGTAATATATCAAGAGATTTTTAATTACTCTTTTTTTTTTTTTGTGGCAAGTTTTTTACAAAATTTTAGTTTCAAGAGCAGACTGTAATTCCCCCGAGGGGGTTCTTATATGCAATATTCGATTATACGTCGCATTTCGTAAAACGATCAACACCAAAGGCTTTACTTACGTAAATAGAATAAACACAATCAAAGACCATTTACTGAAAATCATTGCTACCAAAGGCTATTATCATGTTCAGCACTCACTCACTGCATTTATGGACGTTGGCGTATAAGCCTATAAAAGTAGTGTTGAATTGGATATCAAAAAATAATTATTTAAGATCAGCATTTAACTTAGCTTAAATGTTAGCAAAAAATATACGAATTGTCAGTCTATATATATAATTCGCTATAGTTGTTCTAAACGAAGGCATTTGGCTAATAATAGCAGTGAATCCTATGAGCGGATAAAAAATTGTAAAAATGATAAAATTTATTAAAATGATGCATCGGTGCAATCAAATTTGCCTTCAATTAATAACATAAACGATATGAAAATGTTTTTATATTCTATATATTATTTAGAATCCGTTCAAGGTTTCTTCTTAAATATTTCTGAAGTACCCCAAGAGTTCTTTTTGTGAGAAGTTTTAAAAATGGATGAAAATACTGCTTATCATTTAACATTCAACATCTTCAATTACGTTCATGAAACTTTGAAAATTTTTTGGAATATGTAAATTTTATACTATTTCTAAAAGCTTATTGGGCAGTTTATAAAAGGATCCTTCTACATTTAGGAAAACTTTTCGATGACTCATTGTTTCCTGAATTTAGGTGATGTTTTAGAGAAGCGATTAATGCTTCAAAGAGGTTACGGAAAAATATTAGGAAATTGGCTTTAAAATTGTACATCTTTTTAGATATGATATGGGCACTGAAATAGCAACATATTTTAGAGTTGAGTAGAAACTTACTTTTTGAAATGTGGGAATATTTTTATTGTTATATGTCTGACTTCTAATGTTTTCAATTCCTCGCATTCAATACAAAATACTTCACGTTGTCATTGGAAATCATAATTTCGACGAAATCCTTTCACTAATTCATTTAAATAGTCATTGGATTGACCATTGACGAGCTCTTTCTAATTCTCGGTTGTTAATCTACCAAGTGCATGTTTGTCCATAGTAAATCTAAAACAATAAAAGTAAATACATACAAAAAATTAATATTAAAAACATTTTGCACAGTCGTTTTTGTTCTCTTGTTCTTTTTTGTCTTTTTCACAAGAAAGATCATTTAGTGTTCGCATTAATTTCTGATAATAGACGGCCCCGACTTTAAGTCAATAATATAACTCTTATATTCTATCACATCTTTGAATGCTTGTGCTGCAAATTGCAAGTACTAGAACTATTTAGCCACAAATTGCAGGTACTAGAACCATTTAGATCCAAATTTCTAACATTAGAATCATTCAAATCAGAATACAAATTGCAAATATTAGAATCATTTAGCTATAAAGTGCAGCGTAAAGATAGTAAATCCAGACAGACCAAAGGAGGTGTTTCAACAAAAAGATATAATAGGAACAAATAAAACCAACGATGGCGAAGAGTCTGATATGAGGTTTGAAAAAAAAACAATCCAAGTACACTAGAAGAAGCTTTAACGGAGATTTCTTGTACAAAGCTGTTAAGTATCAGATATTGGCAACGTCAATCAAAACCAAACATGGGAACTGATCGATCGTTTAACTGGACGAAAAATTGTTGAACATAGCCGTGTATTCTGCTCTAAAGAAAATAGCAAAAGGTTGCTCGCTTAACGAACAGGAAAAGTTCTCAATCCAACTTACTCCCTTGTTGTAAGATCATCAAGAATTAGATTATTACTTGACAGTTATAATGGCATCAGTGATGTACCAAATGGAAGTGATGACCACCGCAATTGGACAAGGAAGTAAACGTGGAAGTTTCGAAACATTTAATTCCTATTCTGGCAAAAATACTAGCGAACGATAAAACAATTTCCAGTTAATACCAAACAGACAAAAGCCTTAGCAGCAAAGGGGTTAAACGTTCTTGAGAATAATAACAACCCAGTAGGGAAGCTGTTAAAATCTATATAAGGATTATGTCAATCATAATGACATAAAAGAATGAAAATTTAGAAATTGAGAGTTAGTTACAATCTACGTAGATGATTTATTCTTGACTTCAAACGATTCTGTTTGGATTGCGAAAATGATGAAGTACTTTGAAAAATCATGAAAAATCAAGAAACTTAACAAAACACACAAAAGATTTATTCAAAAAATTATTATCTTTTATTATTAGCTTTTATTTAAGTGAAGTAATTATAGTGGAAAACAAATACTTCCAATCACACACAAACGTGTAAAAATGGAGTCTGTTCTAGAAAGTCAAAACAAAGAACCGGCTTAGATGGTGGTTGTGTACATCAAACTTTGTACTCGTATAAAAAGTAATTTATATAATTTTATTAATAACAAATTTATTATAATTTTAAATCTACAAGAGCAACAAGTTTTGTGACAAGTACACAAAAATTTACGAAAGAGTGAAAAAACAAAAAGTGTTTTTAAAATACTTTGAAAAATTAAATTTCTTAAATACAAAAAAAAAAAAAAAAAAATTGAAAGCCCGAAACTTTTTTAACCATTTTATATATATTCACATAAAAGTAATTGAAACATAGTTTATTTTCCACTTTTTTGTTCACTTAAATAAAAGCTAATTTAAAATAATCTTTTTTTCGTAGAGTTTATTTTAAATAAATCCGATCATTCCATAAGGGCAATTCATATAAGTAGATTAAAGAAGCAATTCTCAGTCGTTGCTTGGAATTTTTGTTAATGGTACCGTAATATCACAATATTTCATTTCACACATTAATAGATCACAATCTACTTGTGCATTTTAATTAGTCAGTTAGTTGTCTTCGTGAATTGGGTTTGAAAGTATCCGAGAACGCATTTGGTACATAGATTAAAATTAAAAAATCTTTTAATGGAAACGAAATCAAAAAATTTACTTTTTAGAATTGAAAGTTCAAATAATTTAAAAATAAAATTTTTTAATACATCACTGCGTAGTATTCGCGTCAATAATGGTTAACAGTGACCAGCTTATTCATATTCTTTTATTTAAAAATTGAATAAATTATAAATTTTTCAATTATTGTTTATAATTCTTGAACTACAAATATTTTTAGAGATGAGCTTAATTTTTTTTTAAATATAATTTATAATTTTTTTTTTTTTTTTTTTTTTTTTTTTTGTAACAAGAAAATTAAAAAACCGAACTTAAACAAGCTTTAATACTAATAATAATAATTGTTTTCTTGTTGAAATAGATTTGTGGGAAAGTTTAAAAGAGTTTATGAACAATTTTTTAGAGAAGCTTTTATGGATTGATTTAACTGTTTCCTTCTTTATCTAAGAGGTCAAGAATGGTTCTTCTCTTTTCAATATTTTTTTTTCTTTTCTCTACATTATATTTAATTATAAATTAATATTATAGTTTGATTAAGTTGTGTGTTTACTGGTTTATCGCCATTTTTTTGTTGTTGTTAATAAGTTGATTCCTTTTGTTATGAGACTATTTAATTAAAAAAACTTTTAGCTCATAAATTATTTAGAACTTAATTCTATAAACACTTTGCTATACTAGCAACTAGATTTAAACATTGTATAAATATATTTACCACAATAATTAATTGCTAACGATATTTATAATAGTGCCGCCAATAGTTTCTGATTCACATTTTATAGATGTTTGTTGTGGCAAGCTTTTGTCGTTATTGACATAAGCATAAGATTGTAAGGAAATCTCTTCGCACAATGTACGGTTTACACTCAACAATTCTTTGTTTTCTTCAGGTAGGGGTAAAATAGATGGTACGGATGGTGGCGTTGATATTTTCTCTGAGTTTATCTCATCATTAATACCTTCGGCCTTCACTTCTGCTGTCAGCGTTGACAACTCTTCATATATGCCTTTCGACTTGCAAACGTCTAATGAATTCTTATCATCAACACCGTTCTCAAGAACATCTTTACTATAATTCTCACAGTCATGTCCAGTAATATTTATTTCATCGTTCATTTGTTCCTCTTTGCAATTTGTAACTTCGTTCAGCGTCCGCTTTTGGGATACAGCAACCAACGCTGAGCTTACGTTACGATTACATTGTAATAAATCATTGATTTGTGTTAGATGCGTGGAACTTGCCAAAGGCGTACTTAAACTGATAAAATTAGTTGTTGTCTCTGTTTCCATTGAACATACAAAGGTGTCGTTGGACAAGGGTGGGTAAGATGGTGCGGTGGTTGTTTCGAGTGTTGTCATTTGACTGGTTCTGGTAAACTCAACTACTGACGATTCTGTAGTGGTAGCCGTACCATAAGGCCGATCAGAAGGCATAGAACAAGAATTAAAAGTTGCCGATTGCGAATCTAATAAGTTTGTACCATTCATACTTATGAAAGGAGCAGCATCGGGATAAGAATTGTAAGTGGAAACCTGTAAGATAAGGTAAAGAAGTAGTTGGAAATAGGTTTTCTTGTAAGAATATTAAGAATGACTCTTCGTTTTAAATGAAAACATACCTGTGTTGCAACATTTCCATAATTTATATTGTGATACGTTGATACTGGCATCAAGTCACCATATCCCGGTGTAATGGACGTTGCGCCTGCAAATAAATTACTATCGAGCAAACTATCCACAGCATATTGACTTAACGGTGCTGTAGAAGTTGGTAAAGCATTACCCACACTGTGTGTAATTATATCCATTGTGGCGATGTGTGGGTCATATAGGTGCGCTGTATTGTTTCGCTGTTGTTGCTGCTGGTAGTAATCGTTTGCAGCAACTGGCTGTTGATTTTGGTCCAATGCATTGTAGGCAGGAGAGGCATAACCGGAACTATAATTTGATTGTGATTGCATATGAGATTGATAAAAATTAACGGGAGAAGAGTTTGTGGTGGAGGAAGCGGTGGTAGTTGTTGATAAATTTACATGATAAGGGTTTTGTGGTTGACGATTCTCCATCTCAAGGCGCATTAACGTATGAATGAAATGAGTGCGCACTCGAGCTGGATTAAATTCCACACGACCGACAGTATTGCCGCAGGCATCACGGGAACAACCACAAGGAAACATGTCACGATCCACCTAATGTATTATGTCCATTTAGCATTCATATAATTAATTCAGGGCACTGAAATACTACTCTTACCTGACACTTTATACCCGACTGTGAACACGAGCAAGTTTCTGGATCGCAAAAATCACGACAAGTGCAACCACATACTTCACGTGAATTTCGTATATCACGACAATCAGCCTTTTCGCTTGCATCAATTTTACGAATACCGGCAGCTTTTAACAAGGCTCGTCTTTGTTTGGGTGATACCGGCTGTAGAAAGCCACTAGATTCGGCATCCAAATCTGAACCGCTACCTTCACTCAAATAATCTTCCTCAGACTCTTCACTATCGTCACTGGATGATCCCCGTGGATTGATTTCTTGCAGTTGCATTCGATGCGCTCTTCTCAGTTCCGCAGCATGTTCCGCCAGCGTCATGGTTTTAAAAGCTACATGATGCGACGCCATTCCCAATGTACAACCGCCGGCAGAAGGCACACAACTGAAACCTTGTTGACGAGGAAAGTAAAAGACTTGCACCGTATTGAAGTTGATAGAACGTTTTGGTTTCTTTTGCACTGAAGAATGGGATTCAGTTAAGTGTATGCTACCCGTCAAATCATGTAGCCCAACATCATCGTCATCATCATCAATTGCTTCCAGGCGGCGTTTTAAATTAGAACGTTTCGGTTTAATTGGTTCGCGGGTCACTGCAGACATTGATAAAACATTTTTTAAATCACTCTCAATTTTTGCAGCCGATTTCGATTTTTCTGTCATAATAGGTATTTGGGAGGGTGTCGTCGAGGACGAGATTAGTTTGCTGGTATCACTCATATTGCTCACATTAATCTGCAAAACAGTTGTTTCACTACCTAGGCCAGAATCTGAACCTTCCCCTCGCTCATCATTAGATGATACTTTCTCTGTGGTTGATTCTGTAGTCGTTAGCAAAACATCTCTGCCTTTCTCTGTATTAACAGAAATAAACTGATGCTTAGCTTCATTTCCCAACCAACATTCGAGGTCATCTTCTGTAGTAACGGTATTAACATCATCATCTGCTATTGAAGCAGCACATGTATTCAATAAATTTAATTCTTTTAGAGCAGCTGAACGATCAATAGTAAATGCCTCTCCTTCATCATTGGCTATAGCCAGAGGGTCATCATTGATGGATGATTCTGATATCATAGAAGAATTTAGCTCGTCTTCACCTACCACAATAATTTCATTATCTATCTCGAGAATTAAAAAAGAAAATCTTGAGTAAAGAAAATATATAAGGATTTGTTAAAACTTCGAACTTACTTGGAAAATGTTCTATATCTAAATATGGTTCTTCTGGGACTTCAGTTAAATTACTAAAAACTATGGATGAGTTATTATTTGTCACATCAACCAAATCTAAGTCATTTGCTATTTTTTCGGTCACAGCATTATGATCACTCTCAGCCAAGTCCCTGAAATGGGACATAGTTACTTGATGTTCTATACCTTCTGTCGGATCATGACGAAAGTCCTCCAACTCATCGTCCAGCGATATTGTTTCGGATGCATGATTACTATTGTAATCACGGCTAATCTTGGAGAGACCCGAAGATTTTGTTATATTTAAAACGTCAATCTCATTGACAGTTCCGTTTGTGGCGATATTATTATTGGCTTTTTCTCTTAAGGGTTTCTTTAGCATTATACTACTTTTTATTTGTGTCTCTATGTCGTCCTCATCAAAATCTTGATTGGTATTTGCTGCGGATAATACATCTGAACAAGGGATATCACTAGTTTTTGTGGCTTTTACTTCTTCTTCATCTCTATCCTTGTGCGGAGTAGATATAGCTTTTATGAGAACTGTGTTGGGTACAGTTCTATTTACATCGTCTACTTGCGGCGATGATGATGATGATGATGATGATGATGATGAAACTTTGATTGAATCCATCTCCCCTCCAACAGTTTCTTGTGAAGCTAAGGATGATGTACTACCTCCAAACAGCGAGCTACTACTTGCATTCCTTTGTAAGTATGTTATAAAATTTTTTAAGGGCCTAAACATTCTTATTCCACAGGTGATCTAGAAATCAAAAAACCATCGTATTATAAATAATAATAATAATTGTATATTTTACGAAACTTTGGCAGATTTTAAGTTTCTTTAAGTTATTTAAACATGTTTCTTATAATTATTATATTAGTCGACAATTATATGTCAAACATTCAGTATTCATTGTTTTATTGCTTTATATAATCGTAAATCATGATTTGGGGAAAAACTTGATGATTAGAATGAGAATATCATATCGCCATGAGTTTTATAGAATATTTAACATTGTCCAAAAAAATAGTGTTCCGATCGATATGCAGAAAAATTACAAAAGAATCAATAGAGGAAGAAGAAAGAGTAACTTTCATCTACGTTGCATTGTAGTCGCATTCCTTGGGCCATTTCCAATACCAACCGATATGGAAGAACTTTTAATTTTTTGCGACATTACAAAGAGAAGCAGCGGCCACCTCGACGGACATACCTGGATGATTTCCGGATTTGTTACTGCTCATAAATATATACATTTTGATTTTAAAAAAAATGAAATTTTTGTTCTTCATAAGATTGAGTAGGCAAGGCGAATTTTTCCATTTTTGCGTAGGTGCTATAGATGCACAGAATATATAATGTAGTTATATCTGCTTTGGTTTATGGATAATGAGCTAGAAACAAATTTCTTTTAGGTTTTGAAAACAGAGCTGAGAGCAGAGTTTATTGTGTGCATGCAAATAACTTCCAATGTTTCCTATTTATTTATAGTTTGCCGAATTTAATGCTGAGGCGGGAGGACATGCTTAACTCAATCCAAAATTTGATGCTGATCGAGAATATATATACTTTATAGGATCGTCGTAGATGTTGGAAACAAAATCAAAAAATCAATATATCCTGAGAAAACCACGTTTCTCTATAATTTTGCAAATTCTTGTCAAGGGGTTCCGATTCACTTAATATAAAACTAAATATTAAATAAAATTCTTAATATCTTAATGAGAGATTTAATAATATCAAGAACGCATTAAAAACGTATTGTAAGGCATAAGTGTCTTTGGTCATCGGTATAGCGATATCATGTTCTTGTTGAAATTTTTTCTTTTTTTTTCCATGCGAAATGATACGTAAAGGGCGAGAAATAACCTTATCGAGTTCGAAAAGCGTCTTAAGATTTCTTTTTGCCAAAAAGTAACAAAAAACATGTTCCATTTACATAGTTTGAAAATTCCAAAATTACCTTCTTACTGATCCTATTAAATAATTTGAACCTATGTAATTCACAATTTTTTGAACTTTTGTCCTGTTTTTTTTTTAATGAATTTTAAATTCAAAAAAATAAAATTAAAATTAATGTAAAAAAATAAAATTAAGAATTTCTATTTAAAAATATATACACTAAGCTTTCGGGGAAATATCTACGAAATTACAGAATGAAAGCATAACTTAATTTGTTGTTGTTAGTTGTTAGTCATGAAAGCGTCATTTCGGAAATTCGTATAAGCCATTTCTTAGGTAGCCATATGAAATGTCAATATGAGATTGTCGATCTATAAAAAGTTCGTCTTTCTTTATTCTGATCATGATTTTAGATAGATTAACTACTTTTTAACCAAAGCCATTAGTAGTAACATATATCTCTCTTGTTCGAGCATTTGCATTTCAACAACGATCGAAAGGTGGGTTGGTGAGAGTTAAATAATTAAGTTAAATAAAGTCAAGAGCCTGATCTGACCAAGTACAAGTAGTATATTACACTTTCTGCAACTTCTGGTTGGTGCGTCACAAGCCAAATCAGTCCTCCTTCAATGGTAATTATAAAGCATACGCGTCTAAATCAAATGATAACATCTGATTATTCTCCATATGTTAATGAATTTTGTCTCCATTTTTGATAAATAAACAAGAAGGAAGATGACAGAACTTATCTCACAGTTCTGAATAAACATGTCATTGTCTTAGCGGCAAATATGAGGGAATGACCATAAGCATATCAACGATTTTCTTTCGAATATAAAAAGTATTTAGTTTAAAAAACATTGAATATAGTGCACGAGAAAAATTGTTATTTAAATCAAAATAACTTAAAAATTTTGAAATTTTACTGATATACACGAATTAACTTGAAAGACAGTATGTCGGATGTGAAAAAAAGAATAGACTTTTTCTTTACCTAATACTATTTATATTGGTGTCGTACGTACCTTTCAATAAATATGATTTATCACCAAAATCGTTCTCGTCAACATAAACAATAGCAAATATTGTTGTTATTGCTATAGTGATTATTGTGCAATTCATATTTAAAGATATGTATATATAAAGATATATATATATATATATATATATATATATGTATGTATATGTACGCATATGTATATCACATTGTATGATCATATGTACATGTATATGTACATATCATTTGTTAGTCCATTTGTTCCATGTACTATGTTCCACGTTTTTAAACTAACAAGTATAATAACATAATAAAAAATACATATAAATACGTTTTACAAATATGTTAGCGCAAATGTTAATTTGGTTATGCGGCCATGTTAGTTGTATATATTCTATATATTGTATGTCCTAGGAGTACGCCCGATTTAAAATTATCGAAAAATATCAAGTATGAACTAATTTAAAGATATCGAAGATAACGAAGTATTCTTGACGTATACCTGCGATCTAAACTGAACAGAAGTCTGAAGTAAGCGACACGTTTTTATCAGATATAATAACCTAAAATCTATTTCTTGATTTGGTTAAACGAAATATTTAAAAAAAAAAAATTATTGAATCTGCACTTGACAACAAATAACTTCTTGATGACGTGAAAACGGAGAGTTTTCTTTTTCATTTGCTGCGGATTTTGTCGCTAATCCCTTGTCTTCATGCTTACGAAAATAGCAATATATCCCCTATTAAGATCTGCAAAACCGACGTTTTTTAAAATGCTTTCACGAAATGTAAGATATATGCGAGAGAAGGAGCGGTAAATAACATCTCACGGAATTCGCCACAATATTATATACATGTGCCTTAGATGGTAGACTTTTAGAGAGAGAGAGAGACAGTGTTGTTAGTAACTCGCATCGGAGCCTCATATTCGTATGTTTTTCTTCTTTTGAAGATTCAAATTATCAAGATTCAAATATCAGGCATTTTTTTCAATCAAATTTCATTGCTGGAGCTTTTTAATCATATCTAACTGACATTTTAAGAAGAAGCCATGTGACAAAGAATTGTAGCGTGATGAGAAAGAACATTGTGGCTTTATTGAAGAATTTAAATATGCACCGGAATATTTACTGACTACACGTCATTCTTAGTAACTAATTTGCTCAAAATGGCAAACATGTGAATCTATATATCTTGTTGGAGTATGCAAAGAAAGCGAACGATCACGATCTCGTGGTGTTTGCTTTAAACGATCTTTGGGACGAGATGACGTAATATGTCAGCCACCGAACAAAAGCATTGGCTTCATGATATTGAAATCAATATAAGTTACTTTTTATTTGGTTGATCACGATCGGTTTGTTGCTTTAGTGGCTTCATTTAAAATTTAAGAACAAAAAACTTATAATCTAATTAAAGAACAACTAAGGTAAATTGTTGGTCATCTTTTTATTACTACAATAAATTAGAAGACAATTGATTTTATAACGAATTATCTCAATTAGTTATGTACGGAAAGACGAAACGTTTCACTTTACCCAGCATGGAGATTAGAGACGAAAATAGCAATCGTTTCATAAGATGATGGATGGGGAAGCAAATCCAATCGTTTTCGTTTATAAAAAGTTTTTACAAATGCTTTATAAGGATTTTATAGTAAGCGATATTAAGCAAAAAGTGTATTTATAATCCATTGTTTAAAGTCGTGGCCGACCAGTAGGTTCAATGTACGAATATTATAATGTTAACAAAACTGATAAGCTGTGCTTTACCAGTTTAGTAGAGTTCTTTGAAAGTACGCGGCAAATAGCTGGCATTTATTAACTTCAATTGAAACTTAGTTGTTATTCACAGTTTCCAGTAATTCACCACTTGATTAGTAAGTCGTAAAAATTGATGCTTGAATTAAGATTAAAATGAGGGCGCTGTCGACAATATATTGTCGTTGCTTAAGAAGTGCAAGGAAAAAAGAAAATACATGCCGAAAAATAAAAGTGGCTTGTTGCTCGACTGCCGGAATGAAAATACCGACACACTCAAGATTATTAGTTTTTTGCAGAAATTTTGTAAAAAAAAAAAAAAAATATTTAAACAAGTATAAGCAACCAAAGAAACATTTACTTACAAAATTCGGTTCCTATTTATAAATCCAAAAATTTCTTTTAAGGATGTCAGGATTATTTCATCAACATATTTTTTTTTTGTTTTTTTGATTTATAGTCGAATTTCAAAAATTATCTAAAATCGCTGTTTCGCACGCAAATGATGCACTTTTTAACAAAATTCGTTTAGTTTTTATCTTTATAAGAAATTCAGAACAGATTTTTCTTTATCTTGTTTTTTAATCAATTAAAAGTTTTTCTCTTGATTATTTCCCATTCACCGATTTACGTGACTTTTATTTCTTCGTTTTTGCATCTGAAAAACTGAAACCTTAGTTTCATTCATTCGTTTTTTGTTGGTCTTTCCTTATAATTTCTTTTTATTTTATCGGGCATAATATGTATTTTTATATTTGCAATTTTTTTTCAGAAAAAAACGAATAATAATATTGTGAAAAGTGATTTTCTTAATTGAAATTTTCTTCCAGCCAATTTCAGTAAATTATTTACTTCTTCCTGTTTATCTCTATTTCTTCGATTCTATTTGTTTTCTCTGTGACTGTTACAGGGCTGCCAAGGTTAGATAATATAAGTAAAACTTTCAAGGGAAAATGCAAAGTTTTTTAGTGCTGCCAGAGTTTGCAAAAATAGCATAAATATTGATATAATACATTTACAAACTTATGTATATACTTATATATATATATATATATATATATATATATTATGTATATGCAAATTGTCAACCGACGATCAATATCTTAAGAATTAAACAAAAAGAAAAATATGAAAGAATTAGGAAATAGAAGATCATAACGGAAGTAATGAGTGAAAAAAAACTACAGGTAACGAATATATACTTAAACCTTGAGAGACATACAATAAAACAAGAATAAAATCAAAAATTAATAGAGTAATAATAATTAATAATAGTAAGTACAATTATAACAAGAAGAAGCCTGAATAAAAAGTACATTTAACTATTAACATACAATCGTTTAAATACAGCAGCGTACGTATAAGAAAGTCCCTTGATGACATTAACAGAATCTACTGATGGATCGAAACATTATTATTATACAACATACAAAACTCTCGGAAAGGATTATAAAACTAGTAGTTTGGGCTACGGCAAGATAAATAAATTAGTTCCTTTTCACCCTGAAATAGGAATAGGGGAGATGTTATACTTTTAATCAATTTTACTAGAAAAAGATTGCTCCCAACATCTCATGTCTTTTTTCCGATGTTGGTAAATTAATGAGTATTAACCTACCTACTTCCAATTTAAGTCACATAGAGGAAAAAGCAAAAAATTCCATTGTACAAATTCTGTTAGAACGATATATATATATATATAGGCTTGCTATATTATTCACGAAGTTAAAAGTATGAAAAATTTTTCAATCGTCAGCAAACATCAGACGCTTTGGTACATGTAAGTAGATCATTCAGAAATATCGTATAAAGGAGTGAATCAAACAGAATATACTGAAGTGCCTCCATTTAACCTGAATGATACGCGCTTCCGCTTACATAAATAATTCCGAAGCCATTATAAAACCAGAGTCGTCACACTTTAAGAAGCGAAAGATTATGCTCAAATGTTGTCCATATTAATGGCATTTAGAAAGAATTTGACAGCAAAATCAACATTCTGAAAGCTATAAAAGATGTTTAAGTTGCTTTCCTTGAGTATATAAAACCTTGTACGCTAAAAAGCCACAATTGACACAATAAATCTTGCAATTAACAATATTAATACCATAAATAACAAGTTTTGCTCTTCAGTTGATTCGCAGTATGGGTTAGGAATTCTACTTTTGTGCCATTTTTAGGTATTTTTAGAATTATTGGATTATCCATTCGGAATAAGCTTATCTTAATTGAGTGATTTTCCGATTTATGTAAATATTAGTAAAGGCTTATTCAGAGGTAAAGCAACCGGTACTTTCCATACCTTACAGGACTTTTCGTACGGTTCTCGAAAACTGCATTTTAAAATTCCAGATAAATTCACTGAAGGTGATCCGATAGTTATGTCGGTCTTAGATGATAGAACAGTAATATTGAGAAAAATCACAGTGCAAAACTTTAATAACGTGATTCCAATAAGCGCATTCGCACAATGAGCGAAATAGGGATTCATGAATATAAACAATAATAATCACAAAAAAGGTATTGGTTAAAAATAGATTCCAAAAGTTAAAATGCAAAGCATGGATCAAATCAAATTATATTAAAATGTGCTTAAGTAAAATGTCAATGTTAAGGTATTCATAACTCACTCATAACTGAGTACGAAACAAAACATACGAAAACATATTTCGTTTCACTCTAGCACGAATTTTCTTTCAGAATGTAGTAGAAGAATCCAAGCATGTTTCACGAATATCTTTAACGCATCCTTAGTGTCTACATAATCTTGAACGGTGTGAAAAATAAGATTAATTCAGAGCTATTTGTTTGTCTACGAAATGATTGTTTCGTGTTTCTCTTTTTTTCTAATGTAATTTTGACATAATTCCGGGAGAATAATCTGACGTATGGTCGCAGTTTGTTTCCCTATATGAAAGCGTGTGGTGGATGTGACTGAAACGTCGTTTCAGAGATGTTCATCAGGTCGCTAAGTTTATTATATATGACTTCGACTGACCTTTGACGTCTACAGTGATTGGATACAAGCATGAGTTTTTAATGCAGAATAGAAACAAAGAACGAATTACCTTCAGTTTGAATTATCTAAGCGCCGGCATTCGTCTAGAACAGTTGTGAAGAGGTCAAAGCAACATCCTTAAGTAACGTCACTTGCTTTAAATGAAAAATTGAAAATAATTAATAAAAATGTTAACAAATTTAAAAAAATTTGTTGATCATATATTACATCTTATATCCTACGCATATTATAGAAGTCGTTACGTAACTTTTGTTCAACTCTGACCATGGTGCGTTACGAGACTTGAAAGTCAAAGTTGGTGGCGTTACCTATGACTTTCGCCGTAGCAATCGTTGCTATACTGAAAGCATTTTTTGCTTTCTAGATATTTTACTCATTACACATAAACTGTAACAGGGACACAATAAAAACTTCCAACTTATTCCATTAAAATTGAAAAAATCTGCCACGCCTACCTAATATTGTAAGGTAACGAAATTTCCTTTCTTTTAAGATAAAGGATATGAGTTTTTTGTTCTTGTTATTGTTTCTCTTACGTAGCTCATACGTCATTCTCGTTTGCAATACAGAAACAGAAGAGGAACAAAATCACATATTTTTGATACAGAAGGAAGCGTGCGTCATAAGGACAGTTGGTATCTATGTTAACGTGATAGAAATAGTGCTGTTACCTTAGCGGTTATTTGATAACTTGCTCTATCATTCTCATTAATCGTAATGGCAAAAATTCTGTTATAACTTTCTTTACATGACGTCATATTATTTCAAATGTTTACAAAGCAGAAGCGTGATTTTTATCGTAAAAAATATATTCGCTATGGTATGTAGGTCTATTCCGCAAAGAATGCCGAAGTTTTGATATTTCATGAATTGAAGTTAAGACAAATTGTTCATAATGCTGGTTGGATGAAGTGTGATCCGACAGAGATTTGGAAACATACTTTGGAGTGCGTAGAAATAAGATTAGTTAATGACTTATGAGTAATATAATTTTTTTTATTGTTTTTTTTATTCCTTATTAGGTGGGTTATAAAAATCTGGTTATATAAGACATCATAGCTGTGAGTATTTGTACAGTTACAATATATAATGCTATTGATATTTTGAGATAACGGTGAATGTATAATTCAATTTGCTAATGATTTTTTTTTGTTTTAGGTTGGACAGAACTTCATAGCTTAAGGCAATACTTAATTACGTTATATATAATGTTGATTATTTACGAGCGCATTTGTTTTTTTTTAAATAATTAAAATTTTTGTATTGAAGTTCGAGCAAACTATTTGAT
>KK351144.1:541809-556835 GCA_000671755.1 Glossina brevipalpis
TCATAGACAGTTTGCATTTTTGAAATGAGTTTCAGTTTTTGCGATAAACAAATCAGAAAGATCGGTAGATTTTATAATAATTTAACTTCACACACCCCTTAACTTCATGGCAACTTTTACGCGTTTCTTATTATACACAGACGGAAAGATAAAGTCACCTCTCGATGCTAGTCGACATAACTGTTGTAGCGGATGTGATGACGATGACGATTCATGGTTCTGTAACTTAACAAAAAAACACTTTTTGCATCTTCCGATCTGAGGTAGGCGGTAATTACAATAATATTAGAAACAAAATTAAATATAACGTTGACTGTCCAAGGAACCATTAAATATAACGTTGACTCTCCAAAGAAGAGAAGACTCTCCAATATAACGTTGACTGTCCAAGCAATGCTTAATCAAATGTTGACGTCACGAAGAGCCATTAATTTATATAGGCGGCACGAAGAGCCATTAATTTAAGTTGACGGTGCTTTTTAAACATTTACCCAACATATACTTTTCAAACCTCATTAATTTATATATTTAGCATATTTATAGGGGTCAATTTATATGGTCGGCTTATATTTACAGCATTACGTTATATTTTCTTTTAAAAAAGTGATTGAGTGCAACTTATTTTCAATCCTAATCTATAAGTCTATTCTTCATTATTAGAAAGTAAAGGGATCAACATTTAGTGAAAGGAGAGGTATTCAACGGAAGCTCTCACTACGTAAGGGAAGAGATTAATTAAAGTGATTTTTATTGCAATTCATATCGGGAAGTATACAAAAATATTTTATTTTCAATTTTTTGTCAATGCTCAAATTATTCGACTTAGAGCCGTTAAAATTAATATACACACTATGGTACACATCTATTAATTATATGTATATTTTAAAAAAATTACAAATTTTTCCTAAAAATTTTGAAAATTTTCTATTTCTATTTTTCAATTTGACATATAATGGTTCTTTGTAAGAACAGTTATATATAGCCCGTTTCGACCCAAACTTTACAATTACTTTAGTATGTCCAAGTATTAATACTGAGCGATTTTCATCGCGAAATTTTGAAAATAAACATTAGATGGGCAAATTGATAGACGGGCGGATGGACAGAGAGACAAGCAAGCTTAAATCGGTTCAGAAATTGATCCTGAGTCGATTGGTGTAATAAAGGTGGTCTACCCCTTATGCGCTGTACCATAAATCTTTTAATGCCCTGAATTTAGATAAAACTTTCCCAAGTTTAAAGAACTTTTCTAATGTAATAATATTTGTTTAAAGCTTTTCGCATTTTTAATGCAAATAAAATAGGATAGGACAGTTTGTGATATTTACGAAGACGAAAAATGTTTATTTCATTAAAACAAAAATATAACGGAAGGAATATATACAACAAATTCATCGGAATTTGTACGCTTATATGAAAATAATGAGAGAAACATAGGAGATATTTGAATTTGAAAATCTCACCAATTCTAAGTTAAATGCCTACTAATACTAATTAATTTTTTCTTCTGCATCCATGTAAATAATTTATTTTTGTTGCAACGCCTCCTAGTAATGTTTATTTTCAATGTTCGATTTTGCTCATATAACTTCCTTTGATTAAAAAAAAGGCAATTATTACAACATATCTTTAGGCGGCTTTCTTATTTCGAAGAAAAACAAAAATTTTATACATTTGTAGTTAAAAGCAGTGGGTTGTTTTGCATTTACTTTCATTCATTTCTTATTTACAAATATGATATTTTATCGAAAAAAGATGATTTTTTTTGTCTATAAATGCATAATATTATACTCATTCAAAGGAATTGTGTTTTTTTCTGCAAAATTTCAATAATTCTCTGCATCAGTTTTGGTTTCTCTTCACCAAATTTCCTTATGTTGTATATTAATTTGTAAGTTATCGATAAGATGAATAGCAAATTTGAGAGATATATGAACTCATTTGCAAAATATAAAATAAATGAAATTACGTCGTTGAATAAAATAAATTTAAACTAATTTGCCAATTTACATATGAGCGATCGCAAGTTTTTAAAATATTTTTGTATATATAACAGATGGGCTGAAAAGTTCGCAGGCTGACACATAGATGGCGCTAATAGTATGAAATCCATAAGATTTTTACTTAACCCTAAACTTCAAAAGACACGTATATAAATTTGACAGTTGTTGCACTATTAGTATCTGAGTTATAGCATTTTTAGTGAAGCAACAATTTGAAGTCGGTTCATCACGCGCATTCCACTCGGCTGTCTGCGCGGCGTATGCTTAACCGGCTATATGTGTCTCCATTTTCATTACACTTTTTCCTCCCCATTACCTTAAGAATATTTTATCTTTTTTACCTCAACCACCGAAAGGAGGGGATATATTCAATTTATCATTTCATTTGCGACATCCAGAAGAAAGCTTCAGTGACCTCACAAAGTACACATATTTTTGGTCAGTCTCAAATATAGAATCAATTATCATCATCAATAAGCATGTCCGTCCATCCGTCGCAGTCTATTCGTTTGTGCATGTGTATAATATCTGCGGTAAACATTGTTTTGGTCGCAATAATGAAGATATCAGTTTCTTGGTTGATATTTAAACTGAGGCAAATTGGTTTAAGGACACGCCTATAGCACAACGTAAACTAAGACCACCTGTTTTCAAAAGAAAAAAAGGTGGATTTTCTGTTTATTAATCATAACCTATACCAAAGCAGATAGATCTATAAAAATTTCCACATTACTTGAGTTAGCTATCCTCTAGCTTCGGTAGAACTGAAAAGTATCGGCCATGCCCACTCGATATAATATAGTTGAACTAAATTTTTTTTGAGAAAACGTTTGTAACATTAAGAAAAAGGCTTCAGAAAACCCGTACAGTGTATATATCCTTGATCGATATCAATTTCGGAATCCATTTAGACGTATTTGTCTTTTCATCTGTCCATATGTCTGTCTACTTATCTGTGTAATGTCTGTGGTAATCATTTTCCTGGTCAAAAAAATTAAGTTATCTGGATGAAAATGGCCAAAAACATTGAAAGTTCTTTTACTTATATTGATATTGAAAATGGGCCAATTTGCCCAAATCGGTGAGCCAAGCTTACAGTAAAATATAAACTTCTATAAACTTCTATTTTCTGCATGTTTTGCTCACTACTCTTTGACTATACAATAAAAATTTCCATAAAAAATCGAAAAATCCGCCATGCCCACCTATCTAAATGTAATTTTTTTTACCTTTTCTTAAAATAGTTTGTGGAGGGGATAAAAGCTTCGTTACAGTCAAATATAATTTTCTTACTTTTTTTCACTTTTTCGTAAATTTTTAACTACTTTTTCAAATTTTGTCACCCTTGTAAGGTTAAAATTGTAATAAATCCGTTATTAACAAAATTATATAAATTATTCTTTACGAGTAAAAAGTTCGACACGATCAGTCACCTAAACCATTTTTCTTTTTTTGTTTTTTAAAAGAGATTTTGTTTCTTATACGTTTATGCATAAAAGGGACAGAAAAAAAAATTTTTTTTTTTTTACCCATTAGTTCACTTAAATAAAAGTTTATTTTAAAAGAAAATTTTGTATGTTATTTAACGCAATTTCTGTTTGCGTTTGCGCTGCCTACGTAGCCTACTTGTCTTACCTTGTCCTATCTAGCTTACCTGTCCTACCTAGCTTATTTGTCCTACCTACCTTACCACCTTTTCCTAAACCGCCACCTGTATTTCGGGGTATATTGAGTTTCTTTAGATGTATGTAACATCAAAAATTTTTAAATAGGTCATTGGGTAACTGGCTTTATCTTAGCAAAGTATGAACAAAAGTATCAAAATATTTTAATTGAAAATTTATGTATTAATTATTAATTAGATATTAATTAGAATATTCGTTATAGTTATGATTTCATATATGATTTCAGTCGCGGTCCATCTGATTAAGAAGTAATATCGCGAATACCACTTGGTCTCTATTATAAGTCTAGGCGATTAGAAACTATCTCAAATAGATGTATTATGTCACTTAATAAGCAAAAATAGTTCAAAACGTAATGAGTTGTTATTCGTCCTGAAACAAATTTGATCGTAGTAGCAGCATACGTACGACTATGTAGCTTAAAAGCAAATTTCAAATTTTTAATGTAATAATTATTTATTTAATAGGCGGCTAATTTAGTATTGAATGCTGTAACCTTTTCGCTTCTAAATTATATACTTGAAAATTATTGATAAAAATGTTTAAATGACATTTTTGTTGTTGTTAGATTTATGAATTTGTTTTTTGTTTCCGATGGCTTTATTTTGATATTATAATTGAATTACAACCATCGCGCAAAAAAAAATCAATAAAAAAAAAAATAAAAAACTTTAACTCTTTAACTTTCAAAACAATAGTTTGACGAGTTGCTATGATATGCAAATGTCACAATATTTCCCACATACTGAAGCATAGTCGAAGAATAGAAATATTGGTAGAGAGAAAAACAAAAACTATTATTATTGAATTTTTACAATACTCACGAAACAAATCAAATTGTGATTTTCATATTTATTCATTGCACACACAAGCACCTAGAAAGCACAATAAAGTTCAGCTACTGTTGTAGCTGTAAACTCTTAAGCTTAAGCTTTAAGGCCGAACCTTAATATCCTATGGCGAAATGAAAAGATAAAGAAAAAAAACAAAGCAAAGAAGAAAGAACTTGTGTTCAACTGAGAACGAATGTTTTAATGCCCACTATTTGATTGCTTTTCCTTGTTTCCTTATGCAGAGAGATTTCGAAAACAAAAGTTATTATCCTAAGGGATTGACAGTAACGTGATCACCGTGATCACTCGAATATGTGTAAATATTCCGTGAGGTAATTGTGTTTAGCAGGACTTATTGTCCCACATTTGGAGAAAAGTATTAAACATTTCAGTTTGTAAATCGTTTTTTGAGAAGAAAATTATTATTATGAAAGCATACAAAAATGGTTACAAAGATCTATCGGTTTTCATATTAAAATAATATGAACACAGGACGAATTAAATTCTTAAGACTTGCTAGTCGTTTTGAAACTAGATATAGAAGTTTAATTCACAGACATTATACAGTGTTTCCAATAAGCGAAAGAAAGTGAAACAAATTTCCTGGCAATTGAGTCTTCGATAGCCTTTCAGCAAAGATATCAGCGAATGCATAAAGGTATTAGGTTGACTAATGTGAATACATTTAATTCGTGTTTCGCTCCATTATTCTGTCTACCGTAAGCGAAACCAGTTCATTTCATATTTGAAAGTGGTGGTTAAGAAACTAAAGAATTTCAGTGGAAATGTTTTGATTTAGATAAAATATTTAGTCACAGGTAGACAGATGATCAAAATGGTAGCCACTACATCCCGTATAAGGTTCTCGAGTATACAGTTGTTGAAGTTTCTCGGGTATATAGTTGTTGAAGTTTCTCTTGTATATAGTTCTTGAGGTTTCGGGGCTTAAAAGACAAGCTAGACTAGCGACCATTTTCTCTTGTCTTTTGCTAATGGACTTGTAGTGTGTATGCTTTCTTCAATCGGCTTCTGAACTTTTCTGCTACTAACGCGAATTAGTTTCAAAGACTCAAAGTGAGAGCACTTTATGCTATTACTCAAGTTATAAGTTCATGCTAAATATCTTGTATTTTCATATCAAATTGTTTCGTTTAGGTATTTTCTCTGATAATCTGTAAAGTCGGTTCATTACGCTAAATTATGAATAGTTTAGGAATTTATTGAAAAAATTAAAACAACTATTTACAGAAAATTATTTACAAAATCAAAATTTATTATATTTGAATATTTCGCTTTCAGGAAAATTAAATCCTCGATTCGATTTCTTTCCTGGAAAACCGACGAAAACTTTTCCAAACAAGTCCCGAATAATATTGACATTTTTTGTTGTTGTTAATCCTCTTACTTACTGAGTTTCCATTTTCATTCGTTGCCAGTGAATTTCCAAGAAATTATTGTCACTGCCCAGTAAAACATGGAAAATTATTATTTGTTTTTATGATTTTGCCAATATTTTGGAAAATTCTTTATCAAAAAATCTTATATTAATTCATTTTATAAATTACGTGATTTTCCTAGCAGTGTATACAACATAGATTTTGTTTCCAACTTTGATTATATCGAGCTCCATATAGTTCAATGCAAAAGATTGGTTGGTTGTTCTTACCCTACAAAATTCGTATTCTTTTTGAAAGTTAGGGAAAGTAGTTGTTAACGTTGAGGTTTACCTTTATTGAAATGTCTCGTCCAAAGCAAATTGATTCACACTTCTAATAGTAGGGGTTGTTCATTAATTTAAAGTTTTTGTTTTTTTCTGTCGTCTGTATATTCTACAGTTTGTTGAAAATGGCTTCCTACGAAAAAAACGCTTTAAACTAATCGCAACGACAGTGATTTTTGCGGAATGGCGGCGTTTCCGCGAGTCGACGTAAGGTCCTGTTCACTTGTAGCATTTCCGCGTGTTATTCGCACGGCATTACCATGAAATGTGAACTCTGTTTTGTCGTCAGCTTAGCGAGATATTTATAAAGATCAACGGAAAGCACACTTAGACAATGTTATTGACCTGAGACAATTACTAAACATTTATAAGAAGAAACATAGCTTTCAATGTATAATACAGGGTTATTGAGTCTTTCTTACTTTGTAGAGAATTTCTAAAATATCTTCTTTGGTGTTTCATACATAAAATGATAGACTACGGTTACCAAAAAAAAAAAATTAAAAATTGTTTTAAAATATCGAATTTAAGGTGTTTAAGCAAACATTGCTTTTTCCACACTACATGATCAAGTGAATAACTGACAACAACAATAACAACAAATAATGTACTTTGAAGTTGCTTGACTCATAATGGAGGCGTTTATTACTGGAGTCTTCTTAATTTTTGTCTTTTCAAAATAAAAATAAAAAAAAACAACTATCAACTTATCGTCATGGCTACATCTTCAGTTTTGTTGACAAACAAGCGCCTTGCAAAACACAACAGTTACCATCACCACAAACACTAGAATAGCAACAACAACAACAATAACAATAACGCTAAAATGTTACCAAAAAAATTCAAGAAAATTGAATACAAATAAAGTTTTAAAAGTTAAGTTTATGAACTACAAATTTGTCAGTGTAGGTGTGTTTGTGCCTTTAAATATTATTATATACCCGATAATGTGTGTCTTTTGCCTTCGCTCACTACTGAGTTCTTTTTTCCTTCTTTCTATATTTTTTTGACAAAGTTTATTATCTTTTTGCTTAAATCTTGATTTTATACGTTGTTTATGCGGTTACGTTTAACCTGTACTTGAACCCTTTATTTTTGAAGTTTAGTTAAATTAAGCGGACATTTTTTTCTTTTGTTTATCCACTTACGATGAGGCTTTTTTGACTTATGGTGGTTGCTTTGCAACAACATGCAGTTCTTCAGAATGTTGTGTTTGTGTTAATGTTTTTCAAAAAGAGAATTTTCATAATAATTGTGGAAACTTTTTTGCTCAAGAGTTCTGTTTTATTTCTTACAAAAAAAAAACGCTCAACAGAATTAATATTGCATTCTACGTATGTAGAGTTGCCGGAATTTATAATTTTAAAAGGATCCGTAAAATATGTTCGTTCTTTAGCAAGTTCTTTAAGCCATAGAGAATTAAGGGGGGTAATTTGATCGTGATTTCTTACTTAAGGTAGCTAAGGCGACAATGCATCAAATCTTTGCTCGGCTGGCTCGCGTATTAGGCCGCAAATAACTAAAACATATTGAAAGATGCTCTCGCCTAACTAACTCATCATATTCGTTTAAGAAGAGAAAACAACAAAATCAATGTAAATGTAAAAGACTAACATTAAGTAAAAATATGGAAATAAGAAGCAAAAACAAAAACTTTTTTTGCTTCTCTCTTGTCGGCATGGTAGACTGCATTAATCCGCACACTCTTGAATGATTACGAAATCTTACTTGCTCTATGCAATTGAGCAGCAAGGAAACTTCTCTGAGAAAAATATAAATTAAAAAACTTCTTGTCAAATTTATGCCGGTATCATTGAAAACAAACGAGATAACAAACAGAACAAATAAATTGTCGTTGTGAAAATAGCAAACAAAAACAAAATACAGAAGAAACACTTCTCTTACACTCAATACACAGAAGAGAGTAACATTTTTAATAGCATGTACAAATTTCAAGGAACGCGAGATGAGAGTTTCAATCTCTTAATCTTATAAAACATTAAAGCTTACTCCGTACGATTCATTCTCACTGTTGAAATTCGTCGATGAATAAAGAGAGTGTCACCACCAACAATAAAATTGTAGATATGAGAGAGATCGAGATGTTTTTAAGCAGGAGATCGAAGCAATAAAAAGTCGTATGATTGATATAGAAAAATTAAAAGTTAAAGAATAATCGAGCTATTTATATAAGAGAGAAATCTGCTAAAACAAAAGATAAAGTAACGGACACTTTGAACTTATGCGAACATATTCAATAGTTCTAATATTAAACCGTATAAGGGCAACAAAAATTAGTGCAAAGAACCAATAATTTTTAAATTGAATACAGTATACATAAAAAAGAAGACAATTGTTGGACTTATAATACAAAAATCTACATTACATTTATGAAATTTTTGTCTGTTTTAAACATCTAAAATTTTTTATTTCTTTCTCTATAATAACTTTCGCAGAATGGAGTAAGGAGGAAAAAATTGAAAATTTTCCGCTATAAAAGCTAAAATGTTTATTGCTGAACTTAAATCGGTTTCACGACCGGTATCAATGCAAACGCATGGTTGGGAAAAACCCAAAAGCCGTATCATAGATAACAAATTGTTTCATTACCAACAGTTAGTGAAATAAATCAAAAGACTTATAGTCTTGCCACGAAGATGTTATCTGTAGAAGACAGTTACATGAAATTTCAACTAAAAGCTTTGAAAGATATCATCGTCAGAATCGACCTTGTTATAAAGAAACTGTTCATAAGCAATTATAGAAAATATTTTTAGACCGGTTAAAATTAAAATAAAATCATTACGGTTTTGGAAGCGATGTCAAATTTTAGAAGAATGAGGTTCTCACTTCACTAAGTCATAAATTTGACGTAAAGCGTACAAATTTATTGAATAGTCGTGACATTGTCCATATTAAGTAAGTCGATAACGATGATGTTATTCAAACTACAACATATGATAAACTGGGCATTTTTTTGACTTGCCAAATCCAGCGGAGCCTAGTAAAACCTAGTAAAAAAACAGCACTTTTTCAAGCTTGACTTGTTTGAAGGAGTATTTCGTTTAATTTTTAAATTAAGGTTTTATTGGTTTTCGACCTAAGACTATGCTTAGCTTAATAAGTTGACTGCTTCACGTGCATGTAATCTCATTTTATTGTAACCAGATTAACATTGTGTAAATCGGACACTGAAAAATAAATCTTAACATCCATGTATACTGCTATTTATTCATTGATCTCCATTTTCATTATCAAAAAAACCAAGATTGATAATGTTACGAAACCAAAATCCTTATCAATACCGAAATGTAGATGTGACCCATCAATAGTAGAGGAAAATCTTGTAATTGCCATTTTTCATATTCAAGCGACATTTGCCTCAAAGACAACTGTATGTTCTTTACCATGATCATTTTATTAGTACACAAAAATTGTATAAGGAAAGAGCGCGTGCAAAATTATCACCAATATGGCGAGTAGCAATTACAGTTGGAAGGCTATGACGACAAGCATATGAGAAGCATTGATAAACTCCACACATTGCTGATGAGTATATCCTTCAATCACAAAATTTCAAACCTTACCGGATATAACTAAAAAGAGGAACGATATTATAATAGTATTTTAAAAAATATCTGCAATAACAACAAGAAATCATATGGTTCTTATTGAAAGATCCAGTTTACAGACCTTAGTCGTTAAAATTCTTTATTTGAAATATTTTCAAATAGAATTAAAACTAAAGAATCACAATCAACGATTATAATTTGGCAATTGTGTATAGATGGTAAGGTTGCATCATTGACAGCACACAAAATGAATGAATAGAATAAAAAAATCTAGAATGTAAAGAAATTCTTGTCTAAAATGAAATTCACTCAGAAGCCTTTGGTAATTGATTATTAATGTAAACTATTTTTCAAAAGTTTTCTGAAATATATTTTCTGAAATATATATATATATTTCATATATATTTTCTGAAATATATAAACGATTTTCATAAAGAAACTGATATAAAAAGAGTTAATAATATAAATTCGAAGGTGAAAAGACGTGACGCAAAAAAATATTCATTGTAAAGGTGAAAAGCTTGTTTTGCACACTTGGAAGGAACTACATCCGATCAGATTAATCTTAGTATTGTGTGTGTGTGCAAATATGCAACAAGAATCTGGAAAAGATAGCTGGTATAAGGAATAATGCCGTTAACGCCTAAAAAGACGAAATCGAGGAACGTGAATTGAATTCGTTAACTTAGGAATGGAGTGCATCTTAGAATTCCGCCACTGTTGCAGTTCATCGATTGAAAATGCAGACGATTGTTAATATAAAAAAAGCGTACTTTGTAAAAATAAACATTTTTATTTCCTTGTTACCACAATGGTTATTCGAAAATATATCGCTAATATGATTTCGATTGATGCATGAAAAAATTTTTTTATTCAAAAAATTATTGATTGATTATAATTAGAAAACTTTTTCAAAAACGATTTGATTGAAAATAGCCAGTAAATGCAAAAGAGGAATTCTTTATGGCTTTATAGCTTCCATTTCAAACCGCTGCCGGAATCGTAACAACACTCTATGAAGGAGCCTGTGAGGAGATTAAATATACCGATGCAGCTATATAGTCAGGCTATCAGAGACATACAAGCGGATTTGGCCGAATCAATAAACAATAAAAAGTGACGTATGATCCGACTTGAAAATTTATCAACTTATTTAATTAGCAAACTATTCCTACTTTTCACAGCCAATCATAATAATTGTCGGTCTCTCAAGTCAAAACAATCAATTATTAACGGCAGTAATCCGAATTTCATGTTAATACTTCGTTTAATTCGCACAATACATGGACTCAGTGCAGTCACAACAATTTCATGCGCATAATCATCACCATACAGGCGTTCAAAATAGAGCAAATGATTATTTAAATGACTTGGATACCTTTAAGCGGGCATTAGTTCTCAGATCAAGTGGTGCTGAATTGTTCGCTTTTGTGGCTAACGAAATTGCTTATCAATTGAAATGTCAGACTAGTCTTACGGATGATAAAATGAACGTTTGTTATTATAGTAATAAGTGACAATATTTTATGTAGAATTTCGTTTTAATGAAATTCTTAAATAAAACTCATTAACTGAATATCAATAAATTAAACTCCAGCTAAGTATTTAACAACAAATTATTATTAATTAATTGTATCGCATTAAAATAACTAAGATTGCAACAACAATGTGTAACAAGCTACATTTATTTGAGTATTTGAGTAAATATTTTTCCAAAAACTTTTACTCAAGCTTCACTGTTTTGTTTTTCTTTCTCTTTTCAAAGTCTTACCATCATTATGCTCAAGGAAATTAAATTTAAAAAAACAGTTAATTACCTCCTTAGATGAGGTTTAATTTTCTATTAACATTATCATCAGGGAGTCTATCAATCTTGATTGTTATCTTTCTTATTTAAATTTATTATCTCGTTTTTTTCTCATCTCATTTTATTATTGTTTCAATAGTATTTCTTCCTCACATTTTTCTTGTTAATTTCTTTTTATTTTCTTTAATTTACTTTCTTTAATTTTCAAATGTTAGATTATAGATAGAGATTGCTTTAAATCAAGGATCATTTATCTGCAATATTTATAATTATATTTATAATTATATATTGTTTATGTTTTATCATGACACTGTGCGCGTGTATATAATCATAAAAAATATAGAAAAAATTTTTTTTTAACGATTTCTTAATTTCATCTAACTTAGGTGGGAAAAAAATATTTGGTCATAATTTTTGTGTTCGTAACACATAACTTCGCTTTTTCGTGCTGAAAAAGGATATAAAATCGAATAGGCCAACAATTCATAGATCTATTCTTTTTAAAAAAATTTTTTTTACTTCTCAGAGATAATTCCATTAAAATAGAAAATATTATTTTTTCTTGCAAATCATTAAGATTCATTCGCTTATTAACTTAACTGCACTATTTCGTCACAGTTTTTCCTCAAACGATTAACAAAGGACGAGTAAATCCTCTCAACAAACTAAAGTACGTTAAAGGAAATGTAGTGGAGACACTTGAGATGCAGTAAAAAATGAAAATTAACGAAGCGATTTTTAATTAATAACTCAAAAGTTCGCTTTACTGAGATTACTATAATTGATCGAAAAAATGTTCGTCCCAACATCGCATCTACTGCGAATATATTAGCGGTATGTTATTTATAGAAAATTTTGAAAACGTATTGTAAAACTCTTCTCAAAATTTCTTTCAAAAAAAATTTATAAAAAAATTATTTACAAAATTCCAACAAAGTAAGCTGACGTGTTGAATAGTATTTCAATACAACTACTACTTGAAGTACTTGAAGTACTGGAAGGATTTCAACAAAATCTTATATATCGAAATATCTTATTGACCTTTTGGATTTGTTTGAATAATGAAGAAAATTTTTGTGTACATTTTTTTTAGTTTTTAATAAAATTGAAAAATATTTTGTGTACGTTTCTTTACGTACGTTTTTTTTTTTCTCTCTCTCTCCTTTTCTTAATATAAATTCTGTTTTATAGATTCATATCTTACGCTTGGACATTTTTATTATCTCTGTTTTTCATAAAAAATTATCAATCATTTTTGTNTTGTTATCTTTCTTATTTAAATTTATTATCTCGTTTTTTTCTCATCTCATTTTATTATTGTTTCAATAGTATTTCTTCCTCACATTTTTCTTGTTAATTTCTTTTTATTTTCTTTAATTTACTTTCTTTAATTTTCAAATGTTAGATTATAGATAGAGATTGCTTTAAATCAAGGATCATTTATCTGCAATATTTATAATTATATTTATAATTATATATTGTTTATGTTTTATCATGACACTGTGCGCGTGTATATAATCATAAAAAATATAGAAAAAATTTTTTTTTAACGATTTCTTAATTTCATCTAACTTAGGTGGGAAAAAAATATTTGGTCATAATTTTTGTGTTCGTAACACATAACTTCGCTTTTTCGTGCTGAAAAAGGATATAAAATCGAATAGGCCAACAATTCATAGATCTATTCTTTTTAAAAAAATTTTTTTTACTTCTCAGAGATAATTCCATTAAAATAGAAAATATTATTTTTTCTTGCAAATCATTAAGATTCATTCGCTTATTAACTTAACTGCACTATTTCGTCACAGTTTTTCCTCAAACGATTAACAAAGGACGAGTAAATCCTCTCAACAAACTAAAGTACGTTAAAGGAAATGTAGTGGAGACACTTGAGATGCAGTAAAAAATGAAAATTAACGAAGCGATTTTTAATTAATAACTCAAAAGTTCGCTTTACTGAGATTACTATAATTGATCGAAAAAATGTTCGTCCCAACATCGCATCTACTGCGAATATATTAGCGGTATGTTATTTATAGAAAATTTTGAAAACGTATTGTAAAACTCTTCTCAAAATTTCTTTCAAAAAAAATTTATAAAAAAATTATTTACAAAATTCCAACAAAGTAAGCTGACGTGTTGAATAGTATTTCAATACAACTACTACTTGAAGTACTTGAAGTACTGGAAGGATTTCAACAAAATCTTATATATCGAAATATCTTATTGACCTTTTGGATTTGTTTGAATAATGAAGAAAATTTTTGTGTACATTTTTTTTAGTTTTTAATAAAATTGAAAAATATTTTGTGTACGTTTCTTTACGTACGTTTTTTTTTTTCTCTCTCTCTCCTTTTCTTAATATAAATTCTGTTTTATAGATTCATATCTTACGCTTGGACATTTTTATTATCTCTGTTTTTCATAAAAAATTATCAATCATTTTTGTTAAGAAATATTTATTAATTTTTTTTTTTTGAAAGTATCTTTCAGATACTTGTCATTGCTGTATATTAATCATAAAATAAAAAACTGAAAGTGTATTGTCGTTGTTGTTTTAACCAAATATTACTTATCCAAAAAAAAAAAAAAAAAAAAAAAAAAAAAAAAAAAAAAAAAAAAAAAAAAAAAAAAAAAAAAAAAAAAGAAATAAAAAAGTAAATTTGCAAGTAAATTAATCAAAGACTGATTATTAATGATTAATATTTTTGTCTATTGATTTAATTTATGAATAGCTATTAATAAGTATAACACGCTGCTACCGTTGCCAGCCTAGTAATATGATACACTTGACTTCACATTCACATTCAGGTTTGAAAAGATAAAAAATTTAGATAAACCGCAGTCAATAGGGATCAACGTTACAATACTCTACATACAATTCAATAGTCTACGTAAAGTTCTCTTATATACACACTATTTACATTAAATTCTTTATGATTGATTTAAAACTACCAGAACGCGTAATATAAAAATTAGAAAGCACGCAAATTTTTCCACAACTATAAAAAATAGTCCGCACAATCGATATATAATTCTTTTATAATTTTTTTTATTTATTTTATTTTAGAGGTTTTATCAACGAATGCCTACTTTTTAAATGTTATCAGAAACAAACTGGTTTGAGAGAAAAAGCCCAGCATACACATATTAGTTTGGGGAAAAAGAAATCCATCATTTTTATATGAACTTCAGGACTTTATTTAACATGCTTCAGATTGTCCGATTTGGGTCAAATATGCACCGTTTTGTTGTATGATTTATTGCCATTTTAAATGTAACTTCAAAATGCCTCTCTCATAGAAGTCCTGGTCTCTATTTGCAAAAAACTCTACTAGTCGATTTTCACAATCCTCCCTAGATTCCAATTTTTTATCATTAAAGAAATTTTGTAATGCAAGAAAAA
>KK351144.1:568209-581495 GCA_000671755.1 Glossina brevipalpis
TGTAGGATTATAATACAATGTTCTAACTTGCTTTTTACGCTTCTATGGAGCAGGAAGTATGAACCGTTAATTATTTTCTCCTCTAGCATTTTCAACTTGAACAGCTGTTCAAATCTTAATCAGACTCTATTATTTTATTGATGCTCACAGATATATTTCAAGGTCTAAACAATGTAAAGAAGGATTTCGTTTAGTTTTTACAGATCATGTAATGCGATTTATTGTTAAATATAATGTATTCCGGGTAATTTAAGTTAGTTAACTTGTGGGAGAAAATAAAAATAGTGCTCACACTGGGAGCACTGCAGCAAATATGCATCCAGATTAGAAAGGTATCTTAAATTACCTGAAATAGATGTCGTACACAGTTAACATATCTATTAAATATTTGATAGCAATGTAGGACGAAAGTTATCAAATTTTTTTGAGATTATTTTTTTGTATTGATTTTAAACTTCGGTACTGGCCAACCCCTCCTGAAAAGTGCAGCAAATCAGATTTGATCTTAAAATAATTTTACGATCACCTAAAAACATTTATTTAAGACTTTCTCCATTGGTTAAGCTTTTATTGGTCATTTCGACTATTGACTTGAATTTTGTACCTTTTAACGTTAACTTCAATATGTGTTACACACGACAAATTTACAGTCTATTTCAAATCGAAGCTTATTCTTACAAAGTAATTGTATAAGTGCTGACGAAGGAAGGTAGTATACTGGATTTGTCCCATCATTTGTAACACTTACAACAATCCATTTGAAATTGCGTAAAGATTTTACCCTCAACCAGTGAAAATGATTTAGTAATGGCGGTTGTCCGTCTATTTGTGCGTTTTTGTCTCTGCCTGTCTATCGTCTATTATTGAAATAACAACAGCCCAATAGGGGCTCGTAATTGCTTGCGAAGTTTCAAACATGCAAATGTACATGATTCACCCGCGGCTCCAACTTACCGTCGATGGCAGTTTTTGAATACGATATAAACTTCGAAGAAAGTATAGGACAGCATATAGGAAAAAGTTCTAAATATTAATTCAAAAAAAACTCGGACTGACCAAGTTATCAACCCCTCAAGCAACGTTTATGTATAGATTTTAAATGATGGGTATCAAAGTTGCACTCTAAGGCGAACATAAGTTTTTTAACTGTTATTTTAATCTTTATTGATCTCGAAAAATCAATTAGTAAACAAGAATATCATATGCATGCTGGCATATAGTGTAACAGAAGGCACTTGTTTTGTAAGTTACCTATAAAAAAAAAAACATTTTTAAATCAAGCAACAGCAAGTATGGTACAATTGTAGTGATATAATGTCCGGTCAACCATGGTATAAGTTGAAATGACATTCCAGTAGAATATTTTCATAGTCTAAGGAGAAAACAAAAAACATAAAAATTCAATTACACCAACAGCAATAATATCATGAAGAACATTGACTTCTCTAGAAGACTATCGAGTTTATACTAATTTTATCTATACCTTGTTCTTAAGTCTGTGCAATTTGGGTATATATGTTTAAACATAATCGTTAAACTGTTGCAACAAGTAATTGGTGTTAAATGAAAGTGATTTTATTACAATTAATGTATCAATAAATGTACTGCGTTCATAAACAAGTTCAACAGAAAAACAAAAAAAAAAAAAAAAGAAAAACATTTGCAGTTGGAACGGTGTAATGGTGATGGCGGTGAATATGAAATTACACAACAAACACATAGACAACACCACCATTCATATGAACATACACATGTGGCATCTGAAGATGCTACGACGACTACCTTTTCTTGCTTTATTTATGTATGAATATAAGTCCGACACTGTATGTTCGTCCATGTTCATTTAAGCATCTTGTCTACCGGGATATTTGTCTATTATATGGCTGCTATATCCTATCCTATGCTTTAAAGAAAAACACCAAAAATTACGATCGTGTATTACTAACAATATCTGGAGCATTTGCTAGAAAATTTGTAACACTACCATTACAAAGGTTAGAATTTCAACGGTTATGGTTATAAGACAGTTTAACACAACAACTAGCCAACGAAGCAAAAGTAAACTACAAAGCCAAGCAAGCATCTAGAAAGTTTCTTTAAAGATGTTACTTAAACCTCTCTTACAACTCCTGTTGCTGTAGGTGCTCTGATTTCTAAACATCCATAGTGGCGGTTGGTTGGTTGGTTGGTTGACTGGCCTGGCCTGCCAGTTGGTACTTCATGTGGAGTCTGTTAACTTGTTAAATGTTTGGCTATGTTATACCTAAACGTCGTTTACTGGCTGCCTAACTGGCAATGCTGCTGTTGCTGCCATTTCGATTTGTTATTGAAATTGGGTTTTTATGTTTTCATATAAATGTCGAAAACTGTAAGAGCATGTTTGTCTCAAAACCGCCATAAGTTTGCACATGTGCAGTTACATGCATACAGACGTTATGGAGCACAATGTATGCCTGAATTCATGTGTCTGTTTGTCTGTCTGTCGCTGCCTATCGATCGAATACAAACAATATTTTCGGCACAGGTTTGTAATTTAGAGTTTAGATTTTAATTGCCTGCTAATATCGGATCATTATATATTTTAAATTGATCACGTTTCTTTGGTAATCGATATTGTTATTGAGGTGTGTGTACGTTTGCTAAATCATTGATGTAATAAATACAATAAAAGTAACAACAATATGTGTTAAATTGGTAAAATCAATTCACATGCGCACAATAACCGAAAGAAGCAATTACAGGAGAAAATCCCCTTTATTGACTTCCAAGAGTGCAAAAAGTATTTCATGATCGAATCTTAGATGCTGATGTAAAAGATATTAAGAAGTATTGCGCAAATAAAATCAATCTTTCAAATAATAAAATAACTTTAATCAAACAAATAATATAACTAAGAATATGAATATAATCATAAGCATGCTGCACATTTTCAAAAAACCTTCTATAGACGTTTTTTTTTCTTCTTAAGAGTAAGGCGTTGGTGTATTTTACAATTCAAGTTTCTTCAATGTTGTTAATAGCAAGTATTAACAAAAAGTACTCTAACAACGACAATTTCTAAATTATTATTCGCTTTTGTGGGTAAAGCAAAGCATATCTATCCTTTGGATCAAATCTAGACCTTTAGGGATGGTCTAATTTGAGTAACTCATTTGCATAATTGCGACATTAAAGTATAATGTTTGTTAATAAAAATAACAAGTTCCCTTCTTTCTGGCAGAGATGAACAGATAGAAATTGGTTCAACTAGACCTTTTAGTCTTAAAACCTCGTGCATCTTTTTGCAGCCAAATTTTCTTCAGTGATTTTATATTGCCTCATAGACCTCGTGGATGCATAGACCTTTAGCGATGGCTTATTTGCTAGATTTATATGTTTTTCCCCTATCATAGAATTGTCTATGTATGATCCTATAAAATTGGCAGCATTTTTAAAATCCATATTTCAGAACCATACTTTTCATTGAACCATACTTTGGCTATAGTTTTTGATACTTTGTTTTGTTTTCAAATTACATAAATCCTTTCTACAACATTCGCCTGAGTAAATTACATTAATTTTATATCTTTACGTTGCGTAATCTTAATAAGTTAAAAATGAATGTAAAAATTCATTCTCATCTTATGTACCTAAAAGGTGTCTCAATAAAAGTTTACTATTTCCCATAAGAAATTCGTAAAATGTTTTGATTTGGCAATCGTTACTGTTTCGTGAGCTGTGTGGCAGGTGTCCTACTTGAAACCACATGTTGTCCAGAATTAATGCCCTCTTGTTGAGGCCACAATAACTGCGTTATCATGTTCCTACAACGAATGCCGTCACCGCAATTCCGGCCTGATTTTCAAAGAAGTAAGGCCCAATCACGCTGTCTGATCAAAATCCGCACCAAAGAGCTCCTCGCTCTGGATGCATTGATTGTCGTGGATCGCGTGAGGATTTTTTGAATTCCAAATTTGACAGCTTGTTTATTTGCGGAGCCTTTCAGATGGAAAAAAGCTTCATCGATGAAGACTATTTTTTTTCGAAAAATCGGCATTCACTTGGGTAATAGATTTTCACAATTATAACGCGTTCTTCTTTTGTGCAGCGCTCTATTTTTAATAATTGGAACAATTATTGGTGACAGCTGTCAGATTTTATAGTTACCATTTGCATGAAAAAATTTACATAGTGCACTCTTTACGAATTTTAAATATAAGTTATTCATCAAATAATGTTCAGCTTGACAAAAACATCGTGAATACTTTTTAATTCAACATCAGTAATTGCTAATTAAATAATTCGCTTAAAACTTTTGCAATAAAGTGTTAATCATTTGCGTAATTAAGAGCTAAGATTTCGTAGCAGATAATTTTCTTACTCTACTCTATTCTCATCCTTTATTTAAATGGAAAGTGTACTGATGAGAGGTTTACGCAATACACTGTACACCGTTTCTGTGCGAAATGTACAAAGTTTCAAGAAAAAAAATAAATAAATAAAAACAAATGTCCTTCGATCTTATAGTGTGGTTTTAAAGTTTATTGGATACAAATTCTTTTTTAGAAGAATACTTCTGTTATTATTCGTTTCATTCCCTTGTAGTAACTTTTCGGTTCCGGTCGTTGTAAGTATGATAGGTCACAGTATATATTAATTTATTGTTTCAGAAACTGCCCAAACTTCAAGTTTTTGTTCGAATAAAGAAATTGTGTCGTTGTTGATCGTGTACTTTTATCTTTATTTATTTTATGCGATCAAAACAATATCCGTAAACGCTCTGCATCTCTGGGCGTATGTGAGGTGAACATCGATGAGAGAAGCATTATTTGTTTTAGTATTAAGAGAATTTACTGGTGTTTATCAAGGCGGCTATTACTCATGTCGTGCAAATTAAATTTTTCTCCTAATTTTGCTCATTAGTTATTGAGCTAAAAGTGGCCTTAATCGCTAGAATATAAATCGCTTTATTCCTTGAAATAGTTTAGTTTTCAAGCGTCCAATGCACGTTGCTGATGATGGCCACACGCATTTACCTTTTCAATCATCAGTGTCTTACAAGCAAACCATCGGACACTGATGTCCATATCTTAGGAAAGTCCTGCAACCGTACAAAGGCGTACAAAGACATTATCCCATCGAGCGCGTTACGAAATATGCAAGTTATCCTATTACTCGGTTATCTGGCTGAGGAAATTATGTATCTGACACGGCGGAACACCGAACCTTCTACCTTTACGAGATCCCAGCTATAAACGCCGTGGACTTGACACACATGGCGGTTGAATGAAGATTAAGGTTTTATCCACTAATTCCCGGCGACGGGTATTTTTCTGATTGTAGGAGCAAACTCGAGAACTGATTCTATTTTAGATGATTTCTCTTCCCGATAGTTCTTTGCTATTTACGTCATAACACTACTATGGCATGCCAGTTGTTATCTATGACTGATTGAGGTAGTAGTTGAACTGGGAGCACAAGAAACGTTAGCAGAAGGTGTCGACGTCTTTCCAAGTACATAATAATACGAAAAATAGGTGTTTCACTTCCGAGAGAATACAGATATACTACAGTGAATAACTAAGTCCTCGGGGATAAGGAGCTCTAATGGGGAAGCTCATTGTACTATGTTGGCATCGTCTACAAATTTTGAGAATACCTTGTTACCTGATCGCTTGGTCCGGACCTTCGGGGAGTATCGAGGCTGGTTGTTGGAAAATGAGCTGAATTTACCCTCCGATCAGAACGAAACGAAGGTCTGTGCCCAGGATGTTTGATCTGGTACTTTGGGAGTTGCGGAGCCCCCCTTGTGGGGATTGTTCCAATGCCTGGAGGGCGGCGACTAACGTCTATTGGAATTAGTCTAACACTTAAATGTGCCTTGATGTAATAGTGGAATACTTGTAAGATTGCAATTTTAGAAAATTGGCTGAAGAATTAGAAACACGCTTGAAACGATTGTTAATATTGAGTAATTTTCTTTTTTTTTGAATTTTGAATTTGAATTTATTATATATATATATATATATACATAACATATTTGAAGCAAATGCAGTTCGGATGTTCAACAGAAGACTATAATAGTCGGATATTTCCAAATGAATCGCACCTTGAAAAACATCTTGGCTTTAAAGGCCATAAATGCTGGGTGTACGAAAGTATTATCTAAGAAAAACCGAAAAAATATCAACACTTCTTCTGTCTATATATTCAAAAATTGTTGCTAACTAACAAAAAAATTCTTAAAAATGTATTGCTTTTTATTAAATTCTCTACGCTTTATAAAAAAACTTATCTTCTTTTGAAAAATTTGTATGATTTTCATATTATGTATTATGTGTTAGCAGTTCATATGTAATATAACATTCTTTATACATTTGGGTTAACCTATAGGATATAGATGCAGACATACAAATTATATATAGAGTGATTTTCATCCTTAATGATGGCTATTTAATGTGTGCGTCCTAAGGCGCATTCAATTCTGTGCTTATTTTCGTTATTGCACTGATGGCAGACATAGGTCAGCCTGTTCTATAGATAATTGTCTATTAAACTATATTATAAGAAATCTTCCACTTTTGAGCTTAGAATAATTTATTATTTCTTATATTTTTTAAGCTAAAAAATAATTTAAAAAAAAAAAAAAATCATTCGTTCCAGTTCTTATTAATATCACTGCAATCAATACTACACCAAAAACAATTTTCTACTGCTATTAAATTATTATATTCTTCTTTGTTGCTATAAACTTTTGTAAAGAAAACGAAACAAGTTCACATGATTGTTGTGAATTCCACTCCCACCTTCTAACAATTACAAAAACAACAATGAAATCATGAGCACATACCGAGAAAAAGAAAATGAAAACCCGTAAAAAAATTTAAAAAAAAAAAAGAAAAACAAAAACAAAAAAAAAAATGCATAAAATTCATAGTCTTGCAGTCTATAATTTACTACTGGAGATTACAACAGCGCAAAAAGTATAAAAGTTGTGCTTAAGGGGCATGAAGCTCTAATTGAAAGCCCTTAATTTCAATTAATCTACATAACCTCCAAAAACAAAACCAAAAGAGCTAACCAAGCAATAATAGAAGAGAGAGAGAAAAAAAATGTTCAAATAGAACAATAATAACAACAATATGTTCTTACACATACATATCAGAAATATTTTAACGTCATCATACTAGCGGTTGCAATTATTGTTTTGCACCATACAACGCTGTAGTGAGTGCACTGTATTATTTTCCTCTATTGCACATAAAAATGTTAGTTGATCTTTTTTCATTGAGTTGAACCTTGTGTCCTTTGTAATAAAATACGGCATCTTTGCTGCAAGGTGTTAGTCAGTGACTGATGGATGGATGACTAGCTAACTGGCCGGCTGTTTGGCTAGATGGATGGATGAATACAAAATCTTTGCAAATTGTCTGGATGAATGTCAGTGACTGGTTGGTTGGCCGTGTGGTTAACTTGAACAAAGTGCATAAGTAAATGGATGAATAATGTTTTAGATGCTTGCAACAGGTTACTTTACACCTTATGCCTTGTACCAATCAAGCAGTCAGCTAGTCGGCCATCCAGCCATCATCCACTTTAGCCATCAATTTGTGCTTAAAAATAAACCATTAAAAATCATGGGAAACTCTTGTGCCAACATCTTCAAATACATATACATTATGCTCCACGACTGTTGTTACAAAATTTTCTTACTATTCTAAGACTGTTATTGTTGCTATTGCAATTGCAGTTGCTGTTGTATTTTCCAATTTTTCTTCTTTTGATTCACTTTGATTTTGAAATTTTGAACTTGAGGCTAAAGGTAGAAATTGTTTGTCGAATAATTGCTATACAACTGCAATAACAACGAGCTGCAAAAACCCATCAGCCAGACAAAACGAATTTCGTTTGACGTGTAAAAGCACACAAGTACACAATCGCAACAACGTGTATATAGTGTATATAGTGTTTAGTATTTCCTCTCGTTTTATTTTGCGATATTCGCTTGTACTACACTTTGTTGGCTATTTTTGTGATGCTGTGATACATGCTGTTTGTTGCATATTTTTCTTCTTGTTGTCTTGATATTATTGTAAATTGTTGCCAACAGCTAAATTACAGCACTTTTTATTGTTATCGTAGCTGTTGTTGTTGTTATTGTTGTTGCTCTCTAACGCTTACCAAATGCAAACGAGTAAAGTGCAGTAAAACGACAGAAATTTTAAAAGTTCTTCATGTTGTTTTTATGGTAGTTGTTAAGGAATACTAAAAATTACGTTTATGCATGTCTCTCTCTGTTAGTATACCTACTTACACACCAGCTATATTTAGTATAGTAAATGCGTGTGTATGTAAATGCGCAAATGCTATGCTTGTTCGGTTAATTTCGTTAGAAGTTGTAGGTGCTGTTGTGTAAATGAGTCGGAGCAAGAGAGAAAGGAGAGATTAGAAGACGTAGTATATAAAATGTACATAAGATAGGGTTGCCAAAGTTTTATTTTGTAATTTGTTGAGGTGAGCACATTGTCCTACTGTAGCTGTAAATAGATTTTGTTACTATTACTAATTTTTCCTTCAAATGGCTGTTGCGTAAATTTAATTATTTAGATAAATAATAGAACTGTTTTAATTTTCTAAAAAAGGAAAGCTTTTGCGAGTTTACATCTTATCACTAATTTCTTTTTTTGCGGAACAACTGTTCACTTTTGCGTTATCTGCTTGGAATTTTTACCTTAGATTACATAGAAAGGCTTATTTCTGGTTTACTTTGCTTTCCTTCTTTTATATCTTTAGGAATTTTACGAAAGAGGCTTATAAAGCCTTCATGCATATAATAGTAAAAGCAATATTAGAAGCCACGAAAGAATTATCCAACAGGCGTTTAAAATATTTGTAAATTTCTTATTGGATTATACACCGTTTTCTGCTAATTATTCTTTTGCTTAAGAATATATGTTCTTTCAGAGGTGGCCAATAAACTTGTTCGTATTGATTTGTAATCGATATGGAAAATTGAATTTAAGGGTGGAAGAGTTTTGATTAATTGGAAATACTAAAAATAATTACGTTTTTAAAAAGATTGTTTCTTATTTGTCTTCCTAACCTTCCTCTTTCTAAAAGTTTTCAATTGTTGTATTTCTTTTTCCATAACTATATTAGGCTTGCCGTTTTATTTTTGTTAGGAAATGTAAAACATTTCATATTAGTTAGATATAGTATTCTAATTCTCTTTAAGATAATTTATCTGTTGAAAGAATTAAAATTTGTTTATCATTTAATGATCGGGAAAATATTTGAAGTTTTCCCATCTTATTATTTTTATAAATATAACAGTAAATGATGGCAACTCTTTTCTAATTTGCTAAATAGCAATAGACCGCTTATTAAAGCTTAAAGAGCATGTGCAAAAAACGTGCAAATACCACGAGAGTCAGGTGCATTTCCATCAAGATAATAATAGACGGTCGACGGACGACCACGACGACTTTTGGTTGGTAGACTGGCTGTTTCTCTAGTTGAGTTGAGTTGAGTAGTAGAGTTAGTTGATCGGTTCGGTAGAAGGTTGCTCAAATGACTAACTCCCTGCTGCAGCAGCGATAGCAGCGACAGCGGATTGTTCTACTATCTATTGAAATACGTATATAAAATATATACAGCGCAGTTGCCATATCATTTAGCTATGATCTCTCTTAGAAAAAAATTGTCGAAATAATTTGTATATGTGTATGTTAATATAACTGCGATTGCTTTTGTTGCCAACTTAAGATTCAAAGTCTGTGCAGTAATTTAACAAACGTATATATATATTTTTTCTTTTCATTTTTCCTGTATATTTTCAAAAGCCCCCAAATGTGTAAAATAAATGATTGTTTGTCTGATTGCTTTCACATGTGTGTGTGTGTGTATGTATAGGTATTTATTGCACATATCGGCTTTTTAAGACAATTTGGTCAATATTTCAGTTAGCCTGCCTGTTTATAAATTCTGGTTTAAACTTTTGTTCTTTATATTTTGTGTGTTTGTATATGTGTATATGTGTATGAGTATGCGTGTTCATACATGCGCTTATATAAATGTATCGATGTTTTTCCTCTCTATTATTTGCACTTTATTATCACGTTAGTAAAATTAAGAAAACGTGCTTAAGAAACAAAACCAACGAAATCGAACACAATCATCATATCTGAGCTAGAGTGTTGGGAGCCGGTGCAAATTTTATGGCACCCACCCACTTGCTGCGATATAGTCGACGGTACTAAAAATGTTTGCTAAAACCAGTCAGCTAAAGTAGCTGCTAAAATGCGCTAATATTGAAATTATTGTTTTTATTTTATTTCAGATATATTAAGTTGGAGGGTGTTGGCCGCATAATACACTCGCTGCCGCCGTACCACCCTCCATAATATAAGCAGTATCACCTGGTTTCTCGTTATAGTGATGAAAAAGAAATATATAAGAATATAAGCATATTTGTGTAATGCAATCGCTACACCCTATTCTTAGTCTTTAACTAGTTCAACCTTGATTTCAGTCTAGTTAATCGTTCTCAACTTATAGTTTAAGTAAAGTTTGTTAAAGTCCAGTTCTTTTTTTTTTATTTTTATTTTCATTTTTTTTTGTTTAAGTTATCAAACCTTTAACCTTTGTGGCAGGCGGTTGAAAACAATTGATACTGACCAATGCAAAAGAAATATTGATTAGGGAAATTAGTGCAGCGTTAGTAAATAGCTCAAATGCTTTTGTATAACTAATAATTTGATTTGAGATTTCTCCAATAAGCATTTTTGTAGTTATTTTATAATAAGTATAACAATTAAAATTCTTGGCGAGAAGAACTGACGTGGATATTAACTTAGCGAATGGTATTTGATCGATCGCTCGGATGGGGTTAGATCTTCGCAGGTGGTGGATGTAGATCTTTTCTTTGGGCTGCTCTTTATGGGTGTGTACGATAGCGTACCTTTTTCTTTCTCGATTAATGCTGTAGCTACTCGGGATACTAGGTCAGGATAAATCGGCCCAGTGAATTTCAAAACAGAAAACGATTTCGGTTACTCGAAATTGGCCTTGTCATGTTAATGAATCTTGGATGGACCTTACGATGGAGGATTAGCTGTAAAACATTGGAGTTATGTTCTTGTCCCGGACCGGAGCTACTTTTTCACAACGATGACCTATGAAAAGTCAGCAGGCACAGTCGGCAGGAATTGTATCGCATGTGAACGGATGTCATGAAACGTAATCCTTCCCTTATCCTTCTAGAAACTTATTCCAACATCTTGCCAATTCTTCAATTACGAATCCGGATAGGTAAAACTTCGTTATATGGTGTGTTATTTGTTTTTGATGAAGAGTATTTCGGGAATTATAAAAAATTCGCTGAACTTCTATCTTCTTTTTAACAATATTTTGGGATAAATGAAGCACAATTCTATGTTGTTTTCTTGATTACGCTTTTTAAAGGTAGACACATATAGGTTATGTGGTGAAAGAGAACGAAATCTTCTATCTTCTTCCGTTTAAGGTTTAAGGTCCGTTAAAGGTTTAGTAATTCAGGAAGAGGTCTATCAGCGCCTATTAAGTGAAAAAATCGGGGAATTGTATTTAATATCGATTACTTTCAATTTGGAATTTATAAGGACGCATTAAATTCTACGCTTGCAAAACATATCTTGACTATAATACAGCGAGGACGTTTGCAGTGTTAGCGTCGATGTGGGCATAAGTTAACAATAGTAGCGCTAAATAGCGACCTAATTTCATAGCATGAGTTGGGCGACCAGAATTGATCAACCGTAAAGGTCTCATCTTCCACCAGACCGCAGACTTCTTTGACCACTCGGCGAAAATTGATGGATCTCGGTACACCCATCATATAGTCTTGATCCTGCGCCACCGGATTAGCTTTAATTTCGATCCTTGGCCAACTCCCTTTGTGGTAAAACATTTAACGATGACGATGTTGTAAAATCTCACTTAACTCAGTTTTTGGCCGAGAAGGATCAGACTTTCTACGAGCATGGAATTGTCAAGTTGTCAGAAAGATGGCAAAAGGTCATCGAACAAAATGGAAAATGCATTATACATTAAACTTCATTCAAAGTAAAAAAAAAACTCTTAATTTTATTGAAGAAATCGGCACTTATTTAGTTTCTAACCCAATATAATATATTTAATGTTTTCCTGCTTTAATTCAACCATTTTTTTACACACAACGGGATAACTTATAAATACTGAGAGCGACATAGCTTGGAAGTACGTAGTTTTCAAATGTTATACTGCTTAAGGAAAATTCTTTGTGCAAACACCTCTTATGTTAGTATAAATCCTGAATTTATTGTAATAATTTCAATCGAACACTACTACCTCCTACACTACTGTACTACAACTCATCTGCATCGTTGATACTTTTTAAATTTCTAGGATTGCCACTTTTCGACCCACCAAACTCATATCAAGCATATATAAATATCTTCACAGTTTCCGATGTAAAATGTTTAAAGGACATTCCTAGTAAACTAATCAAATGTATGGACAGAACTATAAGCAATTTGTTTAACTTTGACGAACGTAAGTTTTATGTTTAGTAATATATTCCTTGATTAGTATTTTAAAAAAAACCAGTTTTAACTCTATCAAGTGGAATCTTAATTGTATTAAAAAGGGAAGGCAGAGGAACATACCTAAATATAGCGCATATCCCTATGAGTCATTTTCCATTTCTGACTGATAAGCGTTGTTTCTCATTATTTCGAACCGGCACAGTGACTCATTTTCTGTGGTAATACCTGAGGGATGGGTCATAGTAAAAAAAAAAAAGAAGGAGATATACTCACTAACATTGACTAACGTGAATATATAAATTTATGTATTTAGATAATTTAATTTTCCAATCTTCTCTGTCGTCCTTCGCAAATCCCAGCTTTTTAAAATTTTATATTGGTGTCAGTTATATCATTTCGTTTGTGAGCCTTCAGAGGTACTCATACAATACAATAGAAAATTCCTATATGTTGCGTATATACTTCATCCGTTATTCCGTCTCGCTGTCCATTTTGCGTCGGACGGTTTTTTTTCGTCTGACGATGTATTCCTTCACCCACCAGTCCGTTTATCTATTGGTTGAATTGAGACTCCACACGTTCGCCAGCAATTTATCTATCAATTCAGGATTCCATTTATCTTATCATTGATCGATCCTATCGTCCTCGTGACTTATTCAACCACTTATCTAATCTTCCCATTCTTCTTATCCCAGAATTCTTAATAGATCAGATAAGAATTCGAAATAGATTTCGTTTACCTAA
>KK351144.1:582081-599911 GCA_000671755.1 Glossina brevipalpis
TTCCCCGTTGTAATAAGGAGTGCGCGTGCACGTTCTCGTATTTAACGAACATATGAAATTGTTTTACGTTTTTATTATAATTTGTTTTAATTTTTACCTTTTGGTCTATAATTTTATTTATCATTGTTAATGTGGTATAGACGGTTTTTTTTATATAAGTGGTACACTGAAGGAAATAACGAAAAACATTTGGTAGCAATGGCAGTTTATGCAACAACACTAAAGTCGAAGGTCAGTTTTTGTGGTTTATTTATCGATCGTTGCAATTATCAACAAACAATGAATGCATTTATTGTTTATTATTTTTATATATACTTACCATCGAGAGGTATATATAGACTATATTATTCAATTTGTCTGATTGTTATTACTTTAAGAAAAGAAACAGGACTCTCTGATATAAATGATATAAGAGGATAGAAGGAAACATAAAATTTGACAGTTATGAAGAAAATTTTCAATATTTCTTATCAAAAACGATTCGAAAATTAATCACAATGTTTCAGTTTTGAGCTTCCACATATTTGCGTGGCTATTGAAAACGAGTTTTTTCTTGAGGGAGAAAAGAAGTCATCTCTTCACAGCCATTTCTAATATATGGGCGAATGTAGACAATATTAGATCTAATAGTAGAGAGCTGAAGTTAGTCCGGGAAGAAGGGGTATGAGACGCATAAGAAATTTCCAATATTTTAGCGAATCTAAGCAGTATTAGATCTAATAGCAGAGAGCTGAAGTTAGTTAGTCCGGAATGAATTAAATGAATGAATTTTGACTTTCCGAAATCTCTCAATGCTTATCACAACGATGTAGGAGATAGGTACTATGAGGTTCGTTGCTACCTGTACATGATTCTTCGTTGGTTCGATTTGTTTTTTAATATATACTAATATTAATTTACAATTTCTACGCTTGCTTATGTTTGAGTTGTCTAATTTATTGGAAAATCATTGTAACGTATTGGAAATTTTTAATATTTTCACAGATCATTACGTTGTAATTGTTTTTTTTTTTTCTTTTTTTTTTATTTTAGGTGATAGTTAATTTTCTTAACCCGCTCAAGGTAATGCGGTGGTAATAGTTTTTTTTTTTAAATTACATAATGGCAGCGCGCTGCCAACTAGTGGCCTTACGGCATTTTGGCAAGACCATCTCGAAACCGCTTTCCCATAACCTCGTGATAGGCGTTTTTAAACTCATCCCACATCTTCCTACCTCTATCAGATTAGGGGTTCGGATGTAGTCTGTGTGCGGCTTTATTTCGGAGTTTGTCATGCAGAAAGGTGGTACACATTCGCCATTCTTCTGTATCCCTCGGCAGGATTGCTGCCAAGTTAGGTGATCAGGCATCCAAAGTTCTTAGTAAGCCCGTTTGTCCAAAACTCAAAAGCCGGATAGAAGAAAACAATATGCTCCCCGTCATTATGTGTGCTTTCTCATAGGTCACATTGCGCTATTTGTTCGCAAACGGTGGTATTACTAGGCAGTAAATAATTACTTTAACTTGAAATCGGAAAATGTTGAACTTAAGATCAGAAAATATTGAATTTAAAATCTGTTTGATTTAGGTAGGAATGATATCGATCGAGTTAATTGCCGATTCATCTCAACCAAATATATATGTAAATAGTATTCACGTTTTGTTTATTCGAAGATATTTCGACCTGCATTTATATCACTTTTCAACATTTAAAATTTTCACTAAAAATTCTTTTTCAGTAGATCTGTCTGTCCTTCAGCCTATCAGTTTGTTGTCTCAAAACGTTTTCAACGCCTTTCGGCTTCGGAAACCCTATAAAGTATTAATTTATTTGGATACGATCCGTATCAAATGCTGACTCGATCTCAGGAGGTCTGTCCGTCCTTCTGTTTATCTGTTTGTTGTAAACATTCATTCATTCCGGTCGCAAAAAAATCGTCTTGAAGTTCGGCAAAACAATGGACACTCTTAAGGACTAAACAATGAAGCTGTGCTTCTATTACCACTAATTCCAACATATGGAAGACGATGTAAATGAGCACAAATGCATTTTGCTTGCTTTTTTCCCCCTCAGGCATGAGAATATAAGTCCGACTTCGTTGTGTTTACTGTTCTGGTCTTGCTGTTAGGTTGGCATTACAAAAGGATAAAATAGGTTAAAGGACACATCTGCAGTACAACAAGGAAAAGTCTCTGTTTTCGAAAGAAAAAAGTTTGGGTTCATTGCTCATAAACTACGGCAATGATAAATTTATGGTATATACGGAAGAGTCGGCATAGTCGAGTATAATTTTTTAACATGTTCGTGCTCATACGTATTTTTTATTTATAAAGATGTTTTGTTAAGAAGCTAGAAAGTTTAAATGTTGTCGATCGTTACGTGTTATAGAAGAAGGCAAAAAAAAAAACAAAAAATAAAAGGATTCGTAAATAACAACTGGAAAATTTAACCCTACGGATCTACGGTGGAAACAAAATTTATTATTCAGACAGACGGAAGCATTTTCATGCAACGCTCCTTTTCCATATGTTAGGATTCACATTTTCAATCATTTTCACTATGCCTGCTGTAACGTAGCTGCGTTCTTTCATTTTGCTGTCCGTTCGTCTTATCTTTTCATTTCTCCATCTGTGCAACTTCAAGTGCTAACTTGCAAAAATTGAAACTGATAACCTTGGGTTAATAAATCAATTATAGATTAAAATAAAATATTGGCAAAAAATCTCTATTTACAACAGCAAAGAATTTATATTTACTTTGCATTGATTTTCTATTTTGCTAAATTTAAATTTTTTCTTTTGTTTTTTTTTTTCCAAATTTTTCTACTGTTAAGAAAACATTTATTTAAGTAAAATCGTAATTTCGTCTAGAATTTTCTTTATTCGTCTCACATACATGTAAATTATAAATAAATATCTCACCAAATTGTGGCACATTTTCTAATTTCAAAATTTTCCTATCTGAGATCATTTTCTTAAGCTAACAAATTACAACTATTGCACACATATGCACGCATATGTTTCGTATAAATATTGAATGTGTGGGAATTTCATTACGGTTTTCCTATCTGCTGCGGGGATTTCGCTCAATTTGAAAATCCTGCAAGCAATTTGTCATGTGTTCAAATATCCTTGCGCTGATAGGTAGAAGAAATGTTATAAAGATAGTAACTGGAGAAGGAATATGTTTAACATTTTTTTTATTGTTAAATATAAATGATATACTGTGCAAGGAATTTTACATTTTACGGTTTATCGTTTCCAGATGAGAGAAAGAGGAAAAACTAGAATGACGAAAACGTTTTATATATTAGGAATAGTAGTAGAGTTGGAGAAAGATTTTGCCTTTAGTAGTTTATTTAAAAATACATTTCATAGCTAAAAAAAAAACTAAAAAGTCAAAAGTTTGACTTAGTGTTTAGATATATACGATATTCTCTTTAAGAAATGACTCCAGCATTATATCGAAACAATTATGTTAACACGAATTGAAAATATTGCAATTATTTTTTTATTTTCTATTTTAAACCAACGTTCGTCGTTTTATTAAGAAGATTATATGTTCATGGAGAATATAATGAACAGATTACTATCATTGATTTTGTGTGAGTATTTACTTAGAGAGAGAGTCTAATCTCACGGTGCAACTAAGCACAGAACTATTTTTCAGCGAACGATAGTCGACGTCCCTCAGGCTTTGCGGAGTAATCACAAAGTGCCTCCGCAATTATCGAGGTACCAGAAAAAACTTTCAATGGGTATAGTCCAGAGCCGCTTTCTAGTCAGAGAATGTACCCATCCAGTTACTTTCACAACCAACGCGATAATCCCTGGGGGACGTACCCACAATCAGGCAAGAAGCATTCTCCCAGCAAGGAGCTATCTTTTTCTGGGCAACCTGATCTCCGTGGATTTATTCGGACCTTTAGATATAATATACACCACGGAAAGTCCATCCGCCTATATATCTCTAGGATTATTATATACTTGGAAGTTCATCGATACAGCCCAACATCAGTCATTCTCCCATATGCAATACTGCTTCTATAGATAATACATGTAAAGAAGTAGATACGTACCATTTCTTTGAAGTAAATAGCCTAGAGAAGAGAATTTTCCTTTTCTTACGATTTTCCCGATGATCTACTCCTAAAAATCTTTGAAAACCTGTCGCCGGGCATTGATACTTAAACCTTAACTCTCCTTATTCGATAATTCTTTCGAGCGATCTCACCATGCCGAAGGACGAGGCTGTAGTTCAGTATAACCTTGTCTGATGGCTAGTCAGTCCTCAGTCTCATTAAAGTTGGCTTGTGGGATCACGCAAAGGTGAGGGTTCGGCACATTTCAGCTTCTAGTACTTTGACTAGGAACTTCATTTAGCCACCAATATAACGAGCACGAAGATCAAGTCTTTAAAAATTACTATGACATTGCAAGGGCACGTGGAAATATTACACGCCGTGTATATGAAGAGTGCAAAATAATTTGTTAATTTCGCTTCTGTCGTTTGATCGATCATCGCTTATTTCACACTGCTCTTTCGGCTTACCCCAGAAGATATTTTTGCTTACATTATTTAGTACAATATTTCTTATAAATAAGTAATTTAAAGATTTTTATTTCTTTTTTGGCTTTAGAAGAAAACGCATCTTTCCTGCTTATGAAACTAAATATTAAAGGATGTATGTACCAAGTTTTAGACTAATATCTTATTTTGATAACAAGTGAACGTATCTCAATAACAGTGCATTACTTACATTCTGTTTTCTTCTTCCTGCAGTTGGTAACTCTAAAATTTGACAGCTGTCACCAATGATTGTTTCGACTATTTAAAATGGAGCGCTGCACAAAAAAAGAACGCTTTATAATTGTGCGAACCCACCACTAACCAAGTGAATGTCGATTTTTCGAAAAAAAAGTCATCTTCACCGATGCAGAGCATTTCCATCGAAATGATTTCACACATAAACGAATTTGAGGCTCAGAAAATTCTGACGCGATCTATGAGAAATAAATGCATATACAATGAGCAACTGTCTGGTGCGAATTCTGATCAGGCGGCATAATTAGGCCTTACCTTTTGAAAATAGGACCAGAATTGCAGTAACAGTGAACGACATTGGTTTGTACGAACATGATAAGGGAGTGCTTGTGGGCCTCAATGGATGGCATGAAACTGGGCGACATGTGTTTCAGCAGGACGGTACTGCCTGTCACACCGCTCATGAAAAAATCGATTTATTGCAGCAACCAAATCATCTAACGACATTTTAATGTCAACTAGTCACCACGATCATGCGATTTAACGTCACGAGATTTCTTTCCTTGAAATTTTCTGAAATCTCGGGTTTACACGAATTAATCAAAAACAAGTCCCGACCTCAAAGCCGAGATCTAACGTGCCATCGGTGAGATACAGCCGGATCTTTGTCAAGAAGTCATCGAAAATTTCATGAGAACTCTAATACCCTGTCATTAAAGCCACGGGGTCTTTTGCCAGATGTCTTATTCCGTACTTAATAGAAACATATCTACTTTATAATGCAATAAAAATATCGCAACTCACTAAAAAATTAGGTGTTTTTATTTTCAAATGAAACAGTACACTGTTATTGAGATGCTCTTTAGTAAAATAAAATAGGAATCAAAAAGTTAAAGAATGTGGATTTGGTAATAAATATATTGTATAGAAATCTATGTTTTTATTTTGCTAATAGTGCACATATATGTATAGTGTTTAAGGAGGTTTAAAAGCAAATTCTCTATTAATAATTACGTTCATTCAAAAAGTCTTTCGTTTTCAAACTCATGATATAAATTAAAAAAAAAAACAGTAAAACTAAAAATGAGTGTAAAGTTCCTGTATAACTCTACTAAGAAACTTAGTTTATATCACCAGGCCTTCAAATTTCCATATAAGGAACCTCCTGTATTCGGTTTTAAATCATAAGGTAGACCTTTTTCCCCAACCAAGAATACCGACTCCTTTTAAATAGCAATTTACGGTTGGCGTTGTTTCACAAGTAGTAAATTTTTCGTTTTATACATATACACTTAGTAGGTTATCGTATGTAAAGAGAATTTTCTAGTGATTTATAGAAATATTTCATAGAATTTATTCTATAAAGATAGTTACCTAATAACAGTTTTCTTTGTTCTGCCTTTGGGTTTGAGAGAGTTTCGAAAGCAGCCTCTCTCTCTCTCTCCTCGATATAGAGATACCTACAGGAAGTTTTGAATTAGCGCTCTACTATTTAAGCTTTGATTAGGAAGATTAGTTTGAAGTTTAGTTTCTGATAATAGTTAAATAAATTGTAATTGGAATGTAACTGAAAGTTTAAAATTTCATTCAAATTTTTAGCGTTCAGGTCTCTGGTATGAAATCAACCCAAATACAATATTTTTGCCGTATAAAGAATTTTATACTTAACGGTATTCATTATCATATAAATATAAACTGAACAAAAATCTCAACAACAGTGTTTTTTTTTATAGCACACAAAAGTTGCGCGATAAAATATATTTGATAAAATTGTTGGTATATATGTCGCACTCCGTAAGGATAGCATCGAGAGAATGAAAACATTTTCTATGTGTAGATGATGTGGGGAATATGTTTATTATTTTGCTACCCTGATAGAAAATATCTTTATCACTGTATGATATATGTTTGTTTGTGATATAAAAATGCGTTTGTATTATTTATTATTATTCAAACATATACATATTCCAACCGGGAATATCACTAACGTTAAATACGTTAGAGATGTGTACGAAAACGATGATGATGATGATGAAATTCAAATACGAGATGATGTTATGCTTCGCAAGCATTTTGAGAGCCTATTAGAATTGAGAAGGAAAATCTACTTTTAAATGAGTAAAAAATGAAGCCGTGTCCTGAGCTTTTCTCTCAGAATCACAAGAAAAAAACTTTTCGAGGATTATCCTCTTATAATGAATGTATAACATAAATATGAAATGAATGCAACATTTGTTCATTTAAATGAATGCCTTCTGTTCTTTACATGTCTGATAATAAATAATTCATCTTCTATTATCTCTTTGTAAGACCTTAAGGGCTCTTGTGTGGTTTATTTCTAATAAAAAAAAAACCTTAAGTATTTTTTATATGTGTAAAAATGTTGAATTTTGGCGCCTTCATGTAACAGGCCAACAGGATATTTAGCAAATGTTTCCAATGCGCATGGACCATACGAAAATTACATATAAATACACAAACATAATACGTGTGTGAGAATGTGCTGTGTGATAACTTTTCTATTTTACTGCACATAACCACCCTCTTGTTGAAATTTTGTTTATCGTTTTTACGTTTTTACCGCCACCATACTGCCTCGTCCTCTCTAAATATTATTATACTATTTACTATTTACTTTACACATTTTCTGTTGTTATTCGTCCTACATTTTCTACTGTTATCCTTGTGAAAAGTTCATAGCTATGTTGACCTTATTTCATTTTAATGTCATCATGATTGTGCATAAGAGGGCACATGAGCGTCATTGGCACAATTTCCCTCTTTTTTTTTCTTCTTTTTATTTTGGTTTTTATTCTTTTAGATATTATGTGTGGAGTACGTATAGTAAGGATTTGTGCTTTCAATTGGAATTTATCTTTTTTACCGGATGTACATCGTGCTACGTTTTCTGTTAACCTATTTCTGTGAATAGTTTTTGTTTTCGATTTCTTGTTAAGGCAGATTCTTTTTATGTTATAAGTAAAGTACGAGATATGAAATTATTTTTTTTTTTTTGCTTCCTTTGCGTGAAAAGAAAGTGAAATGAAAACAAATCTTTATGGAGAGACTGTGACGTTGCCAATAAGAACTATGCTCAAATTTAGATATAAGCATTAACATTTTGCCTTAATGAAATTTACAAGCTTGTCTAGAGAAAGAAGTGTGTTGTGCTCATTGACCGCGTTAGGTAGCAAGAACAGCTTTTTTCGACTTGAAAATTGTAAATAGAACAAATACTAAATCAATGGTAAGTAACTTAATAAACCTGTAGAAAATATCAGAATCCTCTTGGCAAAGAAATTAAATATAAACGGAAAAAAAATCCATTAGGGCAAGAACAGTGAACTGAGTAGTACACCGTCTCAGTTGAGTTAATAAAGTTAATCGAGTGACTCTATCTTAGGAAAATCCTTCTAATTTTGATAAAGATTTGTGAATAGTACGCAGTTCTGAAAAAATCACACATAATGTTTTACCATATAATTCATATTCAACGATACCAGCAGTAGTTATTTAAGTCAAAAGTGACTTTTTTTAAGCAGAGTAGGTAGAGTTATTTAGGTCAAAGTGAAAAAAACATAAACAATATTTTTAGCAACGATTTGCTATTATCGATGTATTCAGAAATGTATAAAACGAAAAAAATGGTCCTAAAAAGCGTGAACAAGAGGAAGCCAAGTTATATACAGCAAGGGAAGAAAGACGAAAGAGAGAGGGAAGGGAGAACGAGGGCTAGAGAGAGGGAGAAAAAGAATGAGAGAAGGAGAAAGAGATAGAGGGCGACAGATAGTGGGAGAGGGCGAGAGAGAGGGAGAGAGAGAGAGAGAGAGAAAGAGAGAGCGGGAGAGAGGGGGGAGAGAGAGGGAGAGAGAGAAAGAGAAAGAGAGAAAGAGAGAAAGAAAGAGAATTAGAAAGAAGGAAAGAAAGAGAGAAAGAAAGAGGGAAAGAAAGAGAATTAGAAAGAAGAAAAGAAAGAGAGAAAGAAAGAGGAAATTTCACGAAATTTTTGGTCGAGAAAGTGTACCTAATGTGTCAACAATACCAAGAGTGGTCAAAAAATTTCAGAAACTAAATCGAACATAGACAATAAGTCTCCTTCGTGTGTTTTGAAAACATTGTTACAGCAAACGAGAGTGTCGCCACAAACCCGTAAACATCAATTAGGCACCGTTCTCAACAATTTTAAATTTCACGTAGCACTACGTAGCGAATTTTGACGAAAGATCTTCAGCTCTACCAATAAAATACAATATAAAAATATCACACTAACTTAAAAAATATCTGCTTTCATTTTTAAATGTGCACTCTTGTTAAAAAGCTCTTTATTATCCATAGTATATATTCCTCTAAACATTGATACAAAGGTTTTCCAGCGCCAACTGAAAAGGCAGTTTATACTCAGTTCTGATTATCTAAGTTGTACACCCACATAACGAAATAGTTTGTAATTTTCTTAAATATTCTTTTTTTATATGTTTGTGTAGTTATTTATTTATTTATTCATTTTTTAATATTAGAAAAAATTCAATGAGTTCCAATCCGTTAAATCTCTCCACGATTCAGATCGAAAAACTTGAAAACATGTTCCACACTCTCTTAGCAAAAAGATTACAAACTAAAGTAGAAGTCTATTCAGAACTTGACGCAAAGGCCCACCCAGTTATATCGGTAGCATTAATACAATTCATGAAAAGAACGTTTTCATTCATTGACTTTTCTGAATTTGACTTTTGTTCGTTACTTTTTCTTATTACTACGTCCCAGTTTCTTCGGAGCACTTTTCTCCAATTTCAATTCAATTTTACAAGTGTTCACTTGCATTCATAGGCCTTTGAAATGTTGTTTGGAATCTTTTTTTTTTTTCGTTTCAAATTATTTTATTCATTCCGTTGTCATTCTAATTTGCAACCTGAGTCATAATTATGAATGCCTAACTTGAAAGAGGAGATAAAAAGAAAAAGAAGAAGAGAAAACAATTGTGTGAAAGTTATGTTTAATTTAAAGCGACTGTTGGATGCCTCTAGTCGTGCTTAAAAATCTAAAGAGTGACATATAGGATCTTATGGTTCTACTTAAAAAGTACCTTAAAGTAACTCAAGTAAGAATTAAAGACAAATTATACAAGTAAACATATAATAATTAAGCCCGATGACTAAAAGCAGATCATATTTATTTTTTATGTGCAATTTTGTATTATCTGCTCCAGCTGACAGTGCTTTCTTCAAATGTGATTTTTGGGCATTTTACGCATTTTCATACTCTGTATTGCTGCTATTCAGGGATTTAGGTTTATAAGCGGGGTTTTAGGGGTCGATTGAGACCTTACGTGTAAAAGAATATCTACAATATAGCCCATATAGGGAAGCAGATCTGCAACATTCGAGTTGCATAACCCACCCGTATTATCATATATTATAAATGGATTGATAAACTTAATATATTTTTATTATTTAAATGTTTAAATGGTTATAATAATAACCTGAAATAATATTCAGTGTGTAAAAAAGGTAACAAGTAGTCCATCGTTATGCATAATTTACAGTTAATACATTTAGGAAGTCGACTCGGGAGAAAAGTAATAAAATATACCATAAATACAAATGCATGACAAAAGCACAGATGCAAAACGAATCAAACGACATAAGAAAAAAATAAAAATAAAAATAAAAAACGAATAAAAATAGAAATCAGTTGAAGAAAATGAAACATCGTTGTGTCTGCTTCGTAATGATACACAAAGCGAAAGGTAGGGAACAATATAAAGAACTAAATAAATAAATGAAATAATGTAGTTACATATACATTTCAACGAATCTTAAATACTCTACTTGCTTAATTCTTAAAAGAGATAATTTTAATTAAACGCTTAATTTATCAAATATTATCCAGAGTATCAAGCATCGGGCTTAACATTAAGTTCTAGATAGAAAGGAATAAGTTATTAGAAAAGTAATTCGAGTCTTTTTTTTTTTAAATATTCAGCTCATTTTCGAACTCGATTTGTAGAATTAAACTAAAGAGCTCTTCTGATTTCTGTCCAGATTTTACATGACTTTTAGTTTTCTTATAACAAAAGCCAGCTTTAGCTCATGACTTGTTCTTTACCCGTACGTGGCAGTAAAATTAACAAGTACCTTTAGGTTAGTATTAAAGGATTTTCTTAGTTCCTTGATATAAATTTCTAGATGCTACCATGAAAAATGATAAAAAAATTACTGTAAACTTATTCGCCGATAGTGGGTGTATATGCATAAATATGTAAATATAATATTTTAATAATTGTTTGTAATCTCTTTTTTTATGTGTTGCTATATAGAGAAGCATCAACTGTTTTTGGAAAACAAATAGAAAACGAAAAAAAAAAAAAAAATCTCAAGGCACGGATATTTTGTAAACAATGCAACATGAACACAAGAAATAGGAGCAGAAGGTAACGAAACAGAGCAACAGAGTGCCAGTAGTTGCAATAGTACGAGTACTAGTACTAGTGGTAGTAGTTGATAATGGCAGTACGTAACGGTTACATATAAAGTTCAAATTCCTTTTTTTTTCTTTTTTTTTGCTTTTTCATTATGAAGTATAGTAAAATTGACTGACTGTCTCTTCTCAAGTATGTAAGTAAGGTTTCGATTACAATACAATCGTTGAAGCAGAAGAGCGAAATGAGAAGACAGACAGACAGACGGACAGACATAAATGCCCTCAAACAAATTATTGTTGAATAGTTGATGCCATTGCTGTTGCTGTTGCTCTTATTTTTTTGTTTTTTTTTTTTTATTCTTATTGTTGTTTTTATAGTTTGCTGTTTAATGACAAACTTTTGATGTGATGTCACGATTTTCGAGGTGTAGTGTTTTGTTCGTTGGTTGTGATATCATTTGATGATTATTGTTTATCCATTTTTTTTTCTTTCTTAATTTTGTGAAAATTGTAACAAACACACATACACACACATATACATACAAAAGAAAATACAAAAGTGAAGAAAACTGAAAACTTTCTCACGAATTTTTCTTTTATTAAAAAAAAAAAAAAATTAAAAGAAAAAATTTTTTTTTTAAAGATTTTAACTTTTTAAAGATCTATTTCCATCCTTTTCTAATCCTTCTGTGTTATCTTTAGTTAACCATGACCTGCATTAAACTGAAACCACTCGTCATAGATAAAAACGAAAAATATTTTATGACTAAACTCTTGTTGACACTTAATGTTCAGTAACAGTTCGTTGCCATCATCACACACATTTCTAACATGATTTGAAATCTTTTAAAAACCATTTCACATTGAGGCGTCAACGATTGTAGTGGCTCAGGCAATATGCAAATTTACAAATTGCTTAATAATATTCAAATTACGTTTTTTTTTTTCAAATCACCATAAAATTTTTGTATGCACATCGAAAGCAAAACTTAGTAGTTACCTGAAGCAATCTTTAATTTGAAATCACAAAAAAAAAAAATAAAAAATAAAAAAAATTACAAATCAATGTCTGTTAACGTGTACAACTTTTCAGTTATCTAACAGAGCGGAATCAAGGGAATGTTAGATTATCGTAATAATTGCAACAATCTAGGGAAACAACATTTTTTCGAGTAGCAATCAGTTTGTCTATAGCTTGGCCTTTGGATGGTGTACAAAGTAAAAAAAACGTATTTATATATTCTGACTAAAATTTAGACATGGTTCCGACTAATTTCGGTATGATTTTGGGATGTTTGTATAAGCGAAGATTTGTTTCTATTTATTGAAGTTAAGAACTTAAACGAAACTTTAGAGTTTGAAGAAAATCTGAAGATAACTTGGAAAATTATTATTGTTTTACGAAATGCGAACGTACTCTTCAACGGATGTTGCTTATTTTTGAACTTGATCTGATTAAAATGATAAAAAAAATTTGAATTTGAATTTGAATTCGATTTTCCTGTTAAAAGAAGTTTCAAGGTCCCGTTGTGGTTTTGACAGACTGGCAAACTCAAGACGTATAAATTCATAGCATAGAAATGTTGACAGACAGACTTACGGACATAGCTAATAGGTTGTTTAGAAAGAAATGTTGTTGCTTTATTTTTTATTTATTTATTATTATTTTTTATTAGTTTGTTTACTATTATTATTATTATCGGCTCTGATGCACTATCTGTGAAAATTAACGTAATAAGGAAAAGTTACCTCTGACTTTTTATCCGAATATTCCATTTAAAGTAGGTACGGCATTCAATTTAGTAATTTTTCAAAAATAATGTTGACAAAAAATATAGAATATTATTAATTCTCAAATAGAATTTAATATTAAAGTTAGTCAATAATTGAAACTAATAAATAAATAAATTTAACTAAAATATGAAGAGACGTATTTTTTGACAGAGGTGTGATATTTTTATTGCATTGCTTAGTAGACATGTTCCCTTGAAGTGTGAAATAAAACATTCGTTAAATACCCTCCACGGCTCTGATTTCAAACCATTACTCTTTTTATGAAATTTTCGATGACTTTTTGACTCTTCGATCTGGTTTAAGCTCCTAAGTAGCTTGAATCTTGTATGGTTGAAAGTGGAGGTCTTTCGTCAAAATTCGCTGCATAGTTCTTCGTGAAATTTAAAGTTGTTGAGAGCGGAGCCGAAGTAATGTTTTCGAATTTTCGACAAAACTCTCGTTTACAGCAGCAATGTTTTCAAGAGATCGCGCGATAGGCACCCTGTTGACCGACCGCATACGCATCTTTACTGTCTATATCCGATCTAATTTCTTTAAATTTTTCGAAGACTTTTCCAATTGTTGACACACTGGCACTTTTTTAACCAAAAATTCCGCGAAGTTCACGAGCGGTCTCAGCTTAATTTTCCCTTTTTTTTAATGCGTTTTCATGATTACGACGCATTTACTTCTTTCCATAGCGCCTCATTTTTAATAATCGGAACAATCTTTGGTGTTACAAACCTTAGATAGTTCACTCTTATCGAGGCTCTCTTTATTAACCTCGACCTTGTAAAAATATATAACCAATAACAGTTGGGCTGAAAATTTCGTAGGCTAATATAGAAAAATTATTTATTTGATAGAATTTGATTTTATTATTCAATACATTTGCGTTCGAGAGCGATACAACGATTATAGCGGTCATACAATTTTTCGATACCATTTTTTAAGTACGATTTGTTTTTAGCCTCAAAATAGTCGTGCAGTCCACTCGGCTGACTATCGATTGGACTCCGGTGTGAAATGATGGCGCCATGTTTCATCCATTGTCACATATCGACCCAAAAATTCGGGTTCATTTGAACAGTTCCAAACAGTGCTTAGAATCATCAATTCGTTTTAGCTTCTGATCGTTTGTGAGCTCACACGGTACCCACTTTGAACAGAGATTTCGCATATCCAAATATTCATTCACGATATATCTAACAAGTTTCTTTGATATCTTTAGGGTGTCAGTTATCTCAATTAACTTCACTTTACGGTTATCCGAAATTATTTTGTGGACTTTTTTGATGTTTTCGTCAGTAACAGTCTCTTTGAGGCGTCCAATGCGTGCGTCGTCATCGGTGCTCATTTCGCCTCTTTTCAATTTAGCGAACCACTTTTCTACGGTTAATTTTCCTGGTGCAAAGTCCGAATAATGTTTATCAAGCCAAGCCTTGACTTCAATAATATTTTGTTTCGTATTTTTTTATTAACGCACGAAATTCCTTTTTATTCATTTTTTCAAACTAACAAAAGTTGCTTCACTAAAAATGCTATAACTCACATACTAATAGTGCAATAGCTGTCAAATTTATACATGTGCCTTTTGAAGATTATGGCTAACTAAAAATCATATTGATTTAATACTGTTAGCGCCATCTATGTGTCAGCCTACGAACTTTTCAGCCCACCGGTTAGTTTTGATCAGTTAAGTTATAAACTTATCATGAGCTGCCTTATGTTCAATTTAAGTAAAATATAAGATTTTTTATCTAATTTCGTGTGTGAATTCATATCGAAAAGTGTATACAGATGCCGCTAAAATTTACAAAAATCCAACTAAAGTTATTACTTTTTTGAAGAGTGGGCCTTTTATAATGGTTTGTATGTACGTATGCTTTCTTTCTCTTGATGATTTTAATTACATCGTAATGGGAAAGATTTAACTTCGGCTACTCTTATTTTATCTTTCGGTAAAGTTTGTGTAGGCTGTGACTATATATAATCGTAAGAGTTTAATCACTCAAATGCAACCGTAGGACTAAAAATTCAACAGCTTTACGCGACTGTAATAAATTTCTACCAGTAGATTAATATTTACATTCACATGTGTGAATCGATATATGAATGTAAGTTTTTTAACATAAACTTTATGGTTTATTTAAAAATGGCACATGCCAACCATATGGATAACAATGCTTGTAAACGTGTATACATACATCATAAAATCATTCATATACCTACTGATGGAATAGCTATGAAATAATGCACATTAAAACACACACACACACATATATATATGTACACATGTGACGGGACAACGGGGCTAAGCACAGTTTGATGGAAATTGCACGTACGTGTTAAATAACGAAAATATGTTAACAGTTTTCTGGCAAATATTAGTGGGAAAATAACTTGAAAAATATTTACGGAAATTACACGATTTGCTAACACATTTTCTGAAGTCAATGAAAACATAACACATGAGATTTTAATTTAAACCTTGAATCCTAAAAAGTTTTATTAGTAAATTGAGAGATTGAAATGGCATTTTTGATACCCTGCCTTTATATGCTAGAAGAGAAAAATATTCTAAAATTTTTTTCCTATCGTGAACCTTTCGAGTTCAGAATTTCCTTTTAATTTATGCGAATAATCTCTGAAAGTTTAACAAGAGAACGTAAACAGAGAAAATCAAGAATTTATTGACTAGAAAATAAAATTGTATCTATTCTAAAGTGTTACGAACATAATATTTAATTTAGGATACTTTCATTCTCTGGCAGTAAATATGAAAAATCCTTATATATATATACATATATATATTTTTTTTAGCCATTAAGATATGGAATGCCCCTATGTGTATGCTGTAAACACACTCTCACCAAACGGGGGAAAACGCAAAGGAATATTTCATCTAAATGCATGGTTTTACCTCCGATTATTTTTAAAAATAATAACCACAATATCTTTATTAGTAAATCATAAAAATAGTTAGAATAAGGTTTCTCCCAATCGATACGGAATGTTCGACTATATGCTGGACAGATTTTATAGTTTCAGATGAGGGAAAGTACCGACACTAGACATTTAGTGAATTTAATACACGTTGAAATAACCATCAATGTCAGTCAATATGAGAGTTTACAATCAGCATACATATGCTGTTGTGCACTAGTGTCGCATCTATAGATAAACACTATGGGCTTAAATAAATTGTGTGTTACTGGATTTGCTGCGTATTTTGTATTTTGTAAGATGATACGCTTTGTGTCTTTGAAAACCCAAAGGCGTTAAAATAGCGAAACTAAACATACATGAGTTTGTTATCGTTTCAAATTAGCCTTATGAGAGAATGTGAAAATTTTCCAATCATCATTTTAGTAGCATACGTTTGAAATGCGATAAGAAGTTAAGCGAAGCTAATGAATCTGTAATTATCTCAAGTAAAAAAACTATATGTGAAGAGGGAAGAAGTAGGGATATGGTGAAGGATTTCTCGATTGTCAAAAATATTTATTTTGAATCGGATATTGTCATTTAAGTTTGTTTTTAATAAAATTTATCTTTAATAAAAGATCATGATAACAATAGTCAATATTTCGAAAAATCATCCCGTTAACATTTTAGTTTTGAATAATAAATTAAAACTAATAATAACAAATTGAAAATAATAATAAATTAAAAACAATAATAAGTTAAAAACAATAATAAATAATAATAAATAATAATAACATAATTAATAAATAATAATAACAAATTGAAAATAATAATAAACTAAAAATAATGATAATAAATTAAAAACAAACAAGAAAATTATATTCGGCTGTGCTGAAATTTTTATATTCACCACCTTTATCTTGAAAAAAGGGGAAAAGCCAAATTGTTATAGGTGGGCGTGGCCATGAAAGAATTTCCAATGTTTTCGCCAAATTTGAAGCCGATACCTTCATTTTTTGGGACCAGGAAAATGTTTAACAGAGACGTGACATAGAAGGACAGACGGACATGCTTAAATCGATTCTAAATTTGATAATGATTAAGAATATATATATACTTCGTGGGGTCTCTGAAGTTTCCTTTTGGTAGTTACAAACCAAATGACTAAATGAAATATATCCTTCACCTTTGGTGGTGGGTTTAATAATAATATATAGTAATAATAAATTGCAAATTATAATAATTAATAATAATAAATGAAAAATAATTATAAATTAAAAAAATTAAAATTAATAAATTATAAATAAATTTGTACAAAATGTATATATTTTTTATAGATTTCTTGTTGTTGAAGATGTGTAGTGCCAGGAATTATTGACCGATATATTACATTCTAGTTATGAGTAATGGGTTAATTTTGGAAAGAAGAGCTTTAAAAGTAATGAATTAAAAATAATAATAAATAGAAGGTGTGTAGTCTTGGCTGCTGTTATCTGAACTATACTTTGATGGATGCAGCTGGTGTTTAAATAGCTTGATTGGATATCAAACTTTTCGCTTTTCTGTTATAGTATCTAATGGCTTTCGGTGGTTAGTAAAAAAAAGTAAAAGCTTTTTATTATTCAAAATGTAAAGCAAACTTAAAGTATTGCTTCCGAAAAAGTTTGATAACACATCTACGGAACGCGGTTTTATAATAATGTAGCCGTCTAATGGAATGTCTTAATTACCGGTAGAAGCTGTGTAAAAAAAAAACGAAAAATATAATTCGTTGAAGACCTTCATAAATATTATAACCCTTGCATTGGTCTCAAATTCAATACTTACCCTCGAGCTGAATGCAATTAAAACTTTTTTAGAAATTGTCTTGTTATTCATAAGCAACTATTGCTCTATGATCTAAGGTCATCTATTAAATACAAAACTGTGCTTGCTTATCTTAATATTTGCGATGATTTCAACTAT
>KK351144.1:600048-634362 GCA_000671755.1 Glossina brevipalpis
ATAACTTGAGGCATCTTCAACGTCAGGCATAACTACCTTGTATCATTACACAACCTTAGCATTTTTTAATTTCAAAGTACTATCTCTATGCTTTATGATGCAGTATGGTTGCAAACACAAGCCGCCCTTATATTCTCAAAAGTTAAAACATATGGAAAGTAATGTAAACGAACACAATGAAGTCGAGCTTTTATTCTCCCCCAGGCATGGGAATGTAAGCGCGGCTTACAGCCTATAAGGTATGTCGCTGTGAGACTCCTTTTTCTTGAGCACTAAAAGCCGTTTGTAAGAACTTTTAGTTCTGGAGGATAATTCGCTGTTGGATCCATTAACGAGGATGATGACGGATAATGAAATATGGAAAAGACACAATATCTAAAACAAAAAAAAACCTAAGTAGACCAAGTAAAGCATTTAAGTGTGTAGTACGTTATGAACTGCCCTAATGTCACGCAATCGTCGATACCGCCGACAGCTGTAATGTAGTAGATTATCAAATGCACAACGGCCGTACAACTGATATGGTGACAAAACAATTTCTTACCATACCGAAGTTTGGTCCTAGCTCGCATGCAATATGTGATTACAAGGATGGACAGAAGATCCATTTATTATATCTATTTCATATAATCACACAGTTGCGTCATATAGATTTGAGAATATATTCATACATACAAAAATGCATAATACGCCCTTTTTTAATACCCACCACCGAAGATGAGGAGTATATGCATTTTGTCATTTTGTTTGCAATGCCCAGAAGGAACTTTAGAGACCCCACAAATCAGTGTCAAATTTAGAATCCATTTAAGCACGTCTGCCTGTCCGTCTCTTTGCGTAATGTCTGCGGTAAACATTTTCCAAGCCGCAAAATTGAAGGTATCGTCTTCAAATTTCGCAGAAACATTAAAAGTTCTTGCAAACAGGTTGATTTTCAAAATGTGCTAAATCGGTCGAAGGACACGCCCACAGTACAACGTAGACTGTTTCGAAAGCCAAAAAAATTGGGTTTTTGCTCATTACTCGTAAATCATAGTAGATTGATCTATAAAAATTTTCATGACTAATGCGCTGGCTATCCCGTGGTGTCTGTGTAAGAATAGGAAGGATCGACCAGGCCCACTCGATATAATAGAATATTGACTTTAATTTTTTTTTTGAAAGCGTTTGTTACATTAAGAAAGATATTTCAGAAACCCCATAAAATGCGTATATTCTTTATCAGTAGAAATTTGGGAATCCATCTAGACGTATCCGTCCATCTATCCGTCTGCGCGTCTGAATATCTCGGTAATGTCTGTAGTAAACATTCTCTTGGCTATAAAAATGAAGATGTAGACTTCAAATTTGGCAGAAACATTGGAAATTCTTTCATATAAGTTGCTACCAAAAATGGACTAAATCAATATGAGTCCATGCCTATACTATAATATACTAAAAGTTGAAAACACGCCTTTTTTCTGGCTGTTTTGCCCATGACTGTAAAATAAAAATTTCCACTGTATATCATAAAAACAGAAAAAAATCTGCTATAAGCCCACTTATTAAAATTTTGTTTTCCCCGCTTTTTTAAAGATAAATATGATGGGTATAAACGATTCGGCATAGCCGTATATGATTTTCTTACTTGTTATTATTGTTTACAACTTAATATAGTAGCTCTCAGTAGCATTCTAAGACGATTTCAAAGAAACAGACGTTAAATAGTTAAATACTTAAATACACATCAGGTATTCAAAAGAAAGCTGGAAACTACTTGACTTTTTGTAATAAATCTTTCACAGCCTTACACTTGACTTTGCATAGAAACTTATAAGTACGCCTATCTGTGCTCACTGAGAAAGATGTGTGAAAATTTCATTTTTTTTTTGCACACACATACATACATACATATATATATATATATATACTATACATTATATACTATACTATACATATATTTATATATTATAGTAAAATCAAAAAGGCTGTTTACGTCTTAATAAACATAATGAAATAACTACAAACTTTAATTTTTTTATTTTAAAGGCAAAAACGTGAATTATTTTTCTGATTTCCTTCGGATTAGATACTCTGTTTGAATAATAATTAAATGTAAAATTCAAATATAAATTCTTGTTCCAATAATATTCAAAATTTGTAGCCGACATGTACGTAGACTTTTTTGATACACTTTATACTTTAAATGCTGTCAGGTAAATATTTGTCTATAAGTTGGCAGAAACCTGTCAAGTAAAAGCAATTACGTTTATAATATTTATGCGTTGTTTTGTAACCAATAAGTGTTTAAGTGTTTGTTTATCATTTAAATATAGTTGGGTTTTCCCCTAATTAGAGTATAAGTGACGGATTTTCATTATTAATGAGTTGTTTTTCCAATTTTTATATTACTACCCTTTATTAGATATTACGTAACTATTGAATTTCATTAGAAAAAAGATTTCTTCTCATACATATCGTTAACCATATATACGATAACATTAATCAAGGAAATGTTTAACTTAACATGAGTTAGACGATAATAAATGATTTTGAAAATTTCCAAAAATTACGTCTGTTTTCTTTTTGATGGTTTTTTCCATGATGATGATGAGAAAAAAAAAATCAATTAAAGAAACAAAGATCTTTTGTGAAAATTTTTATGGAAATGTATGTTTAAAGACTGACATAATATAGCCACATTAACAGTTTTCTAATTGATAATGTGGTAAATAAAACATTAAAGAAAAAAAAATTATTTTTCCAAGTTATCAAAGGGAAATCTTCAGAAAACATATTCACTTTTTCTTTATTGAATAAAAATTTTGTCGTTGTTTACCAAAAGAAAAAAATCGTGAAACATTTGCTGTAATTGTTATAAATGATGCGAGCAAAACAGCAAAATTTAAACGATAAAATCAAAGCAGACAAAAGAGGCCACACTAAAAATTGATGAATCCACTCTGGTTATCACTGATATGTAATCGGTGGCGCTTCTGGCGAAAGTGAAATTATTAAGAATTTTTGTTCACATAAAAGCAAAGGTTTTGTAATCCAACTTACAATATATAACTTATGTAAGTTTGTGGATTGTGTCGTTCTTGTTATTGTGTTGTTTACTTTTGACCAGGTGTCAATGAATTTCATTTTCATTTGTCACATCATTTGTCACCATTGGCGGGTAACATGTAAAGTTGTAAGAGCACACAGAAGAACAAAGCATATAATTATTCACATTTATTTACATATTTTTAAATACATATATAAAGTCTGGATCATTAAATATATTTTTTTGTAGTTATTATTGAATATCGTTTTTAACGTAGCCTTCCTTTTTTTGTATGTAAAGTCTGTTGTAATTTACAAATACATTTCTGTTTCGTACGTTCAACTCGTTGCTACAAATCAGTGTTAAAGTATAGTCTAGCTAGTGCTAATCAGTTTATTAATATTCTGGACAGTTGTAAGAAACTTACGCTTTTTATATCGACTCATATATGAACTATTGGCAGGATTATATACGTATATGTAGCGTTGGAACATTCAATAAGTTTTATCTGTTTTGCCAAAGAGAAAGAGTGGTAAGTGCTATAGGTATTGTAGCGCCGTACTGAATACCACTGACGCTTCTACATTTGAAAGCACTAAGTTTTTAAGTACGCGCTAAGGCGTACACAATACAGCGTCTTAAAGCTCTGAATAGGTTAAGTTCTGCGCGCAATCCCAAAACCTGTTTTCTGCCTACCTAATCGTAGATGCCTAGATGGTTCATTCTACAATAAAGAACTTCAACATTTATAACCAAAGGTAGGGTCATTGTTCAAGCCTTAAGCTTAGCTCACAAAATAAAACTCAAAGCTGCTAAGATTACTGCCAGTTTATCGGGCATAATAGCTAACCAAAACCCCTTAAATTCCAGTTAGGATATCATAAATAATACAAGGAATGTAATTACCGTTTACGGAGACAAATTTAAAATATTTGTTAGGTTAAGAAAGTAGCGCACATGCTACTTCGCTCCAAGAATTTATTTCTTGGGTCTACAAAGAAAATTAAATATGTCGCCATGCCGAATTTTCTTTATCTACCACGTTTATCGTAGGCCACGCCTACCCTTTGTGGAAGATCGTGGAAATTTTTATTTTCCAGTCTACGAACGGTGAACAGAGCCGCCAGTGTTTTGAGCTTATTTGCGATGCAGTTGTACATGGTAACCGGTTTGGCTTATTCTTAATACCAACATATGGGAAAGAACTTTCAATGTTTCTGCCAAATTTGAAGTCCACATCTTCACTTTTCCGGCCAGAAGAATGTTTACTGCAAACATTACACGAACGAACCGAAGGACATGCTTAAATTGATTCGAAATTTGATGCTGATCAGGAATATATGTACTTTCTGGGATTTCTGAAAGTTCCTTGTAGGTGCTGCAAACAAAATGACAAAATGAATACATGCCGAACCTTCGGTGGTAGTTATAAACAGCACATTAGTATGTCTAGGCATTTATTCGTAATTAGCAGAAGCATTCGGATAGAATGTTAACCGTTTACGTAACCTAGGACCGATTTGGTCCATTTTCAATGCTAATGCTTGCTGGAACTTCCAATGTTTTTGCCAAATTTGAAGCCGAGGATTTCATTTTAGTGGCCAGGAGAATGCTTAGCACAGCATTTGTACAGATAAGCACACAGACTGACGGATGGATACCTCTAGGTGAATTCCGGATTTCATATCGATCACGAATATATACCGCTTTATGTAGTTTCTGAAGCAATTTTCTTAATGTTACAAACGTTTTCATGAAACAATTAAACCTTAATACTCTAATGTATTGAGTGAACGTGGTCGATTCCTTCCATTTTTATAACGATAGTAGAGGATAGTCAGCTCAATAAGCATGGAAATTTTCATACATCTCTTTTTTCTTTTTAAATCAGAGTTGTTCTCCGCTTAGTTTGTACTGTGGGCGTGTCCTTTGATCGATTTGATCTATTTCGAATAGCAATCGGCGCGCAAGAACTTACAAAGTCTCTCTGCTACATTCGAAACCGATATCTTTGCGGCCAAGAGAATAGTTACCACAGACATTACACAGACGGATAGACGAACAGAAGGACAGCCTGACATGATTAGATCGATTTTAAATTTGATGCTGATCGAGAATATATATATACTTTATGGGGTCTGTGACGCTTCCTTCCTGGCATTACAAACACGTCACTTTCGGTGGTGGGGTGGGCGTAAAAAAATATATATTTATTGATTTAAGAAGTAAAAAATCTTTTTGAAGTTTTTTAAAAAATCAAAAAGTAAATTAATTGAAAATTTTAAAAATATTTCGTTGACAATTTTCTATTACTTGAGAACCATTTTTTTTTTTTGGATTTGAAAACAAGAGAATAGTTACATATATTTCTTTACTATGCGTTAAGTTTGATCTGAGCCAAAAAAAAAAACTTTAATTTCAATCTCAAATTTTTAAACAGAATTACTTTAGCAAGACAAATTTGGGGTCTTTTTCCAATACCTCCGAACTTTCAATCAAATATTCGAACGTTGGGCTTTTAATGAAAATAATATTTTGATTTTACTACGTTTATTTAGAAGAACCTTTAAAAATCTATCCTTCAAAAAAATCTATATTCAAACATGGAAGAAATTATATTCTGCTTTGAACCATTGCTAACTTGACTCTAACAATGTACGCAAATATAAGGCGAAGATCCTTTCACTAAATGTAGTTCACAAATCGTATATTGATTTTCGCTGATAAGATTTCAGCATTTCATAAGTGTTTGTTCAAAGTAAGAACTATGTTCGCATTTTCGAGATTAGGATGAAACTTTTCTTCCGATTTATCTGGATTAAGATATTCTGATGAATCGAAATCGATATGATCTTTGAATTTAACTTAATAACATTCTAATAATTCTTGCTTTGTAAAAAAAAAATGGTTTATTCTGTTGTCAATAATATCTGTTGTATGCTGATAACAAATGTTTTCGAATTTCGCATGAACGTGAACTTTCTCATGCAGCTCGGCATACATTTGCACATTTTTTCATCGAAACACTCTTCTGTTTTATAATGCTCGGATTTGTCAAAAGTTTTAAGGACTACTGCGATAATGGCCTACTTTTTACATTCATTTTGGTTACACGTCACACGCGTATATAGAAAAATATCTGTATTCTTGTAAACAGTTGCCCGAATAAATTGATGTTTGATAAGAATTTTACGATAATTATTGAAATCAAAATAAATATATATGGAAGGCTTCATGCATAAGTATTTATGGCTAACCCTTGTTAAAAATTTCAGTTTCTTTCATACCAATGGACGACAATCAAACTTATTGTCTGCGTTTAATTTTTGTTTTTTGTCTTTTGAATTCATATTCTCATATATGCTTAAAACGTAAATGCAGGGAATTTAGCTCAGTATATGTTATAATAAATAAACTTTTTATGACTTTTTATAAACCTTCTTAAAAAGTTTCCCCTTAACATGTATAGACAGTTATTTAGATGAAGAGGAGTCTTGACGACTACCAGGTGTTTAGTTTTTATAAGAATTTCTTTTTTTTTTTTTTGTTTTTTTAGAAAAGCAAAATATTCACGTGTGATTTTTCTACTTGTACATATTAAAAATATATGGAAGAGTATATCGGTAAGCGTTGTATCCTCTATTCACACCCTAAATACCATGTAAGTAGATATTAGCATGTAAACCCAAGTGTTTAATATATTTTGTTGTATTTCGTAGATTTAGGTGAAGTAATTTATTGAAAGTTATTAACGTTATCTTATCGATGAGAATTACTGATTAAAAAGCCTAAAGTAATAAGTTTTTCCTTTAGGCTTTTTGTCAATTTACTCCTAAAGTTCTTTGAAGAACAAATAATTTGCTAAAATAAAAAGGAAACTATAAAAGAGGATCGCGTTCTGTTTTTTTTTAATTTATTCTTTTCACTTTAATTATTTATTCAGTCGTCTATTAGCCACCACCAAATCATTTCCGCTAAAAGCCTTTAAAACTAACAAAGAGCTTAAACAATGAATTTATAATTAAATTAGTGGTATAAAATCATTAATTATAAAACCTTTCTCTAAGTATCATTATATGTGCTTCTATTACTTCAATTTCGTTTATCACAATTAACTTAACAATAAATAAGGAATGATTTTGAAGAAAAGCAACAATAAGAGATTAAATAAAATTCTCGTTAGTCCGGGCCATTTCACGAACTGGCAAACCTCTTTAATAATTTTAAAAAAAAGAGTACACGCTTGACCAAATATTGTTATTACTTACAGATGATAAATTTGTAAACTTTAAGCGGGATTTTTTAGTCGATTCAAAAGAGCCTTTACCTTAAGCCACAATAGTTTTCTGGAGTGATTTTATAACATCGATGTAATATTTGTAATTATGGAATCAAGGTACAACTGCATATTAAAAAAGAGGCTATTTAGGCAAACGTGGAGTTTTTTGTCACACAGGACGGACTCATTAAATTTATTAATTTTGATTAATTTGCGGTGTATGCTTGTAAAGGAATAAATGCGTACTGTCGCAATTCGACTAGTAAAGAGTGTCTCAATAAGAGTGCACTGTTTTATTTAAACGCATTTTTTGAGTGTGTTGTGATTGTAAAGCAGACATGTTCCGGTTAAGTATGGAACAAAATATCCGACAAATGGACCCCGCGACCCTAATGACAGGCCATTACTCTTTTCATGAAATTGTCGATGACTTTTTGAAAAAGATTTGGCTGTACTTCACCGATGACGCGTTCGATCTCAAGCTTGAATTCAGGCTGTTTTTAGTTTACTCACATAAGCACGAGATTTCAGAAAATCTCAAAGAAAGAAATCACACGATGTTAAATCGAATGATCTTGGTGGCCAATTGATATCAAAATTTCGTAAGATGAATTGGTATGAAAATTATTATTTCATGCCGTGCAGTTGAAGCCACAATAATTCCATTATCACATTCCCGTAGCAGATGCCGTTCACATTCACAACAATTCCGTCCTTATTCTCAAAAAAGTAAAAGCTAATCGCACCAATTCTTTCCAAAATTCGTATCAGACGGTTGTTCATTGTGGAGGCGTTTGTTTCTCATGGATCGCTTGAGGATTTTTAGAGCCCTAAAGTCGATAGTTTTGTTTTCTTATGAAGCCACTCAGATGGAAATACTCTGCAACAGTGAAGGTGACTTTTCACTTGTATTGAATCAGACTATATTGATAAAGTCGAATATTGAAAAACAAAAGTATATTTTTTTTACCAAGTTCACGAAATTTTTGTTCGATATATTAGTTATCTATTTAGGCTAAATATAAAGGACCATCTATATCGCATCGTTATGATATAAACCTGCTTCCAGATGCTTAGAGAATATTTTTTCAGAAAATTTTTAAAAATGATAGTTAAAGGAAAATGGAAACCGATATCATAGTATTCCATTATGTACAGGAAAGCAAGACCAATTCGGTGAACATAAAGTCCATACACAAAGTTTTTTTACAGATTAATTTTAGGAAAAATAAAATGATGAAAAAGCTCAAAAGTGCAATTTTATTGTTTCTATAAGAATTCTTAAAAGGACCAGTGAAAAAATTGTACATTTCAAGCTAAGAACTTTCAAAAATTATGTTGGGTCCATATGGACCCAATTAATTAATCATTAATTCAGCGAATGTAATCGTTGTTGGCGGATAAATTTAAAAATAACGTAAACATTTGGATGATGAATACCGTGTTAGAGCCGTTAAAACAAGATCGTTGTATAATGTATCTTATCATTATACTGATAAGTAGAACTGGAGACAGGAAGAAGCTTCTTAAAAGCTTCTATAAAAGGGATGATTGAAACAAATGCTATATACAACAAAAGTTGTGCACACTAAAACGTACTTCAAAGCAAATGCTCCCATCTTTTCCTCAAAAATTAAAGGTAATGCAAGAATCGTTTCAAAGCGTCATAGAAGGATTAATGTTGATGATAAAGCGAATAACCAGAAATCAAGAGAAGTATTTGAACTTCTATGCATGAAGGTCATAGATCTTATTTAACGTTTAATAATCTTTGAACGCTCTGGGGAAGAACAACCCGAATAACAAAGATATTCAATGACAGAACAGAGACCAATATTTTGAACATGTTTGATTAAAAATATACAAGTGTGCTACGAGATTTTGGTCTAAGCGTAAGAAAGGCATATACTTTAAGAACACATCGTACTGTGAGATGTGTTTTTTTCTTTGTTTACTTTTTTCATGGAATGATTTGCTGCACTTAGAGCAAGCTGAACATTAAGATGATTTCTACAAAAGCATCTGCAACAAGGAAGAGAATAAAAGATATACATGAAAACCATATAATATTGGCGCACTTTATCAACTGCAAAATCATTTTCTGCACACTTTACCTATAAAAATGATCACACAGCAGCTTGAAAACAATAAAATCCAAAAATTCCTCCGAATAATGCATATGTACTTATGTATAAAGATATTTTATATGAAATACATGAGACGTACGTACCATACGTACATGTGCACTATGCTTTCATTAATAAACATTGAAAGGAAAACCACCGGTGTTGCTTCCTAAAGTGTTTGTTTGGTGTTCTTGTATACGTACGTTAGTGTGCGCCATCACATGCTTACTATACTTGTTTTTATCGAGGTTTTAGTAATCGTTTGACATTTTAACTCCCTAACTTGGCAGCTGCTTTAATGGCACATAATAAACAACCCCTAGATACGTTAATGAAAACACCTCATGAACAGAAACTACGTCATCGTTACTTCTTATTTGATTTGATTTCTTTAGTGATTTCTTAAGGACGTTGTGTCTTTAAATCATTACAATTCGGACGTTGACTTTACATCTGCGTCTTTCGTAGACAAAAAGTAAGTAAAGTAAACTGTAGATGTATGTGCGCGTACAGCAATGAACCCCCTTATGCTTATATGTATATAATAATTAATTCAAGCAAAAATAATGTAGATAAACAATGAACTGGTTGCTGTTATTATTTTTAAGAGAAAAAAAAGAAGAGAAGAAAGGTACCTGGCAATTTTTGATATTCTTCCTGATTTATTTTTAAATCAGAAGTTGCTTTAGGTGGTTGCCTTTTGTAATTTTTGAAAATTCTTTTGTGTTATTGATTCACAATTTTTATATCCATCATCTTTGCTATGAGGGTATATTAATTTTATTAATCCGTTTGGTTTACTAAAAGTGAATCAGAATCTTGAAAATTCCTTACGTTCCTACTTTATATTCTGTTGTACCTCCATCTCTCCGTTCATCGTTCTATCCATCTAAACGAAAGTCTTTCATTTCGTTCCTCTACCTTTCTATGCTTTTCTGTTCGATTCCTCGTCTCTCTGTTTATATCTTCATGTGTGCTTTTATCGATTTAGATGCACGACGATCCCTCCGAATGTGTAGCACAATTTTGAAAAATCCTTACGCTCTTCCCTTATTCTCTAGTTGTATCTCCATCTCTCCGTTCATGGGTCGATCTATCTAACCGAAAGTCTTTCCTTTCCTGTTCTTCTAGTTTTCTATGCTTTTCTGTTCGATTCCTCGTCTCTCTGTTTATATCTTCATGTGTGCTTTTATCGATTTAAATGCACGTCGATCCCTCTGAGTGTGTAGTACAATCTTAATAAGTCCTTACGTTCTTCCCTTATTCTGTTTCTCTAGTTGTTCCTCCTTGATCTCTCCGCTCATGGTTCGATCCATCCAACCGAAAGTCTTTCCTTTCCTGTTCTTCTACCTTTCTATGCTTTCTATGCTTTTCTGTTCGCTTCTTCGTCTCTTTGTTTATATTTTAATGTGCGTTTCTATCCATCGTTCCTCTGTACCTTTGCGGTTTCTTTTCTCTCCATTCTTCTAACGGAGTTTCTACGATTTAGTCTGTTTCCCTGTTCCTGTGGATCCCGAAATATCCACAAGTTCAACGGATATATAAGTATAATTTGTTTAGACACATAATCAAAAAAAAGAGAAATTTCTTGATATTACTGCAACTTAGAAATAACACCCGACATGGATCGAAAATGTGTTGCAAATACTTGCCTGTGGGCAAGTAGTTCAAAATAATTCCATCTAAACTGTCTATGTGACATCTACATATTTAATAACACAGTTTTTGCGTGCATCTTGGAGTATCTGTTGGGTATACAGGATTCCACTCAGAACGAATATAAATTTTTCTAAAGGATGATAGTGATTGGCATGTAACCGCAATTGTTAGTTTTCAGAAAATGGTTTAGCATGTGCAGACTTTTCTTTTCTTTTATTTATTTTTTTTGTTGTTTTGTTTTTAATCTAACGGTCTTTGAAAATTTGTTACATAACAGCTTTGCCGTATAACATTTCTTACGTAACAGCTGCACCTAACATAGTTAATGTTGCAAAGTATGATAAATTTTGTATGACGATACACAGAGTATTTTGGGTAAATGTATGTGTATCGTCGTCGTATTTTTGTATCACTTAACGCACACGTATACCCTGTAAAAACAAACAAGTTGTTTTTATAAACATTACATATACAGCTGAATCATGTCTTCATTTAGGTTTAGCGTAAGACATAAGCAAATTGTTGTTAAGTTTTTATAAAAAGAAATGCTTCACATCTCTCCAGTGATTTTTGAAATGATATTTTTGGTATCATTAGCACAATGGCAAACCATTGCCGTATAGTTCCTAAATATATACTAATATTGTACTATTATATATATATAATATATAATATATAATATTGTAGTATATTACCTTTAAAAAGAAAGCTTCGAAAATTACACAACATTGCATAGGTAGATAAAAGAATGCAACCAATTGTTAACAAATTGTTGTTGTTGCCGCACCTTCAAATTTCTTTATTCACTTTTATATAGACTTAAACATAAAACATTGTCGAAAATAAACAGGAAAGTTTCAAAATAATTTACTTCGAATTACGTGGCATAAAATGCTTTTCGCCGGCATATCTTACTTTTTCGGCTTAATTCAGTTTCTCTTCTGTTGAATCGAGAAATTCGTAATTGAAAATGAAAATAATACGATATCCGAAAAGTAAAAGCCTGATGAAGGCTAAGCTAACCTTGAGAATAAGCCCGCATAAGCATGACAACGTAATTAGTAAGGGGCAGTTAGTTGAATGCAGTTCTCTACAGGCGGTTTGAACACAACAAAACCGTTACTGATCCGTCGATAACAAAAATTGCGCTACTCAATCGATTCTTAAAGAAAATATGAGTGCAACATGCGAGAAACACGACTAAATGATTTTACGTTCTAAAATCGTACGCTACTAATTGAAAAAGCCCGTTTAAAGTACGCCAACATTATTAACATGAAATTGAAATTCGAATTGCTCGACTGTTGGAATTTTGGGATTATGTCATATTTTTTATTATAACCGTACAGTGTATAAGTCACCGATTGGCATAACTTATTTATTTATTTAAAATACTTCCCGTACAACGTTTCTCACGAAATAAAAATTTAAAAGACCTTGTGTTCATGTAAGAAAAAACCAAAGGAAAATCATTTAATCTACAACGCGTAGAAAAACATGTAGAGTTTTTTAGGAATATTTATAGAATTTCTGTGTGATTGTCTTGAATGAAAGGGGGCAATTTTTGATTAACAAAAATTTTTTAAGTTGACTTATCGAAAGTATCTTACGTGTTTCGTCAGATAATATTACATTAAAGATATTATTAAAAACTCGAATGAAGAGAAGCAAAATGCCATCGCTATCGTCTGTTTATGGTCCTATGGACAATTTGAGGGATCGTCGTGAAATTATAAATTGAATGTTGCTTTGTTTTTATTTTCATTTTTATACCGTATATCACTTGTACAGTCAGTTTTTTCGGATGTATGTAACACAGAGAAGGTCTTAAGATGGCCCCAGTTTTTATTATATCAATGAATTCAGAATCCATTTAAGCCTGGCTGTGTGTACGTTCACATGTCTGTCTGTCCACCAATCCACTTGTCCACCTGTCCGTCTGTCTGTCCGTCAATCTGACTGACTGTCCACCTGCCTGTCCGTTTATCTTTCTGCCTGTTTATCTGTCCGTCTGTCCATTTGTCTGTCCGTCCATCTGCCTGCCTATCCATCTGTCTGCGCATCCTTCTGCGTGCCTGTCCACCTGTCTGTCCGTTCATCTGTCTGCCTGTTCATCTCTCCGCCTGTCCATTTGTCTGTCTGTCCATCTATCTATCTGTCTGTCTGTCGGATGTATGTCTTATAGATGGCAATTTGTAAGATATTTAGCCGAAAAATTCGGTACATTGACGTGGATTGGTTCAAGGACGAACGCTACTGAAAATGAACCCGATCGTCCCATGTTTACGACAACTGCTCATATAACGAAACATTTACAAAGAGTTGTTATATTTTAGTATATAAAAAAATGTGAAAAATTTTATATATATTTTACATATGTATTAACTTCACCGCATTTGGACCAAGTAGGTCCAAATTTTTAATATTTTGTGATGGAAATGAGTTCCTAATAGTAATTTGACATATATGCTATACTAAATTTGGATCACGTGGGTGTATTTTTTCAATAAAACCATAATATATTTATAATTTTTCGTGGTTTCTCACCAAACTAAGAAGAAGTGAACGTGGAGTTATGGGGGACTTTTAAAAATAAATTACGCATCTAACTGGTTACCTTTAAATAAAGTTACTCATATCAGTGTATTGACGTAACAAGAATACTAATTAAATTTGCCTTGAACGACAGGATGCTGGCGTAATGAAAAAGAAAAAAGCTCGAAAATGAAAGAAAGTAAAAATATATAAACCAAGCCTGCTAGGAAAAACAGCAACTAAAATTAAAGATCGGGTTGCAAACTTTCTTAAATATCTCACGGAAGCAAAAGTAGTTAGTTACCTTTCTTAAATCTAATACCAGCACAGCAAAATGTTCCAAAATCCTAATGTATTTGTATGAGGAAATGGATGTAATATCGTTGCTTGTTTTAGTTTAGTGAGAGACATAAATATTATAAAGAGAATAATATGTTTTCCATGCGATTATTGTCTTTCACATTTCCCCGCTGTTTAATTATTTATAGGAATTAATTGATTTCCGTATTTAGTATAGGTTTTAAAAAAATTATATTTAATGTGATTAAGTATTTATTTCATAAATAAGCAAAACTAAGAATATGTTCAAATGTGTTCCGCTTTTAGAGCCTATTCAGGGAGTTTTTATTATCTTTTTTTTTTTTTTATTAAGAAACAAATTGTTGACAACAATAATGCCAACTTATTGACACAATGATGTACCATGAATAGGCTGGAACGGGTAAGCGACCATATTCATCTAAGAACTCCAAAAAAAAAAAAAAAAAAAAAAAAAGCAATCTTTATAATCAATTGAGTACTGATTCCACTGAATATCACGATCGAAATACAAAGAAGCGACAAGCGAGCAGCTGTCTATCACATTGAATGTTGGAGTCTATATAGAATAGCTTCTAGCAGAGATTTTTACAGGTACATATAGCTAGAGTTGGTAAATGTGACAAAAGTCTCTTTATTCGTTTTATTGATATTGCTGGTGAATGATATTTTTTCAATTAGATCGACCAGGTGATTCAACACAATTATTTACTTCCTAACTTATGATCAGAATTTCCAATGAAATGTTCGTATGTGCGCATCTAAGGCGGTATGTTTGTCTCTGTTTCCCTTCAAAGTGAAATTCTTGGAAGTAATTCCATTTGTTGGCTTTTCAAAGCATTTACTCCAATGTGTTAAATGATTTAATGTAAAAAAAAAGAATTCTTTTTATTTTTTTATTTTTTTATTTTTGTAATTTCTCTTGTGTGCACAGTACTTGCGGATAATATCCTTTTGTTTTCGTTCTGCGTTTGTATGCATTTATTAATGCTGCAACAGACACCGGTCGGCCCGTGGCAGTGATTTGTATGTTGGTTTTTTTTTTGTTTTTTGCTTTCTTCTCTTGTCTGTCTTGTCTTTTTTTCATCAACAACAAAAATATTCATTACATTATGGTTTTGTACAAAATGATTTTCATTTCTTTTTTTTTTTTTTTATTAAAGTTATTGTCGACGTAACATTATCGCATTTGGAGAACTTGCGTTTGTTGATGGGGTTGGTCGAAGTGGAAATATTTTTGTTAATTCATTTTGCTGTCATCATTTGTAGCATTAAAAGGTGCATCTTTTTTTAAGGTCTTTTCTTGTGATCGCCTAGAAGGTTTATGATATTTTAAGTGGCAAAAAAATATGCTTTCACAACCGATTATTCCCAGGTTTCTCGAAGATTTTATAGGGAAGACTTTTTAACGGATAAACCTAAACCAGAGGAAGATTAAGTGAAAGCAATTTTTCTTACTTAAAAGCAGTTTGTTTACCAGGACTCAATATTTTGTTACTCATAACTTGGGTATAAGACAATGATATTTATAATATATTTTTGTGATATATTATGATATATATTATAATATATAACATATATTATATTATATAATATATAATAAGTAATATATTATAATATATTATAATAATTATATAATAATTATAATATATTATAATATATAATATAATATATTATAATATATAATATAATATATTATAATATATTGTATAATATATAATATATATTTCTATAATAAATTATTAAGTTCTCGCATCTATTCAGATGACAAGAAGTCTTCTTATCCATGATTCCGGTGCTATATTTAAAAAATACTAAAAACTTTGCTCTCCCAAAGTATTACGCAGTGAAATGCTTTACTATCCCAGCTTTTTAATACATTTTTCAAGCTTTTTCTTAAAATTTTTACCTAAAGGGAAGCAGTTGGTATTCATGTCTCTACTTAAGCTGAGTCTTATTCTAATTCTGAACAAGCAATATAATGGAACATTTATCTATAAAGAAGATGGAATTTTTTTCGTCTCCAAGATGAAGATTTAGCGATCCAAAGGATCTTAATTTTTGAATTCATTTCAAAATAAATTCATCTTTTTTTTTTTTATTATTGGACTTATATATTTTATATTATGTTAAGTATGCTACGAAGATTACTGCCGAAATCTATTGTTTTCATTAACAATAGATTTTGGCACAAGGTGCAAAATGCAGGCCTTCCTTGCGATATCAAAAGACAATATACTCTTTCCAACATAAAAGCAGTATTTGTAATGCAGCAAGTGTTCTACGTTCAATAGAGAAAAATCTGAAATGAAAAGAGAGTAAGCGCACCTGCTGTAATACGCAAAAAAAAGAAAACAATAAAAAAATGAAAAGATCACAATAAGCCGAAATTGCTTATAAAAAAAATGAGAAAAAAAAAAGTAAATAAATATGATTAACGAAAAAAGTTGAATGAAATTTCTCCCTAAAGGCAATATCTAAACATGTGCCATGTGACGTAAAAGAAAAATTTGATTTATTGCAAACAGACTTACGCGTTGCTTCCCGAAGAAAAAGCTTTTTGTAAACAAGAAACTATTTGTGTTAAAAACAAATATTGTTTGTTTGTATTCTTTTGAATTTTTTTGTTTAATTCTGATTTTCGATCGTTGGCCGATCATTGGCGAAAGTTTGGTTACATATTTCTTATAAATCAATCCCGTTTTTAAACCAAAAATAGCTGTAATTTGCATGCAAAATCTATACGCAGTAGCTAGAAAGCAAAGAAATCTTGAATAAACTTGAAATTTTCAGAATTTTAGTTAAAGTATTTTAATTGAAGAAAGTAACTTCTAGGCGGTCAAAATTTTCGTTTAATCACATTCGTATTTAAAACTATTCTTATAGCTTAGCTAACTTACGATATCTAGAAAATATTCATGTATTTTTCATTTCGAAGAGATCTGATGAGTTTATATAAACTTTACGTGATTTCTAATGATTTTTCTTGCGTGTTACAAACGATATAAGAGATTTAACTTATCTATGCATTCTTTAGGGAGTGCTGTAAAAACAATGACCCATGACGGTAAATATGAATCTCAAATAACAAAGTAATTAACTAAAATTATTACTACTTTATTTACTGTTTAATTTTATTTTGACAATTACGTCGTCAGACAAATATTATTCTCATGGAAAAATTGTTTATTATAAAAGAATTAAACTTTACAAAAAAACTTATATGTTTATTAGTTTACTCTTTGTACTGTTTCGTGGGTAATACCTAGAAATATATTTTTCTCTGTTCATCTCCGTTTCTCCGTGTTTTTCAAGAAAGAAAGATATATGCGTAGAGACGTAGAAATGTAAAAATACGTAATTAATGTAATTAATGTGTTTTCTAAAGGATTTAATCAAAATTTGGTCTGTTTAGACAGGACATAAATGAAAATATCAAATTTAAATTTTTTGCAAATAAATTACATCTCCTTACATACATAGTTTTTTCTGGAGAAGCATTTTATTTTTTATTCAATACACTTAATAATAAATATTTTGCTGCGTCAGGGGTCTCAGAAGACTTCAAAATTTCTTTAGATAGAAGGCTTTTACTCTAAAGAGGTATGTAAAGTTAAGATACAAACAAGTAAGGTTATTGACGATTGTATTTAAAGACCGAAGAAATGCTGAAGAAATTTGTGATAAGAGGAAAAACATCGAATAAGGTTACTTTGGATCAAAAGAGGTCTTTGTTCTTTGAAACGATCCGGTCAGGGATATTTATCAAAAATCGATTAATATTACGGCTTGTATGTCCTAAAATATAAGTCCATCCAATAATCATTACAGATTAGTGGATATAGAGAGTCGAGAAGCAAACAATATTATTCGCAGAAAGGCTGAAGAAATTCGTGATAAGGGCAAAAGGAGCGATTAAAGTTGTTTTCGGCCGAAAGAGAGTTTTTCTTTTGATGAATACATCCAATAAATGGTTCTTATCAAAATTCGATTAATGTTACGCCAAGTGTATCCTAAAATATAAGAGCATATGAAAATCACAGTGAGCTTGAGAAGCAAATAATATTATTGGAGATCGTATCTAAAGAGCGAAGCTATGCTGAAGTACTTCATGATAAGAGCAAAAGCATCGAATAAGGTTTCTTTAGACCAAGATAAGTCTTTTTTTATTGAAAGGATACGATAAAGGGTTTTTATCAAAAATCGATTAATACTAAACCAAGTGTATCCTGGAATATAAGAACATCTGATAATCACTATGTCAATAAAAAGGTTCATAGAAAGCAGAAAAATTTCAAAGTGAATCCAATGGTCTTGATTCAAAGCTTGGCTAATGGACCTATAGAGCGAAGTAATTACATTAGGAATTGAGGGCGGTTTAGATATATGAGATTGATAGAAAGCGGGCCTGGCAACCTGGCAACCTCGTCCGCTTCCTCCTTACCGTTAATCCTAATTGGAAGGGAATGCAAAGTATTTTGAAATTGGTTTGATATATTGGAGGTTAAAAGGTAATTAAGAATACCTTTAAAATTGAATCGTACTGCCCTGATGACACTAAGGCTGTCGACGTAGTAGCATTATTGATAGAAAATTTTATCTTTAATTTATTTGAAAATTGCCTAAGAATTAAAGAAGCAATCTAAAGTAGCTTTGAACAACAACATTAGGGCTGAATACATAATGATACCTAATGATGGCGAAGAAGCAATTTTTTTACGACAGATATTAGGTGCATTTTACAGTAACAATAATAATAGATCAATATTTCCGCATGTAGATAATGAAGGAGGTTTGAAAAGTTATAGTTCACAATCGTAGTAAGCACGTAGGTGTTAAGCAGCGATATATATGTTGTGAACTTGACTTTAAATACTGCCAAACATATGGCAATGATGAGGTAACTGATATTTGGCGAAATATCAGAAACTTCTTAAACTTATAAGTCTAAAGTAATGAATCTAAAAATAAATATTTGCATTGGTGACTAGTGCCTAAAGCTCTGTTCAAAATCAACTTGAATTATTTTATTACATAAAACACAGTTTTCACAGTTCCAGTTTTCTCATAACCAGAACATAAAGTTCAATTCCAATGAATTTCACTTGCTTCCATATGGAAGCGCTTAATTCTATTTTAAGTTCTATTGGATTTTCACCGATTCTACTGCTACTAATTCGATTATGAAATTTATAGTGGCTATATCAAGGCTGTTCGGTCGGTTAAAGTAAAATCCTCTGCTTATCACGCCCGTCTTAGAAAAACATGCAAGTGAATATTATATTTTTTTATACGTATATTGATCTCATATTTCTTAAAGCATCGATTGTAAAACAGATGCAAAAGAAATCCTATTAAATTTGCATAGTTTGCTAAATTCATAAAAATTTCACTATTATGGTAAAGTAATGTTTTTTCCATTATTTTCAATCCTTTGGGAAACCCGCGGTTTATTGTCGGTATTTACAAAATTGGAAATTTTTTCGCGTTTGGAATTTTCGTAACACAAGCAGTCAACTCATTTCAACTATTTACGCTAACATCTTTCCCTTATGCATCATTCTAATATAATATTTTTTTTATCTCTTTTTAAAAGCATTAAATTTCTTTTTAAATGTTATCATTCAATGTTTACACGTTACATTGCTTCGTTTCATAAAGTTTCATAATTAAATTTTAACTTTATGAAAGCAGCTGGACTAAAGGAAATTTTCATGTTGATTATCAATATAAAATTTTGCATTTATTTGTAAAAGTTTCAAGTTATAGCAGTTTAGTTTGGATTGGCAAAAGATTAAGAATGAAAAACGAGAGTTTTTTTTTTTATTATGATTTAAAAGTATTCTTTATATGGTGGAGAGATGAATTACAATTTTATATCAAACTTCAACTTTGATTTTGTCACACGCAGGTTAGATTCAGTTCAAATCTTAAGCTAATTCATTAGCTTTTTGAAGTTTTTAAAGCTTAGGAGTTGCAGGAGCTAGACGTAAGTCCACCAAGGCTTTTCGTGTTGATAATTCAAACTTCGAATTTGTGTCTCATCTGAAATAGATTACAAATGGATACGTGATTAGGCATTCATGGTTAAATCGAGCGATCTATATGTGACGAGATATATGTATACATTTTCGAACTTTCCAAGCGAATATTTCTAAGTGCAGTTTTGGTTCCATAGAAATTCTTCATATATTGAAAAAAATTTAAAGCTTGGTTTTAAATATATTTTACAAAAATAGACTGATTTTCAATTATTGATCTTGTAATAATCTCTTAAGATTTGACTTAAAGTATTCGATGAAAGTTGACACATTTAATAAGCACATTGCTTCAATATAATAAATATAATATTATCGTCGAAAAAAACAGTTGTCGTTAGCTCTGAGTTATAATTGACACCTAACATAATTTCTATGATTGGGAGGGTACCTAGCATAACATCATACTTTCCCATTATGTAGGCGAGAGAGACAGAGGGAAAAACATTACTATCAGACAAAGCCGAATCGTTGAAGCCCAGCATTTATATAGTCACCTTTAAGAAGGAAATATATACTGGGAGTATACATAGCATGGATATATATTAACTAGGTTTTTGGATACTTTTAGATAGTATTTGTGGATAATTTTGATGAACAAAGAAGAACGAGAATCTAAGTAATTGTTAATGGACAAATTCGAAAATGTCTGAGACAATATCTATTTCACATTTCATTACATAAATATATATGAATCAATAATGATATAAAAAATCTCAATATATATATATATATATATCCTATAAATATACACATATATCCTTTATATACACATATCTTACATATTCTACATAAATCCTATATAATATATATATATATAATATATTGAAGATTTAAATGAAAATTTGGTAAGAGGAAGTGTAAAATTTAAATTATATCTTTTTTTTTTCAAATCGTGAAGAAATATAGTCCTTCTAAAAGGATATTTTGTTTTTTGTTGAACAACTTTTCTCATGCAATTGTGTCAGACGTCTGTTAAAGCCAAACTGTAGAGTGTAGAGTAGAGTATTCTTTTAAATATCCTAAATACAAAATAAATCATTATATATTAGGAAGTGAAAAAAAATTCCTCTATTTAAAGAGCGACAATCGTCACTAAAAGAATAAAGAGTGTGAAAGAGAATGAATGTCTGCTAGCAATGTCTGTTGTACCTGCCCTACTGACAGCAGACAGCCATGTGTGATGAATAGTGGTAGCATGTGCCAACGTTTGAAGAGAAAATTTTCGTAAATTCGATCTGGCTAGGCGGAGAATGTAAATAACATACTCTAGGGGAAGAAAAATTAGAGAAAAAAAAACACAAACAAACACATTTACTTGAAAGCTTTCCTTACCCTACAGGTCTGAAGCTGGTGAATATGAAAGAATTCCTTAGTTTTCAGAAAATTTCAATTATTATATCTGTAATCAAAATATAAGATGTGTACGATTTATCGTATTGTTTTGTAACACTTAGAAAATTGCTTCGGCTGCAGTTCTATTATAGGTTGTTGTATGAAATTTCTCCACATTTGTTTCTTGGTTGTACTGAGTAATTAATATAATTTGAACTCCAATTACCAACTTTGAGATTCAAAGTAGACATGTGAAGTCAACGATAGCGAAACAAAGAACATTTTCATCTTAGGATTATGAAATTTGGAAGTTATCGATGTGAAACTTTCTTACCTTTGGCAGAGTTGTGCAAATATCGTATGCAAAAGCTCTTTTCTTAAGGGGACTTAGAAAGTATCCAATTTTATTTGGATTGAAAATTTAAACAAACTTCTTACCACCTATTTGTCTTTTGGCAAAGTATGTTTCTTGATTAACTTTCTTATCAGAACTGGGCATTAGGAATACAAAAATTTCTTTAGAATCTGAAGAAGCAAAGGTGGGTTCAAGAAAGCTGGAGATTTCTTAATAAGGTCATATCTATTATAAATAACGGACAAAGCATATGACTAAACCAAAAGGCATTCAATAATTTCTTTAAAGTTGAATATAAATTTTTTATTTAATAAATGCGAAAAAAGATGAAAACAAATTTCGGTTCGTTAAAATAAATAAAGTAAATATTCTTTTAAAGTGATGGGTATTTATGATTCGTCTCAAATCGAAGATAAATTTCTTACTCGCTATTACCCAACATGTGTAAGCGAATGTAAAAACAAACTTTTGTTCTGTCAATGCCTTCGGCGAAGTATTTTAAAACGCATTTAAATCTTCCATTCTTTACATATCTTTTGGTCAACAACGTTTAGGTAGTTTATTTCCTCCCTACTTTTAACGAAAGGGAAAAACAACCACTGGAAAACAAAAAAAAAAAAAAAGACAAAAATACCCAGAGAGAAAGAGAGATGTATTGAGGTTGTGTTTAGGAGAGGCTATAGAACTCTAATAATGCTTTGGATATTATGTGCATACCTGAGAGTTTATGGGAAAGAAGAACCGACAATCTACCACCGCTTAGTACTGCCTTATTTCCTATAAAAATGTCGCACGGCGAGCTAACCTGTCATAACATACTAGACACTTTCAGAGTGAACAACAGTGTTAACGATCTCAAATAAGAAAAAAAAAAAGTACTAAAAAATATATTCGTACGAGATTATATGTGTTTTTGTTTTTTTACATTTCTAAGTTGTCTTGTAGAATTAAAAAAAAATGGGAACTCATTATAAAAGTTGTCCACTAAAAAAACGTCCCATCATCTATCCTGAAGAGCTAGAAAAGCCAAATTGTGAACAAACCGAAGCCTTGGCTTTAGTTAAATTGCCCTATCACTGTGATCAGCCGCAAGATTTATCAATAAAAAAACGAAACAAAAATTATGATAATGTTGAATATTATCCAATGCCGGCTAAACGTGAATGTATATTAAATTTAGCAAAATCTCGTCCAGAATCTACGGCAACAAATTTAATTAATAGCTCCGTTTTGTTATCACCACATAATGATGCAAGCAATTCAATCGAATATCATCATCCGTCCAATGAGATTCCTATGAGTGAGTTGATCGTTCACACCAAGCATTATAGGTCTTATCAAAAGGCTTTTACTTCGGCTGCTGGTTGCAATCCCTTGAATCCCTTATGGCATACATATCAACCGAATTTAAGTGAAGTATTTCCATCACCAGATTCTTCAGAGGACTCCTTACAGCAACATTGCACACCGCCTGCAAGTCCAACTGAAACAGACAATACCATGCCAGAAGATCTTTCTATGCACAGTAACATTCCTTGGATGGTTTTGTTGCATTCAACCAAAGACACTACAAGCAACTTTGAAGAGTATACTTTCTCTCGATCAACATCTCGTGATTCTCTGTCCAGCACAAATAGTAGCAGTTACGGTGCCGATAAAACTTATCGCTTTAAATGTGAAAAATGCAAGAAAATGTTTTCTACATCCATCGGTTTAACAAAACATCAACAGTTCCATTGTCCAGCTGGTGAGTGCAATCGAGAGAAGAAACAATATTCTTGTCAAGACTGCGGTAAAGTCTATCGAACGATGGGTGCCTTAAAAATGCATATTAGTACGCATACAAAACCTCACAAGTGTCAAAAATGTGGTAAAGCATTCTCACGTTCATGGCTTTTGAAAGGACATTTGCGTACACATACCGGAGAGAAACCTTTTGAATGTTCTGTCTGTCCTCGATCATTTGCCGATCGATCTAATCTTAGAGCGCATCAGCAAACGCATATTGAAAATAAAAAATATGCTTGCGAAATATGCCGAAAATCCTTCTCACGCATGTCCCTTCTAAACAAGCATAGTTCAAGTTGCTTTATAACGGTTGTATGAAATTAATATAATATAACTACATTATATATTATATAATATATTTTTTATATATTATAATATAATTTGAATTATTCTAATACATTCCATAAGAGGAAAGTTTAAGACAATAATTGAATTAGTTAACAAACAGAGAAGCTGGTCTACAAACGTTACAAGTTTGACAATTATAAGTTTATTATAGTTGGTGCTAAAAACATAATGTTCCACATAGTTTGTAATCAAAATCAGTTTATTTAAGAGATTAGTTAAATAAGTTCTAGTCTTTTGTATTAAGTTTATTTTTTTCTATTTCGTGTATATATTATTTAATCTGAATGACAGCAGTTTACCAAAATGAAAATTATAATGAATGATTTATGATAATGAATGAATTATGATGTCTTTTTTTAGATCTATTCAATGAATAAGAAATAAATATTGAATAATATACAAATGAACGTAATATAGTTTCTAATATATTTAAGACCTTTAGGATCTGCGGGAATAATACGTTTTCGTAACAGAACATAATTTTTGTGAACTCAAAATCGTTTTATTTTTTTGAAAGTTAACGCATTTTGTATGGAAACCTGAAAACTTATGCTTTAGCGATCAGTGTGACGATCGAGAAGATTATTCCTCATAAGCCAAATCTCGATCCTAGATTGATTTAGAATCTTTTTTCCTGGAATCATCTTAACGTGGCTTGCCCGATTTTACAAATACATTAATATATACTTTTATATCCTATGTGCGGATGGAATTTGGATAGATCCACGTTTTAATTTACCAATTGACTTGGAATCATTTTCTGAGTCGATTTAAACTTTTTTATCAATTTTTTCATCTGATATGCGTTCACGTATTTTTGTATTTAACATACAAATCCAAATATATGAAATATTTTAACAAAATTTGATACACTGACGCGTTTTGTGCACAAGACTATTGAAAATGTATTGGGACGGACAGTTTTTGAGACCATTACCCACACCAGGTTTTTATATGAAAAAAAATTTGTAACGTTTACAACTTCTCGCCAAAACTCGCCGGATAATAATAGTATTTTGACAGTGTTGTGAAAAATTTGAGTCCGAAAGTCTATTTATTTTGAACCCTTTCCCATGTAATGGTGTCTAGAAAAAGTAAAGCTTTACTGAAGATCTTCAATTTTTAAAGTAAAAATTTCTCAATTTTAGTGTTTTAAATTTCGACCATATGTCTACTTTTTGGATAAGGGCTCTCATAAATAGTATGCCTATGCAGGGTAGGGTATCCTGTGTCGAAATCGATGAAGAGTATTAAATTTTTTGACAAAAAAATTAATTTTGTTACATTTGAACCGAGTTAGTTTATATTTTAGTGCTAACTATAAGTATACGTGGAGTAACAGGTGTAATTTTGTTATGATTTTATACCCACTACCGAACTTAAGAGGTATATTCATTTTGACATTTCGTTTGTAGTGCTTAAAATAAAAATTTAGAGATCCCATAAAGTATATATACTCCCCATCAGCATCAAATTTTCAATCAATTTAGGCATGTGAGTCTGCCCGTCTTCATATTTGCCGGAAAAATTCTTTCACCTACGTTGCTATTGAAATTGGCCCAAATCCATCACAGGCCACGCCTACAGTATAGAATAAGCTGAAAACCCGTCTGATTCGTCAGATATCCCCTATATAAATATGGTGATGTTTTAGAACGAAGTGGGCAGAGCAGCATAGAGAGTCGCCATAGACTTGGAGGAGCATGTTATGTCTTTATCTATCGATCATTCACTATAGGTTCCATCAGACATCAATGGTCTATAGTAGTAAGAATTGAACTTGACCATATCGACTTATTTTAGCTGAACGTTTTATCCAGTAGAGTATGCGGTATACTTATGTTTTTTGTTTTACTACAAAAATATGATTGAAAGATTGTTTCAGGCGAAGTAGTGTACGGTCTTTAAAGACCGGTCTTGCCCCACAATATTGGTTTTGCTTATTATTGGTGAAATTTTGCTTTTGCTAAATGGGGGGGATTTCCTCACAAATTTTCATGTTTTTCTATTTTGAGTTAACAAAAAAATATTTATGAAAGTGCAACACATTTCTATGTCTGTAAATTTGCCTGTTCTTAGACGAATTATGACAAATTTATCCACCATCTAGAGCATTTCGATAATATTGAAAAAATTGATTCAAGTAATCAATTTTAATTACTTTCACCCCTAAGAATAAATTAATTAGCGATATCACATATAATAAGTGTGTATTCCACACTGAACAGGAACGTTTTCTTTTTAACCCTTTTCGATTGGTCTCTTTTTGGCTGGAGGAGAAAAATACTTTAAAATACCTGGTTGAAGAATATTAAAAGATATTTGGATTTATTTTTATTATTATTATACTAAGAACAAGCGTAAATATAAAATTTTTGAAAAATGATCAGATAAGATCAATGCACATTACCACAGGTTTTTAATGTACGAAAGCATTGTTTGAACAACCAAAAAACAATAGATTTTGTTGACGTTTGTTCTATTATAGAATAATTTCCCGAAAATTGTATTTCGTAATGTGGGGAATTTACTAAGACAAGTATTTTCCAAAGAACGCATTTTATTAAGTGGGAAATTTGCATAGATAAGAAACTCTTTATGATGCATTCATTGTGTTATTTATGAATTTCTTAAAATAGGATATTTTTGTGTAGGTATTCTATTAAGCTAGTTTAGTTATGCCTTTCGCCAGAAATACACGTGAAGTGTATTAATTTTTGGTCTTCGCGAAATGCTAAGCAGACCAAACTGTGTGCAAACCCCATTCAATCGTTCCTCAACCGCTCTTCAAAGCTTCTTGATATCAAAAGCCGATTTAGACATTTATTTTCCTTATTGATAGCCGTAGAATTCTCTCAATAATTTTGCTTTATGATCAATTAATATCATAATAAAACTGCCACTTAAATGATTAGAGAAGCTACTAAACTTTAAGCCAACACTGCAACAAGTAACTGACAATAGTCTTTTACGACGTTTTGTTTCATAACTAAGGGATCCAAAACCAAATCCTCATCCAAAAAAACCTCACATCTATAGGTTCACTTAGTCCGAATAGACGTGGAATAGTTATTTAACAACGGCGATCATCGAAAGTACCAAAATTTCGTTTTTTGCGAGTTTTTTTTAAAATTAAACTTGGGCTTACAAAAGACTCGATCACAACCCAGTATTATTTATCTGACTGGCATGCTTTGTCTTCTTTCTAAAAGTTGAGTGAAATAAATAAATCAGGATTTTTTTAAACCTATAGTAGTATTTATATGAACTTTGATTATATGATTCTGGCGAACAGATTACGAAATCTTTAGTCTATAGAAAGTTTTCACGAATTCTATTACTTAACAGGTGGGTTAAAAAGTTCGTAGGCTGACACATAGTTGGCACTACTAGTATTAAATCCATATGATTTTTAGTAAGCCCTAACCTTCAAAAAACACGAGTATAAATTTGACAGCTTTTACACTATTAGTATGTGAGCTATAGCATTTTTAGTGATCCAACTTTTATGGCGTGAAATTTCTGTCCAGCGAGCAGCGTCTTGAGGTCTGAGAACAGGAAATAGTCGCTGGGGGCCAGATCTGCAGAATACAGTGGATGCGGAAGCAATTAGAAGACCAATTCGAGGTTCTATCTGCATCTTGATATTGTCTCCGCGCAATATAAGTAAATCGATTAATAAGTATTTTTTGTTCGAAAGCTATATACCTGGTCGTATTTCGTCAAAATTCACTGTTGTTGAGTTGTTGAGAATGAAGTCGAATTAATCGGGCTTTCGGCGACACTCTCGTTTAGAGTAGAAATGTTTTCGAGAGATCGACCAATATTTCGATACGAAAAAACTTTGATACCTATAATTACTTCAGTTTTTTAAAATTTTTTCAACACTCTTTGAATTGTTGATACATCAAGTAAACTTTCTTGATCGCAAATTCCGCGAAGTTTGTGAGCGGTGCCAACCCACATATTCTCATTTTTGTAATGGATTTTTACAGTTATAACGTGTTCTTCTTCTATGTAGCACTGCATTTTTAATAATCGAAATAAACAAAAGTGAGCCCTATCAAATTTCAGAGTTGCCACTTAATTGCATGAAAAAGAAAAATTAAACCAGATTTAAATAGTGCCCTCTGGGAAAAGTATATAGTTTTTCATGAACGCTACTATAATTTCAAGTTATTCTTGCTTCGTATGCGTAGATATAATATATTTCTTGTATGATATGAAAATATTACTGAAAAGTACAGTTATTTCGCCTAATATAAGTTAAAGTTATTGTTTAATTATAAATTCAAAGGGATTCCCTGAGTTTTTTTAAAATTGTTTTTCTAACTTATCAACACATACGGCAACTAACTGCAATTTTCGATAGCAACCATTTTCAAAATATAAATTCGAATTATAGAGCAACGAACATTCCTTATCATAAAGGGAAATTTGATTTTCGAGAGTCAAATTTAAAAGCAACAAACAATAGTACCCCTCATTTTCAAGAGTCAGTATTGTGTTTTATCGAACTGCATTAATATTAGTTTGAACACAACTGTACCTGTTCAAGTGCTAAATCGTGCGCATGCTTAATTCAGAAAAGATTCGAATGGAATTTTCATATTCGTAGAACTATTTGTAGCATGTCTCAGATTATTCTAAATAAGAAAATATAATTCCACATACACTTAAAACTTTCAAGAAAGTTAAGACATTTGTTCGAAAAAAGGCAACGCAATGAAAGAAGGGATAGAATTGATTGCTTCATACAAGCAAGTGATTTTTAGAAATGATCGCTTATAAGTGCAACTATCGTAGACAGCAAAGTGTTTTAATAAACTTATTAATACAAAATTCTATTCCTCTTATTTAATTTACTATTCAATTAATGCAATATATTTATTACATAATATGCTGCTTAGGCAACCTGTCATATTTCCTAGTTTTATGTCTTTTATAAAAACCGCATTTTAACCTTTAAGTTGCGGTTATGACCTTAACGGTAATCAAACATTATATTAATTTTATTTTCTTTTTGTTGCATACGTACAGAGTGTAACCGATGCCAGCAGTCAACTTTTTCCTTTTCATCAACAACAAGATCAACATCAACATGAATAACAACTTGTAGGTAAAATATTGTAGTTTAGAGTTACACTTTATAACTGTCATATTGGTTTCGTCATCATGAAATGAAATATATCTACTGCTCGGTACGAATACACACACACACACACACACACACATGCAAGCAAAGATGAACTTTGATATAAGTTTAATGCTAGGCGAACGCGCGCACACACACACACACACACACACAAACGAATATGGTTCAAAACGATACTTCATCAACACGATCAACATATCTTTGAAAAATAGTCTCTCTCTCTTCTCTCTCTTTTTCCTTTTCTCTCGCTTTCTCACTTAGTTGACTTGAAATAGAAGAGATTTGTTTAAACTGATAAAAAATGTTTGTTGTCAAAGTGCATGTCTTTAAGTTGTCAACATGTTGTTGCTATTGTTGCTGTTGCAGATGCCAATGCTATTGTTTATTGACAAGTACTTAGTTTGATAATGATGACGATCATCATCAACATCATGATCATCATTATTGCCATCAATCGCGGCGTTGGGCGTTTTATATACGTTTGTAAATGACATACAGATTTTTATTTTAACTAAGTAAGAACTAGAAGAAGATGATGAATTTACAAGAACAACAAACACACACACACACACAACAAAAACATTAACAACGACAACAACAAAAATGCAAAGATCTTTCAAACAAGTACATAATTTCAATAGATCTCCAGTTTATTCTGTGTGTTTGCATGTGCATTCTATTCTCTACAGTCAATCTCTATCCATCTATATAATAGTAAAGAAAACCCTTTGATCATTTGTTGGAACAACATGTCATGAATGCGGTAATGTCATGTTTTGTCTGTTTCTCTCTTCGCAAGCTTTGCTTTAAAACTCTTAACTGAAGTTTTGAGTAACTAGAGTTGGCTGGTGATTTTCTATTGAAACTGTTAATTGTGGTTTAACAAGACAATATCAGATTTCATCGTAATAACGTGGACTATATTTCTTTTTATAGCTTTGTTGTGTGCTGTTATTGGTTTTTTTTTTCTTTCTAACTTTGTTGTTGTTATTTCTAAAGCTATGTTTGCCTTGATTACCATTAACGTGATAAGGATGTAAATTTAAAGAGAAATTATTTTTAGATAAAAAGGGGAACATAATTTATATTGCATTTACTCGACGTGAACTTCTCCTAATAAGTGAGCAAAATATAGTTTTCTGTTGCAATATTTCATCTCTTTTTCTCTCCGTCTATCACCTGTAATGGATTTTTATAAATGCGTGCGAAAGAGAGAATATATCAGAGTTTCGTTTTTGTTATATAACTCGACAGTTTTAGTATTTATTTCAATTTTGAGTGGAGAGTAAGGAAAAAAGAAAAAGAGGGTTTGAGAAAGAGATGGGAAACGGTAGAAATAAGAATCTTATGAAGAGACTGTAGAAAATAGAGACGGAATGAAGGAAGCAATAAGAAAAGAGAAGTGAAAGACGGGAATAGATGGAGAGATTGTAAAAAATAGAGACGGAAGATAGGAAGCATAAAAGAAAGGAGTGAAAGGCGGGAATAGATGGGGAGACTGTAGAAAATAGAGACGGAATGAAAGAAGCGATAAAAAAAAAGAATTTAAAGACGGAATAGATGTAAAGATTGTAGAAAATAGAGACGGAGTAAAGGAAGCATAAAAAAAAGTAGTGAAAGACCGGAATAGACGGAGAACCTGAGGGAAATAGAGACGGAATGAAGGAAGCAATAAAAAACAAAGGAGTGAAAGACGGAATAGATATAAAGATTGTAGAAAATAGAGACGGAATAAAGGAAGCATAAAAAAAAGGACTGAAAGACCGGAATAGACGGAAAACCTGTGCGAAATAGAAACAGAATGAAGGAAGCAATAAAAAAAGGAGAGAAAGACGGAATAGATGTAGAGATTGTAGTAAATAGAGACGGAATAAAGGAAGCATAAAAAAAGGCGTGAAAGACCGGAATAGACGGAGAACCTGAGGGAAATAGAGACGGAATGAAGGAAGCAAAAAAAAACAAAGGAGTGAAAGACGGAATAGATATAAAGATTGTAGAAAATAGAGACGGAATAAAGGAAGCATAAAAAAAAGGAGTGAAAGACGGGAATAGACGGAGAACCTGAGGGAAATAGAGACGGAATGAAGGAAGCAATAAAAAACAAAGGAGTGAAACACGGAATAGATATAAAGATTGTAGAAAATAGAGACGGAATAAAGGAAGCATAAAAAAAAGGAGTGAAAGACGGGAATAGACGGAAAACCTGTGCGAAATAGAGACGGAATGAAAGAGGCAATAAAAAATGAGTGAAAGACGGGAAAAGAAAAGTTTACGAAATATCCTCCTTATTAACCGAATAACATACTTGTTGGAACTTCTTTTTAGGAATAATCGATGTTAAAATATAGTGTTTAGGGTTAAACATATAAAAAACTTTCATCTGGTAAATAAAATTAAGAGCAAAAGAGAATAACGAAGGAAAAATAAAAATGAATTAAGTGTTTACACAAACAAACACAAATACGTCTGATTATCGCGACTATGGTCAATAAATCAATCATGCTTTTTTATAACGCGGAACCAAAAAAATGTCAGCAAACGTTTATAGAACTTTGGCTTAAAATTCAATTGAAAATTGTCAAGTAATTGCGAAATTTTCACGGGCCAATATTATTTCTAGGGTGAAACAAAATTTTATGAAACTAATTCACTACCATTTATATAAGGAAACGATTCACCATTTAACGCAAAAAAGTTCACCTTTACGGTGGAGAAGGTTGCCGCAATACCTATTAAAACCACGCATCAGAAGCGCTTATCATACATAGTAGCAGGACGAGTAAATTTTCCCTTGAATTGGAAGCATTCTAACAGATATCTGTTTCAACTATCTTTAGTATCTAATTAGATATCAATTAATTTCATCTCAAAAGGTTCATTTTTCAATTAGATTTTATATTTTCAAACCAGTGAAGACGACGTACGGTTTTATTAAGTTTCGAGTATAACTCTCGAAGTCAGTCACCGCTGAATTAGGCGAATAGGATGATTGAGGAACAACATGAGTTAATTTTATGTTGAAAAGACTGCAAAGAACCATATTCACAGTGAGAAGAAGTATTGATGCCATAGTTAACAATTATCTAATGGATCAGTAACACTCAAATAATATTCTGACTTAACAGTGTCGTACAGTGAGAGAAATTCATAATGAACTATACTAAGATAAACAACCAGTGTTAGCAGTTATAGAGAAAATAATGTGTTTTCTTAGCATAATTTCTGTGTCTTGCCTTAAAATTGTTATTCCAGAGTCTTCGATACCAATTTTTGTTATAAAAGTAGGTTATTAAATCACCACAATAAAATTCTGCTGAAGTTTTTGTGATGTTACTTAGAATACGGTTGTCAGTTTTAGAGGCATAACTTTTACTTAAGCTGTTTTTTTTTCGACATTCGAGGCTTTGTAGTCAAATTTGATTATACATTTAGTATAAAGAATATTGTCCATTGTTGGTCATTAGCTTTTGATAACAGGGCGCATATTCTAAACGTCAGATTAAACTAACTTGGTTTATCTGTGCTCTTGTCTGCTGCAAGGGATGACATATAGCGCTGAAATTTAGTTTATAATTATGGAATAAGCATTAACTTGACCCCCCTAAAGCATGCCTAATATAGCTATAAAAGTAAAAAAGACATAGCGAAAACCAATATATTTAAAAACTTCGCTGTCCGCGACTTGAAAGCTGTGGTAGACATCTGCCTACAGTTTAGTGAAAAGCCAACACTATTTTAAAATTGTGAGTAAGATCGGTTGAGATATGAATAAAAATAAAAATGTAAAAAATAAAAATAAAAATAATAATAAAAACAATTAATAAAAATATTTTGTATTTTTGTAAATGTAATTATGATTGTAAGTATCCAAATTACGCTTCAAGATGAATATAAGTTTTTTCTTCTTACCTTCTTGTAATATTATTGAATGACATATCAACTTGCTCGTTATAGAGAGTACTTTATATCAAAGTGATCCTCTATACAATTTTTGTAACTTTAAGAGTTCTCCCTTTCAAAAACGTTCTACAAATTTCATACTTTTTGTTATTCAAACATAAGCGTCAAGTCGTCTTATGTCTCTAAATTTCCAGAATGTTAGATGACTTTTGTACAGGTTTCTTTTCCAATGTTTTTAAACTCAGTTTTTTTCAGCAGTAGAACAAAACAAAATTTTAATACAAATATTCTTTATTTTTAATTTTTCATAGAACAAAAACAAGTAAAAATATTATAGACGCGGGTAAGACCGGCCATTAAGCAACTTACAACACATACCCTAATAATTTTTGATAATAAAATATCAAAAATTATATCTCCTTTCCATCTAAAGTTATAATTTTCATAGCAGCCATTATATTAGACATGACACAAAAGGTCAAGTGAGATGGTCCAAATATAACAAAATTAATTTTCTTCTTGAAAATTTCATTTTTTATTTATTTTTCCTAATTTTCATGAAAACCTTTATATGGAACGAAGTCCAAAAAATTGACTTACATGATCTAAATAAAATAAAATATTCTTTATGTCAAATTTAAAATTAAAAATTAAATTGTTTTGCTGTATAGACAATTTTGTTATTTCGTATAAACCATTGTATGGGAGATGAAAATTGAAAATTCAAAAAAACAAAAATTTTATTCTTATAACAAAAGTGTTCTAACGCAATCCATTTTCCATAGGTTTCATATTTCGTTAGTTAGTGTACTAGATTTCTTTAAATTATTTTAAAAATTGTTACCTTAATTTTGAGCAAAAAATTATATGGACAGACAGACAGACGAACAGACAAGTGTAAATCGATTCAAAAAATGATTTTGAATTGATCGGTATAACAAAAACATTGGTCTATTTGAAGTTTTTCTGGGAGTTACATATACCCGCATAAACTCAGCATACCCTGCACTATAGTGGAGCAAAATATAAAAAATTGCACATGTTCCCTTAGAATTTTTAATCCATTGTCTGTTTGTCTTTGCTTCTGTTCTCTAACTTTTTTTCATTTTATATTTCTCGCAATGCACATCTGAGGAATGTTTTATTTTTAAAAAATATGACATTGTTTTTTACCTAGAATTGTACACCTTATAAATACATTTATCTTTGCCGACATATTTTGATGCTTTAATACAAAATGCTCCCTTTCTTTACATTAATGGAGAGCGTTTACAACACAACAGTCAATAAGTTTCATTGTAATCCTCATGAATGAATTTGAAAAAGACATTTCACATCGTGTTATTGACTCGACAGATAACTGAATTGCATTTGCTACATCATAGAGTATAAATAATTATGATAAGGTTTTCGAATTGAGTCATATCTGCTTCGGCAGTTACTTATCTTA
>KK351145.1:0-41242 GCA_000671755.1 Glossina brevipalpis
TTTTACAACAGAAAATCAATACAAAAATTAAAATAGAAAGAGAACAACTGAAAGAGAAGCGAGCATTAAAGAAACCAAACTTCTAAAACCGCTGTTGGAATAGTTGATTAGAAAGAAAACGGAAAACACACGTATAAGCAGTTGTATGTTACTTTTGTCGATAATCTTGAGATTGTCTCGATTGCTCTGACACCAGAAATTAATGATCCACTTAAAACGATGAAAAATTGAATTTACGAAAAATGAATAAAAAGCCCGTAACATAAATAGTTATTTCGTATTTGTTAAAAGTTTTCCAAGTGAAGGCAATCAAACGTGAGTGGTCAAAAGTTCCTCAAATATATTGAGTAGCAGTACGGACGTATACATTGAAGTTGAAATGAGCAAATGGTAGTAAATGCATTAAACGAATAAATGCTTTTTACTCATTTTTCAATTATCATCGCAATAACGAATGTGCAAAAAATTCGTTTGAAATCAAAAAGAAAAAAAAAAAAAATTCGCTGTTATTACGCAAATGCCACATTTTTTACGCTTAGCAAAATGTCAACGTATCATAGAAAGGAATTTTACATGAATGGACGCCTCTTTATGATTGCATTGAATCTCGGATGCGTTAGGCAATTAACATGTTGCGGTTGGCAACTGATTGACAGGTTGTGCCATGAAGAATCAATCTAATAAAAAAAAAAAAAAAAAAAAAATGGGATTGTTTGAAGAGCTTTTTTGCTCTAAATGGTTCCTTGACAACTATCTGACGTATGGGCTCATATTAAATATACGAAAAGTTTTTTTTTGTTTTTCTTTAACTTTGAATTCATATCCAACTTTGTTCAAAATTTTCCTATCAACGTTTCTTTGTCCGAACGAGTTGCGAATGTTGTTATTGTCATTATTTTGCGATTAATATATAATGACTGAAAAATCTCTTAAATCATATGCAGATTGATTGGAGATGATTGCACGTGAAATTATTTAACTTTTTTGATGGGAAAGCCAGTAATAACTTGCCTTCCCTAAAATTAAGTCGCCGCTTTGATTTTACGTGTAGTTACCTAAAGTGTTCACACCGCGGTTCACCTAAGCACTGGACTAATTCAATGAACGGTAGTTGACGTCCCCTAGAGAATGCAACGATTTGGAAGATGTAGATCTAGACACGATACCATAAGGAGTTCCACTAAAACCGAGATGCCCTTTTTGATTTTAGGTCGCTTAGCCTCGATTGCATACTTTCATGGCGTTACTTGTTAACATGAATCATTTGTCTGACGAAGTTGTAGCAGTTTCCTGTAAAAAGGTTTTACTTTACTTGGGATCAATTCTAACTTTGCTTTGTTTGAGGGTTGTTCACGCTTATCCGTCTTCGACCGAAATCGATTTCGCGCATTGTCGTATGTGAGGCTTTTTCCATTGCTCGTTATCAATCTCTTTAAAAAAGTGTTCGATTTTCTCTTAGCACATGAAAATTACATTCATTAAATTATCCACTGCTAGTTCATATCGCAAGCAAATATCGAGCTTGTCAATGCGTTCCGCCTTCTGTTTATGGTTCAATATTATAATTAATCGCAATGAAAAGCAAAAAAAAAAAAAAAAATACCATAACATTTCACTAAAATCGTCAAATTATTTATGTTTTGTGCGTGCACGTTATCTGAAGCATATTAAATTATAAATTGAACTAAAGATGCATATGTGTTGCCAGTTTTTGATATTTTCTAAAAATAATTTATTTTTTTATTACTTTAATATACGCTTAATAAGTTCTTCAAATATTATCATTATATTACCTTTATTTACCTTTCTTTACATTCGAAAACATTCGGTTTGTCAAAAACATCCTTTAAGTTATTACGGTTGAGTTGCTTTTTAAATGAAGTAATCAAATTTATTTATCGATAACAAAACTATATAATATTCAATTAATATCTTCTATTTTCAAATATACGAGTTTAAAGTTAAAAGTTAAACATTAAAAGCTAACGCCATTTTTCAATGAACCTGATATATACATATGTGCGTAATTATCCATGAACGTTATAGTTCAATAATCATAATTAATTGAAACTTTTTCTCCTTTCAACAAAAGCCATTGGCGGCTATGAAACAGTTCGGACCGGATGTAAATTTATTTTTTTTGCCTATTTCAGGTTTTGCTTGCATTGCAACACCATTGCATTTAATCTCGATAATCATGATGATATGTGTGATGGAACGTTTTGCTTTACCTTTTATTAAACGACATTAAGCCCTTTGGCTGCAAATAAAGCCACAATTTTTGAAGCGAAAGCAGCAAACACATTTTCATCGGTCAGCGATAGAGCGCATCATAATTGAGCAGCCTCGCATTGATGTTCAATGTTAAATGTCAGTTGCTAATGATGATGTTGATGTCGACATTGCATTATAATTAGCCTTAAATGCAGCCTAAATATACTATTTTTCAAAATGGATGTCTAAATGTTCTGTGTATGACGTCATACAACCTAAGCTATTCCTTGAATCGATTCAACAGCCAAATACTCAGTTTTTTTTATTCTACACATGCATAAGATAAAAAAAAAAAAAAGAAAACAAGGGTCCTTCAGCTTTATTGTTTAAATTCATCAGAGTACTCTAATGTGTGTATAAATCCGTTAATGAAAGAAATCTACAGCGACTGTTAAATTCTACCTAAATGGTTATTAAAAAAAATTTGCTTAATGCCCATCCTATTTGTCTTGTACTACTATAATTGTTGAGATCCATTATTACTTAATTATGCTTTTTGTTTTTAATGATTTTATTTTTGATACAAAATTTTAGTAAACAAATTTGCTTATTATTGCTTTTTTAAATCTCTTTAGAGAGTCAACATATTTTTAATAATAAAAAATTACGTCTTCATATTGATACGTGAGAATGGAATATTTTTTTAATTAATGAAAATGGAAGTTCAAAATCATCTATATACATGAACCATACTCACGTTCACGATTATCTTCTAAGCAATTAAAAAGTATAATATTTTCAAATGTATGTGAAACACTTCAACTGGTCTTGTTTTAAATATATTTTCACATTTTCGTGCTTTCAAGCTCTATTACTCATAAATAATTCCGGTTGACTGTTCTTAATAAAGAAATAAAAATATTGTAGATATGCTTTAATGACTTGCAAATAACTTTTTATAACTATTACTCGTAGTTACTTAATGAATATATGAAACAAACTTGTTTAGTTTTTAATACCCTACACCATAGGGATCTGTTAAATTTTGTACTTCAAAAACCATAGATATGTTTAATGATTATGAATAGTAGCATCAATTGGTGGATCATATCCCTCTGAAGGCTTCAAAAACCTTATATAACAAATAATATCGATAATGGCGACTTTGACATTGAAACCTAACATTGAAATGTAAGTTAAATTAATTTAATTACATTGTAAAGAATAGATCCTTTCTTATACGGGAAAAGATAAGTCACGTCAATGTGTAAGTCACGTCAATGTGTGTGCAGACGTTCCGCTTTAGAGAAGGTCTCCTGAACTTATTTTATGATAATTAAATGAATACGAACACAATTTGTGTGCAATTGCAGAAGACGATACTTTTATATTCTCTCTTTATTAACAATAACTACTAATATGTCGTTGTTATAATATCTTAATAAGACTTATTTATTTATATATTATTCATGATACAACAATCGTCTTACTTAAGCCTCAAAGTCAGTCCGCTAAAATCTTTTTTTCTCTCATGTAAAATATATTACCTATCAGCTCCTCATGCCACTAATAAAACGGATTCTCGCAGATAATTCAACTTACGTCCCGTTACTTATGGTGGCTACAACCAGAAAGAAACAGGAAGTACTTTATGTCTTCCTGTATATTTAACTTCGAATCCGATTGGCGTTGCTAATCACAATTCGAAATCAGCTGTTGCTAATAAAAATGTAATAATTCCCATTTAATAATATTAATGGTAAGCTTACGACTATAAAACTCTAAATTGGTTTATAAATATGACTAATGTAGAATAGTTAAAGCTACAGCGAACGAAAAACAAGTTAACCTAAGTAAGCCCCTTAAAGCAAAATATAATCTAAGTGTGGACCAAAATGAGCACGTGTGTGTGTGACTTTGGACCTCATAATATATATTTTTATAAAAACTTTTATGCATACATTACATCCGACGATGCTGTTACGGAAACAATATACCAATAATGAGGAAAATCCGTCACGAATATCGAATTAGACTTTGGCAAGCTTTAATTAAAAATTATGCGTATTCTTTTTTTTATTCCTTGCTTAACGAAGCTAAGTTTCTTTAATCCACCACACCACCTAATACTTTATTTCAACGGCAGTATCAATTCATATATTCAGGCGAGAATATCGCTAATATATATTTCTTCAAACTTCCATGCGAAAAACGACACAGAAAACGTAATTTTCAAACGACGCTATTTCTTGGCTTATGAGGAGAACACAGAAGATTTCTAGAATAATAACTAAATGTATAGTGGATATCTCCGTTTTCTATTTCTGAATATTGCAAATGAAAGAACACACTCTCGTAGCTATTAGTATATTATATTCTTCCTAATTGTACTTTATTGTGAAATACCTTGTAGTTATAAAAGAGAAAATGTAAAGTAAGATTATATATTATATATATATATAAATAATGCGTACGAATAGTATACAGTTTTTCCTATTAAGCGAAAGTCAATGAATGAATGAATGAATGAATGAATGGCTTTAAAAGGAAATGTGATTGAATTTGAAGTAAAGCATACGTATATTCTCAAGAGTGCGTGAGTGTATGAAAGAATTCCATGTATATTTACTGTGCTTTTACTTTTGCCAACTTGAGTGAAAGTGTACGTTGCACTTTCATCAGAAAAATGAAATCAAATTTCATCTTTACTTTGAACTCTGAAAAAATAGTGAAAGTCTGTCTTGTAAAAGAAATAAGACCATGATGTCATATTTGTTTTCGCACAAGCAACGTTATTTTCACATACTTTAGCACTTTTGTTTATTAAATTAATTTGTCATTCGTCAGTCAAAAGCAGACTTGCCACCAATTAAATTAATTGCGTGCATGCATACATAAATGTTTGATGTTCTAATATATAATAAAAGTAGTCTGAAAAAGGAAGAAACTTATATTCGTTTGTAATTTATTTTCTTTTAAAACCACAGTCAGCTTAAAAACATATATATTTATATTTAAAAAAAACTAAATTTTATTATTCTACAATATTGAAAAGTCGTGGCTGATTTTCACCGTTTTTATAGAATGAATGTGAAAAGTTTTATTAAGTATTTATGTTGCACTGCAGGCGTGTCCTTTGACCGATTTGACCTATTTTCACAATGCCAACACAACTTTCAATATCAAAATTTGTGTGCAAGGGCTTTCAATATTTTTGGCAAACTTGGTATACTTTATAACATTTCTGAAACTTCTTCTTGATGCTGTACACATTTTGGTGAAAAAAAAAGGAAATTCCGATGCTCTAAAAAATTGGGTGGACATGGCCGATTTTTCTGTAGATACTATCGCATCGTCCTTAGAATATATGTGGTAACGTATGTAGACGTATCTGCTGTGGTTTATAAGTAATCTGTCAACCAGCCAACCGTGTCCTGCAGTCACCAATTTGACTTATTTTCAATACCAATCTGCATTCAAGAATTTCCAATGGTTTTACCAAATCTGAAGAAGATATATTCATTTTTGCAGACACAGACACTACACAAACAAATAGACAGACAGATGGATATGCTTAAATCAATTCAAAATTTGATATATGTATGTATTCTATGCAGTCCCTGAATTGAAAACAAAATAACAAAATGAATAGACTCTCAACCTTCGTTAATAAATATAAAACTTTAAGAGTCTAACCCTTGAAGTAGTAAAATATTAGTTTTTAAGTTAATTTCTTTACAGCTCACTATGGTTTTTTTTTTGTTATTGCTGCTGTTTACAAACAGACTAGAGGCGATATATAGGAACGGTATAAAAAAATTTTCAATAGAAAAACTACATTTTATATTAGGAAAAATAGTGGAATTAATGTAACGATACGTTTGTTTGCAGTTTCAACTTTTGATAGCACGAGTGTATTAAAGCACAGTTTTTGTATTAAATTAAATCTGAATAGAAATGAAGCGATCAAAATTTTTATTAAGTACATTCTCACTTTAAATGTGAAGTTAGTGATCAAAGCAGAATATATCTGTTTAGATGATGAGATTAAACAATTTTATTTGTAATTCAAAAATAATAATAAATTCCATGTAATGCGATAGTTAAGCTTATCTTGGTAGCACTTAATTAAATTCAGTTCCGTAAGATCAATTGCATTGCAGAATTACAATGAAGCATTGAAAAATATAAAATAAAAAGATATTTATTTATTTACTTATGAAATTTAGCTACAATAGAAGAATAGGAATCCAATTGAATAAATCCTAAATCGAATTGAATAAATTCTAAAAATAAAAATATAATATAAAAAAAAAGAAACAAAAGAGAAGAAAATTCATATAAATAAATAATTGAATAAAAAAGAAAATGAAAAAGAAAAAAAAAGAAAAAGAAAAATGTATGTACGCATCTAGTAAAGAAGTGTACTCATAGCCAATGCAGATCCGAGCTAGGATAGTACCACTAAACCAACACAAACATATTAAGTTTATTAGTACTTCTGCACTAAATTGAAAAGACTTGATTTGATCATTTTTACGAATTTCGATATATAGAGTAAATTATAAAAATCGTACAGACGTTCGCAAGGAATCATAAGCGAGTTGAAAAACTCAAAATTATATTATTCTTTAGTTGTGTTTTAAAGCAACAATCTATTTCCATAAGATGACAAAGAGTCCAAGTCAAAGCGAGAGACTGCGAGTCAGCATTTGTAAGGACGAAGAAGACGAGTTGCTCCTGAACTATTATTAAATCAACGCATTACCTCTACAAAATGATGATGTAATGATGATGTACGTTTATTGAAATCTTTAAAAAAATTTTTTAAAAATTTTTTTTACAAATAGAACGGGATGCTTTGCCTCTCACAAGGAATATTCTTTTAGGAAACTTTTTAGAAAATATGCATCTAATATAAAAGACTAAAAGTTCTTCATACATTCTTTAAAAATGTGAGATAAGCAGAATTTTCTTTTAAAATATAAACCTAAAAAAAATTAGTACCGATTTCTGTTAAAAATTGTTTGACTTACAAGAAAATTTTTCGAAACGTTTGGAAATTCAATTAAAGTTATTTCGATTCTTACTAGAGAATTTTATTATAATGTTACAATATTGATATTTGAAGGCGGTAAATGTACATCAAACTGGAAAAGCTTGCATACGAGAAAAACTCGATTAAAAATGTAAATAGTATAAAAAATTTTCTGCAGTTATTCACTTCACAATTGAGATTTTCAACCATATAAAGAATTCCCTTCGAAAAGACAAAAATAAAAGAAAAATTTATGTCTTATTTACCTCTTAAAGAAAGAAAAATATTTCATGGAAATAGTAAAAAAAAATAACAAAAAATGGCAAACAGCATCCATTGTTTCATATACAATATTATATATTATTATATAATATTATTATTATTATATTATTATATATATTATTATATAATAATATATAATATTTATATATATATATATATACATATATATATAAAATTGAAGATTAAGTTCATCGAATTATATAAATATATATTCTTGTCTACACAGTATGTCGAATTAATCAACAGTTTCGGCTGAGCCGATACTTTTATACCCATTGCCTCTATCTTAAAGAAAATGGGAAAAATTAAAATTTTAATTGAAGGCCGTCACAGATTTTATTATTTTTATGAAAGACCGTGGAACATCACGAGCCATGGAATACCGTGGAAAACAGCCAGGGCAAAACAGCCAGGCAATAAAAGTGCGTTTAGTTTATACTCGAGGCATGCCCTTTGACTGATAATAGCTCATTTTCAACACCAATCTGCGTACAAGAGTTTCCATGGTGCCTGCCAAATTTCGAGCCGACATGTTTATTTTTGATGCCAGTAGAATTTTTATCACAGACGGACAAACAGACATGCTTTAATCGAATTTAAATTTGATGCTGATCAGAAATGGTGTACTTAATAGTGTCTTTCTAGAAATTACAGACAAAATGACAAAATGAAATATACCTCTCGCCTTCAATGGTGGGTACTTTCGACCATCATAATTGGTAAGCTCCAACTAAAAATTACTAAATAGAATTAATCGTACTTTTTCACAAGCAAGCGTTGCTAGATCGGCTGTGAAAATATATAAGAACTGTACGGCTTAAGTCTGATGTTGGCTGTGAAAAAATACAATTAAGCCCTTTGTTGAAGACATAAAAATGGTTTTCCGAACAGTTCAATATACATATAATTCTAAAAAAATAAAATCAATGAATAGTTTGTTTGAGATTTCAAAGAAACGTTTTTTTTCTCAGCGATCCTCGTATTCAATTGCAATAATTACAATATTCCGCACTAGTTTTAAACAAAATTGAAGAAGAAATTGTGTAATAAAATGTGTTGCTTGAGATAATCATTTTCGTTAACATTATTTGTTTACATTTTCTTTAATTGAACTATAAACTATGTGAACTATAAAATCTCTTATAATCGTATACTATGCAATTAGTGTTTACACACCACTTATTAGCAATAAAATTGAAGATGCTCGCCACGTACACATGTGTGAAGTTTCTTCTTTTTTATGCTTCTTTTCTCGGTATTTCATTGGAAAGGTCAAGGTTGCTTTTTTTATTCTAGTTTCTGTTATCGTGCAGGAATCTACAGACTTTACATTGTATTGTTAGTTAGTGGAAAAATAACGGAAAGTTAAATGTTTTGGGAAAACTGTATAAAAATAATTATCACATCTTAGTGTGAAAATGTACTCGTAAAAGTTTTCTATTATTATGTAGTGAGGTGAGACTTCGTAACTTTTTGTTAGAACTTTTTTTATATATTTTTTTTTCATTATTTTAATATAAATAAAGAAAATTTATTTTTTGACTCCACACCGCAGTTACGATATATCGAGTTTCTTTAAGTGTTCTTTAGTAATAGTGAGTACAAGTTAAGCGAACAGAAGCAATGTTCACATATGAACTATTTATACACTTCGTGTTTTTTTTTTTTTTTAAATCTAAATGATGTTTATGATATTTAGTTTTACTTCTAAACCGTTCTAACTACTCGTTTTAATTATTTTCTATTGCTTATAAGATTCTGAAGGAAAAATTACAAATTTGAAATATCGCTTTGAGTCAATACATTAAATAATTCTGTTCTGATCATTTGCTAAGCTTTTGCATATTTTCGTCAGTTTGATGAATATCGGTCATGAGTGAGCTGGATTAACGTATTTATTTCAAAGATGAGATGACTTCCATACATAGCTGTGTTTACCTCATTCCTTGAGGAACTTGCAAGTAAACATCTGAATCAAACCGAAAAAGTAGAAAACTTTGAGTCAAACTTATTGTTTTTTCGTGAAAAGTATTTTTGTCTTTTTCTAGAAACAAAGAAATAAATATTAGATTTCAAATGCCTTAATGAGTCTTATCTGTCACTGCTGGTTGCTTTATATATTAGTATTCATATGCCTTGCACGGCTCACCGTAGTCTAATTGTCCATTATCAATTGTCAAATTTTGTGAAACAGAAGAAGTTGGTTTAGATAATTAAAACTTTGCAGATGGTTTAGGTTCAGTTAAAATAACAATACACATCGCATCAAGACTTATTTAGGCTGTAATGAGTCTGTTGTGCTATTACATTCCGCTCATAATTCGGTCGTTTTGTCTGAAGCTGATTGTGAAGGTATGAATTTCTTCCTTTGGAATAATTCATTGTTTCCCTTTGTTTGAATTCTCAATCTATTTCACTTTCAAAACTTTCAAAAATAAAATAGTTTCCTTATATTCCAGATTCTATTTCTAAATTAATCTCTATTTAACAAGCATCATATTGAAATTTAGAAGTGTGATGAAGATGTATGATAAAGATTGCCGGGGAGACAAATAGATACCTTTCCATCGCGCTACGTATGATCGAAACACCGATCAAAGTCCCAATGCTCTTGTCAGCAGCCGCAACTGCATTAAATTTCGTGTACTTAATATGTCCAGTGATTTAAAAAAAAAAAACAAACAAATAGAATGTGTTTGTCGTTATATCTATTATGACCTTAACGGTTTAAGGGAATTATTTACGATCGACACGGATCCGGTCAAAAAATTAGATAGTGTTCAAGTGCCATCTTATAAAAGAGTAATAAAAGACGCCTTGCTAGATGAGGAGACTAAAACGAAGAAAAAAGAGGAACAAGAAAGCAACGAAATGAAAATGCTAAGACGGAGTGGTGCTTGCTTCAATTGTGGAGCTACGGAACATGGCTTAAAAGACTGTCGTTTGCAACGTAATGTGCCGTTGATTAATTGTTCTTTGTGCCGTTAATTAATTGTTCTTTGTGCCGTTGATTAATTGTTCCTTGTGCCCTCTTCATTTAATTAGTTGTTCCTCGTGCCGTCATTATTTGATTAATTGTTCCTTGTGCCGTCTTGGTTCATTGTTCCTTGTGCCGTCTTGATTAATTGTTCTTTGTGCCGTCTTGATTAATTGTTCCTTGTGCAGTCTTCCTTTGATTAATTGTTCCCTGTGCCATCTTCATTTGATTAATTGTTCCTTGTCCCGTCAATATTTGATTAATTGTTTCTTGTGCCGTCTTCATTGTATACCTCATTAATTCGTTAATGATTATCCGTTTGGTCCATTATTTCCTATTCGGAGCCTATTTTCATTCGGCTCCTCTGATTCATTCCTCAACGGACCTACACGGAGAAAAATCTGTCTTCACGTCCTATTCAATCGACGGTTGCTAGCAGAAAGAGGCTAAAGAAGTCCCCTTCTTCTTCCTCCCTACCTAATTCTCAACAGATTGGCATCTCCAATCGCAATAATTCATAATGCAAATCAACTGTTGCTACTTCGAATGTGATAATTCCCATTTAATAATAAAGTCATAAGCTTACGGCTATGAAACTCTAAATTGATTATGACTCTAATGTGGACTAGTTAGTAAAAGATATTTTAACCTGAGTAAGCTGAGTGCTTAAAACTACCATAAAATGAAACGTAATATATTCTGAATGTGGGCCCAAACGAATACGCCACTTTGGTCTTCACAATTTAACGATACCAAATGTTTTATGTAGATATAATTCCTCTATCTTTAATGATCAGGTACAATTTAACTATATATTACTTAACTATTTGAATGGCTGTATAGACGGGTATATCTTTTATGGTTTACCTACTGGTTTTTAAGTGCATAAATTTCTATAGCAATAGCTATAGACTCTCAAGATGGACTAGAGAATAAGAATAAAGTTTGGAAATGCACTTTCAATTAATTTACAGTCTGCTCGGAATTCTAACTCTTAAGTATTAATAGTAATTCAATTAAAAAAAAAAAAAAAATACTAACCAGCAAAAGTCTTGCTTTGAATACAACTAGCGAAATAAATGAAATCATAAAAGTCCAAGCTATACATTTTTTGTGCCTTAATAAAAGTTTTCATCTTTACACACATAGTTTGTTTTTTTTGTTTTTGTTTTTTCTGTCTACCTTATAGAAACCGATGAATCATCTATCTAGCACTTTCGAATAAAACAAAAACAAAAAGAACGAAATGAAAATTGATTGCCTGCGACGTATCAACAATTTTCATTTCTATCCAAAGTTTCGTCTGATTGATATTCAACGTAAGGTAAATTTGGTAGAAAGGATGGTGAGGTCTTTGAAAACAATTTTATGTGCAATAAATCCAAACACGTGTGCAAACACATACTAAAATAAATATAACAAATGAGAATGATTGATCATAAAACTTTTCCGTGAACTAAGAAAAAAAAAATGTTAAACAATTATAGTCGGTTTTGACCGAACTTATTAATACCTATCACTATCTCTTTTATCAACATATGGGAAAATAGACAGCTCCTAAATTAAATTCGTTGATGGTATTAAGAAGATTATATCTACAGCTTGGCCAGTTACATTTATTTTCTTTAAAATTATGCCAAATGCGATCAGGAGAAAGCAGATCGAGAATAATTTCGTATACAGCCAATCAATGTATCCGTCAACTTTTTGAAAAGAAAGAATTAGAAACATTTCATAATGATTTAAACGTACCACACAATTGCAATGTCAGTTGTAACAATTCTGGCAGATACATCACCAATTAAACTATTTCTCAAAGGACAGTTTTACAATTGGAAAAAGAAACAAATTGGGTCGAGGAGAGTAAAAACAACATTCGCATATTAAAAATGACTATTACTCATCGGAATATGTTATTGGAATGCCAGGCAGCAGAGAAGAGAAAGCCACTCGAAATATTTCTACAAATTCACGGTACGTGGCAAACAATGTAAGTGACGTGTATAAAAACCTAAATGATGGTGTGATTTGCTTTGTCATCTTTGGAGCCTGCATACACATTGAGTTTTCATTAACGTGGGATTGAGTTTACCTTGCGTAGCCAAGTTTTTTGTCTTCACTAACTTAAACTTAATAGTCTACCCATCTTCGTACTAGTTCATGTTTTTACTAACATATATTTCGAAATATGAACATTAATATAAAATAAATATGTGGTATAAAAAACATTCAAAAAAAAATTAATTGTTACTATTTATGATGAAGGGTGTGGGCACACATAATTGAAAAAAAGATTTCAATATATAAAATATGTTATAAAACCATTCAGAGAAATAAAATTACTCTCGAATTTTTTAATATATATTAAAGAATATTAAATGCTATCAAAAAAAAAATTCATTTCATTGCAGTAACACCATTGCATCGTCTCCAAAACCAGACGTATGATGTGTACCGTCCTTCTTACATTTATAATTAATTCTTTGTCTTATGTGTGTGTATATAAATATCTGTGCAAATCAAGGTACAAGGTAAGCAAAGAAATGAGAAGAAAATAAAGACATCATGTGTGTGGCGTCTATATACATATATACATATAAATGAGAATTCATACATATATTGTATAATATTTACATTTACGATATTTTATTGTAAGTTGCCGTACAAGCTTGTCCCTTATATTAATGTATCCAATCATAGTGTTATACTGTATGGGCAGCATCTCATAGATACTACTATTATTATTATTATTAACTAATAATGTTATTTACCTTTTCTATTTCATATACGTACATAATTTCGCCACAAACAGATCCGCAGAGGGACAAGCATGTTTGCATAGAAATTTCTACAGCATTGCAAACAAATCTAATATGTTTATGCAAATTTTCAGTTCTAATATTGACGCACAGAAAGCGTTTGTTAATTGAGCATGGACGGAAGGACAAATGTCTTAGAATTTCAATTTGATCAATAATATATTTCTCTCTTTATTTATTTATTTATTTAAACATTGTTAGCTAACATTAAACATTAACAGCTAATGTTATGATGAGAATTTCAAAATCAAAATATAGAAATTAACTTAATTAAGAAAATATATGTATGTTTTAAATTAATCAACTTTGCAAACATAATGTGAAACTTACAATGCCTTCATGCTTTAATAGTGAACTTCACATATCCCATAAAATTCTCATTTCATTTCATTTTTTTGTTGTTGTTCTCCAAAGTAGCTATACGCTATTTTTCAATCATTTGTGCATGTGTATATATATGTCGTATAAATTCCTAGATAGCAGTAAAAGAAAAAAACAACATTAACACAATTTTTATACATCCTATGTAACCCTAAAGTCAATATTTGTGTTGTATTTTAAATCTGTTAACAGCACACGACTACATGGTTAATTAACATAATTGATACATAAATAAATAAGAATACAGAGATGAGAAATAAGATGGAGATTTATTTACTCTCTTGGATTTATAATAAAAAAAGAATTTATAAATAAAGTAAATTCGAAAGAAAAAAAGGAACGGAGACGTAGAAGTCGAAAAAAAATAAAAAATAAATATAAAAAATATTCATTAAAATAAACACATTGCGAAGTTTCATTGTTTATTGATTCTAATTAATAGGAGCCTGGTGGTATACTAGAAATAATAAACTTCAACCTATTGTTATCTGACAGTTTGTGTGTTATTACAATAAAGTCAACATACAAACCTCCTACTATCCTTCACAAGTTTTAATTTATGTAATTTTGGTTAAAGGTTAACAATTATGTAAAAGCATACACATCAACGTTGACGGCGTAGTAGAAGACCACAAGAATTAGGCACAGAACAATAACTTAACTTAACGTACCTCCTCCTTCATTGCAATAAAAAAACACACTTATAGACCGTAATAAATATATACGTCTCATAAAAGAATCGCTGATTTGATACTATCTTAAGGGGTAGATTAGATTTGACAAAAGATTTTAACACACAAAATATGAAAAGGTAAGGAAAATAATAAAATAATGATATAGGTATGTAATTGAAAACTACATAAGGTTGGAAATTCAGCAAAATAATTTAAGGACCGAAAATAAATTAATTTTATATTATGCCTTTTTAATCTTCTTATCTCGTTGGATTTGTTAATAAGACATATTGCCAAGAAATTTACATGATTGTTTAGTCTGTCAAGATATTTTGGAGAAAAGCAAACAACAAACGGATTATTCAGGCCATTATAAATAGTTTTGTTGCTAACGATCCTCTGGACTTTAATAATAAGATCAAAAAGTGTTAGATTGATATTTTTAAAATATTTCATTATTGAAGGTTCTGGCTATTCCAAACGATTGTATTGCAAAGATCCAAATAGATTTAAAGTTACTTTTGTATAAAATATGAATTTATTTCTACGATTACCTTGAGATTCCGAACGAATTAGCCAATAGAGTCTTCCGGGTTTCAAGTCATGTTGTTGGCATTTAGGCATGATATTTCCGTGTTAATCTTTTGTTAAGTCAAGAAATTTGACATCGTACTGTGACGAGTCAGTGCAATAAGAAAAAAAACGTCGTGAGTGATGAAGTCTCAAAAAGTTGATCTTCAGTCCAATGTTTGCTGCGCCGCTTGACGCAGACCGATATCCTCGTAAGCGAAACACCAAATGAAACTAGTAACCTATAGAACCTCATATAAAAAATAATTGCATGCTGTAGTGTACCCCAGACGCATTCGGGTTTACAACTTTCTTGGCGTATAGCCAAAGGAAAAAGGATAGTAATAAAAGTAAATCGAATCAATTCATGAACTGCACTTATGACAGCATACGTGAAGGAGCCCACGATTAAATCAATTAAATAATATCTTAGGTGGTATATAATCGCGCCTAAATTGTTCTAGGCAGCTGCCGACCCTGATGAAATTAATTTAAAAATACAATAAATAATTGTATTTGATTGCTTTTTCATACAAATGAAACTTTCTTATATAGATGGAAATTTCTCGTAGAGATGGACATTTTTTATACAGATGGAACACTTCAATACAGATGGAACTTTCCAATACAGATGAAACTTTCTTGTATAGATGGAAATTTCTCGTAGAGATGGACATTTTTTATACAGATAAAACTTTCTCATGCAGATGGGGCTTTCTCATACGGATGAAATTTTCTCATATAGATGGAAATTTCCCATAGAGATGCAATTTTCCCATACAAATGGGAATTTCCCATACAGATGGAATTTTCCCATACAGATTTGAAACTTTTACATATAGACGGAAATTTCCCATAAGGATGGCAATTCCCCATACGGATGGAATTTTCCAATATAGATGAAGATTTTTTATACAGATGGAACTTTCCAATACAGATGAAACTTTTCAATACAGATGGAAACTTCCCATGCAGGTGGCAATTTCCCGTACAGATGGAACTTTTTCATACAAATAGAAATTTCTCTTACAGATGGAACTGCCCGATACAGATGGAACTTTCTTATGCGCATGCTTTTAGTGCCCAACGCCGTTATCTGTTGGATTGAATTTTATTAATTGCAACCATTTCACTTACATTTTACTACTAATGCTTTGATATAATTGCTTTTCCATTTAAAAAAAAAAAAAAGAGTTTATAAAGAGAATATTACTCATCCCTTCGCCTTGATTTTGTAGTGTGATATAAAATTTAATTTGTAATATAAACGAGATTTTATATGCAACATTTCAAGATTTATCTTTATAAAAAATAATTTTATTTTTATAAATATAGTAGCACGAGTGAAAGAAGAAAGACTTAATAATAGTAAGAAGCTTAGCGTAAGACACAGTTGCATCAAGAAAATCATTTAAAAAAAGTAGAAATCTTCTTCTTCTTTTCCTCTTATTGTTATTTTAGCGACCTTGAATTTTACTGAATATCAACTAGGAAACATACAGAATATAAATTCATTGTTCATCATTTAGTTAGTTGGTAGCTCGCAAAATATTTTTGTTTTTTGGCATTTTTCCAAATTTTGCGCTCAAATTAAATCCATTTGCAGCATATTTAATCTGAACATTAAATAAACATTTCATTATTATAAAAATATATTTTTATGAATATATGAGCTTTCGCCTTTATGTAGGACAATGCGTATAGAACTATATCATTTTAGGCTACTAAAAGTTGAAAAACGTAATCAGCTTAGATCGAATCACTTATTATTCGCGGCTTTATTTAGTTCACCAAATATAATAAATATCGACATTTATTAGACTACATTTATCAGATTACATTTATCGATCTACACATATCGGACTATAGCAAAGCTTTGATATGTATGTACATGTACAGCAGAATTGTTTCCACAAAACTGTACTACAATAGGTTACATTCCAATGCGTAATAAATTCGAGCTTGCAAATTTCACATTTAACGCGTCATAACACAACGCAATTAATACTGTAGTGAAATCGTAACAAATGTAACTTTCTTATCGCACGTCAAGTTGTACCGATATTTTAAGAAAGTATTCATCGAAAAACCTGATTGATTATTTATATTTTGAATAAGGAAGATTTTTCACTTTTCATTTCCCTTTTCTTTGTCTGCAAAAATAAAATGGTCTTCACAACTTCTTTAGTTCTAAATTTACGAAAAACTTGTACAATTTGTGGCAAAAATACTCCGAATGAAACTAAGCTTCATAAACGAACGAGTTCTCTAAAATATTCCTCGCCGCTAAACCAATCGAATGGAATTTTTAATTGATTTGGGTGTTGAAATATCTTTTCGCTTTAAATTATATTATTGAGCTCCTTGACATTCAACTATGGCTATGTCATGCTTTTTTTATGCCTTCTTTTACATCATTATACTGAAAGAAGTAACTAAGCAAGCAGTAAATAGTGTAATTGAAAAAGCTATTACAAATTTTTAGCTTAAGTCTATTTAAGTCTATTCTAGAATAGAAATATAATTCATGACATAATGTAAGCTGTGAATTTGTCTATTGAAAATCTTGTTCAGTAAAGCTATACTCTGAAGTTATGTAGAGTATGTATAAAATATGTTAACAATGTAGGTTATATACAAAAAAAAAAACTACAGCGGTGTTAAAAAAAAAACTGTCGTTGAACCACATATATAATATAACACATATATAAATATAAATTAATAAATTTTATATCAATTTGTTCAATGAGAATAATTTCACTTGTATATTACGCAAAGGTTCGAGAAGTATGCATACACAGGCATACTCCAATTATCTACAGCATCTATATGTTAGTTTCGTTTACACATGTACATATATATATATGAAATTATTCATATATATATATAATGAAATGTATCTCCCTTTGTCCGCAAAAGTCGAGATAAAAGAACAATTAAAATATAATTGATATCGATTTCAAAGTTTGCTAATTTATGATATGAAAATTTAATATTTGAATTATTTCTTAATGAAAGCAAATTGAAATAAATTTGCAAATTAAACTAATAACGATACTGATATACTACGTATATAGAACAAATTTATTCAATATTATTATTAATTAATAATTGAACAAAAAAAAAAATGATAAAAGTTTGATTCGAAAAGTTCTTCTTCACTCTTAAATTCCTTGAACAAATCTCCTCCAACAGCTTCTAAGAGCTTTTTTTTTAAATAAACTTTTCAAATAGATTTTTTTAGTTGAACTTCTGCCATAACAGTTCATTTAACTGAAGTCTATCATAATTATCGTCAGTTTCGTCAACAATGACGCTCTTTTCGTTTAAAAATTCATTAATATTCATTTCTCTTTAGTTAAATTTTGAATATTTAGAACTACATTTCTTACCAATCATGGGAAGCACATTCTATTTAAGAATTGATTATGATATTATGAGATGAAAAGAGCTTTTGATAAACGTCAAAAGTGAAGCGTGTACGATAAAACTTCACTTTATTCTGCTATTAGCAGTAGTAGAAATTTTAAGAATGAATTTACGCAACAGATAGCTGACCTATGTGTCAGTATCGTTCTTTCTACTAATGGATAAACCCTTGATCAAGTTGAATATAACTGCTTTGTTCTTAGTTTATGCGGTGTCGCTGAATTATATGAGTATATGATTTATATGATTTATGATATATTCAACACAATATATATAGTCGATAAAAGCAGTGCATGGATCTCGCTTTCCCGTAAAAATAAAGAACATACACCAACTACATGTAGGTACTAAAAGAGCCCGCTTAAGCTGAACATAATTTTTCTTGTTTATTTTAGTTTGTAGAGGAACTTTTAAACAATCGCAATAACTATTCAAGTGAATATTGTGAATTCTTTTTAGAAACAGTGAAGTGAATTCTTTTTATTCATATTTTATTTATTAACTAATATATCAGTCAATAATTCGACGCGCAAAGCAAGAAAAAGGAGTTTACGGTTTTATCAACTCGATAGTCTACTTCAAGATAGAAATAGTCCAATATTTTTCTAAAATGTTGATATCAATTTTTCAAGACTCTCAAAATGCGTTTTAGTTTCGGCAATGACTCCATGATCTTTTCCCGTATAAGACTTTCAAACAGAAAACTGTCGCTGGAGCCAAGATCTCGAGAATACAATGGCTAGTAATTCGAACTTCAATTTATGCAATTTTGTTAATTTCAACGAAAAAGAGAATTGTTGTAACACTTTTCATTAATGAGATCAAATTTGGAGTATACAACGGTTACTTGATTTTCGGATTATAGTCAGTGCACAGAGATGCTTGAATCCGTGTGGAAGTAATTTCTTTTGTTTCCCCTACGTAACCTATAGTAGTATTTAAGTGATAAAGCTTTCTTCCTATGAAATCTATTTACCGTCTCTACCGAGAAGAAGATTTATGCTAAAAGTTATGTTTTTAAAAAAGTCTATTAAGGAAAAAAACGTTATACCCATCTCTGTTAAATGAAGTAGATTTAAAGGTTCCGCTCCAGTAACAATGAGACCAATGGATTATCTTAATGTCGAATAATATATATTTATTTGCCTTGACGGGTCATATGCAAATGCTTTAACGATTTGTACCATTTGTTTGTGATTAGACAAAAGTTATGATTATGTAAAAATAAATTCGTTTACTTAAATTATATTTCTCATATACTTTACTTACAATTTTAAAGGCATAAGTATTCCAGATATATCTCACAACTCTAAGAAATAATGTTATGGACATAAATTAATCAAACAAATTAGGTCATTTTTCCCTGATGTATGAAAGGAATGGAAACAAGTAAACTTAATTGTTTACTTTATGAAGCATAAATTTTTGGTTAGCAGAGAAAGTTATTTCAGAAGTGCATATGAATTCTTGCTGCAGCAAATTAACACTTATAATACCTTATAGATGCTAACTACAGTAAATTAACACATATAATACCTTATCGACAGATATTAAGATATCTTTTTCACTTTTAAAATATTTTATTTTAATAATTATTTTTGAATAAACAACATTATGCAGATGTTAGTCATAGGTAACAGCGATAGTAAATTAATAATAATAAAGTAAATTAAAAAAACAAAAAAAAAATTCAAACTGCGAAGAATTTTGTTTAAATCGTTAAATCCTAGCACTATCGCTTTCCTAATAACGTCTGCAAAAGCAAGAAGATATGCGATGATAGCCATTTTCTTGGCAAGAAATACACTTTAGAAATCCATTAAATGTACGTGTTTCTCGCTTGGATTCTGAGAACTGTGATTTTGAAATTTTGATTTTGTCCCCCACCAGCCATCTATGGATGTTTCTAAGATAATTTTCTAAAATTTCTCTAACTTGAATAAATAGATATTTTTTAACCATTAGTAGTAGTAAGGACCAAAGTAGCACTCTCGTTTTTGTCCGCACGCTCTCCCTCCCCAGTTTGCTTGTGCGGTTATTCCAGTATGCATTAACCCGCAGCGTAAGTTTAAGAAATGAATTGCAACTCGGATAAAGAGTGAGAACAGGTGGCAACGCCACCTGCTGAGATAGAAAAACCAAAATGGGAAACGACAAAGAGTTCGTCTTCCTTTTTTGGTTACTGTCCGGCGATGTGAGTGGTCGCCCTTTTCTGATTTTGTCCGTATTCATCCGTGTACATAGGGCTCGAAGGAGCCAAACAAGTCCGTGGGCGGAGATAAAGACATCCGATCGCGACGGAGGGACAAGTACTTTTAAGACTTATTTTGTATATAGGTATAAATAAATGAATAGGTATAAAATAAATGTAAATAAGATTAGTGGGTTTTACTAATAGTTCTGAATAGGAACGTGGTTATATGAAGAATTTAGACGCCTGGAATCCGGCGAGCGGACCCAAGCAATAGACTAAAGACAAAAGGGAATCAATATTTCCAATGTGAGGAAATATTGATACAAAATCCCTTCGTCTTCACATAGTTTAGCTCATCTATTTCACAATTAATGCGATTTTGAAAAGTCCGATATCCGGCCACTACAAAAAAAAAACCACAAAAGTTATAAATTCCAATGAACGTAACAGCAAAGATACCGATCAAGGAAGATTACTTTTTATAAAACTTTTAGTAGATATTTCTCATTGCTACCTATAAAATAACTAGATTAAAATATCCTTACACTTTAAAAATAAATATAATGTAGATATGTAGACATATAAATATAAATATAATGTAGATATATATATATATATATATATATATATAGTCTTTATATATACATATATATATAGTCTTTAAGGAATATATGAAAGAAAAAAAAGTTAGATGAAAAAAATGTGCAAATGCTTTCAGGTAAATAAATCACAAGAGAAAAGAAACATCTCACACTTCTTAGTTATGAATGTATTGCAAAAATGTGTGTCTGCTCTATTCGATGATAAAATCTTATTCACACTTGGATTCTATATAACAATACTGAAAAAGTAAGCTACAAAAAGAAAAATTTTTACAAAAAAAAAAAAAAAAAAAAAAAAATTATAAGATGAGAGAGACATGCAAGAAAACTACTCTTTGGATTAAAGTTAGTTTTGTGTGTTTATTATATAAATTAAATTTGGTAAAACCGCAAATTTAAGATGGTTTTACTTAAAAGAAAATTATTTAACTTTAGAAAATTAAAATCTGTGGTAATATTGAAATTTTCTTTTCTATAACTTTTAAAATTTCTTACTTACTTATCATGAGATTATTAAGAGTTGTGTATTTGAAATAAAAATAGGAAAAGTAATCCATTCCATTTAAATTTCAATTTTCTCTTCCGATTTTGTCGGTAATGGGCACAGAAATAAGTCGTTTGGAATACATTATCTCAGCTTATCATGGAAGACTAGACAAATATATGTCTATCGTTATAGCGTGTACATACACATATATAGATGACAACACCCCACTAAAGTTTTAAGTAGATGTATGCAGCTGTCCGAAGCACTTCAGGCGAACCAACTTTTTATTGTACGTACGAATCGAATTAGAGGAGGTTTCTAAATCGATTATGCACGTCCGCCGATCTGTCCATTTTAATTATTGAGTTCAATTTATGAGTCACAAATTTCGAAATATTTTGAATAAATGAGAACAGGTTTCGTTCACGGATAAGCGATATTGAAAATGGATTGAATGGATGGAAAAAAAAGTTTTTAATGCTCAACAGATTTCGATTTTCGAAGGAAATGATTTATTAGACAATCTGCAAATTTTTGATAAGACTTGTATCTATGGGTCATCGTACCGACATTCAACTTTCGAATTCCAGGGTGTCAAAATGATATTCAAAAAGATTACAGCTACAATGTTCTGAAATAAAGATAGGATTATGTATATTGACATGATGAAGATACAGTTGAGACTAATGGAAAATATTATTGATTTTTGTATGAAAAAAATTTGAGAAAATAAAGCCGTTTGATCTCTGCACAGATACTTATCATCCATCCTCCATGTATCTGTGTACTTGTACGTGTTTATATATATATATATATATATATATGCTTGTTTGTGAACGTGAATGCATATTACGCATGTAGATGTATTATATACATACACAGTCATACAAATGTAAGTATACGTGTGAATATAAGGACTTGCAATACAAGAAGCGGTTAAGTTTGCAGGTGTAAGGATTTTCTTTTTTGTTGCAATTTAAATACAATTTACGAACAACAATAACAATGATTATCGTGTAAACAACAATTTTTACTACTATTGAGATGGTGGCCTTATATGTATATAACTTCCTAAGCTGTTATTTACAGACTTCAGAGTACTTGCAGAGCCTCGGAAAAGAATTTAATATTTGTGTCTCACTTTTAGTTATTATCGTTGCATGACTTAAACCAACACAACGCCATTACCGCTCAAATTATGTAAATTTCTGCGATTGCAAGTGAAGTAGGCTGAAATGAAAAAATCATTGTCGATCTTTAAACTATTAAATTAGTAAAAGCTTATGAAGCAAAACCCCTATCCCTATTGCGAACATAATGAAGAAACGAGTTCGTTCTAATGTTTACTTTTTCTAAGAAATCTGGCTTTCTTAATTCGTGCTGTCGTTTGGTATTCATTCCCTTCTCAGAGATCTATGAACTGTTTGGAAATGGGTTCAGATTCTTTACAGAAATGGATTAAAAAGGTGCTAGGAACTCTTATCTTGAATGATATTCATTGGCATTCTTACCCCTTGCTATTACCTGGATATTTCTCGATCTAAGGAAAGTACCTTTCAGTTCATCAAACAAGCGAAGCAATGCAATAGTTAATATTACATTCGAGCTTTAATTTCATTATTTTTCATGAGCTTATATCTTTGATTATCGGCAAATTTAACTCTCTGCAAAGATCGTAACTTGTTTCCTTGAGTTCGGTAATATTAGCTGAGTAGAAAAGAAAATTCACATTAAGTTCGTATTTAAATTTTTCCAAAAGGGTTTTAACAAAAATTAATTCACCTTAAAGCCTTGAATTTTTATACACTTTTGATGAAATTAATACAATAATCTTGCGCATGAAGATTTGCATCATAATTCATAAACGTAAAAGAATAACAGAAATGTGTTATATGTAAACGTTATGGAACATAAGAACGTGCAGTCAATACGTTTATTTAATGAAATTCAAAAATATTTGGCAAAAATAAAGTTATGTGATTAGTAAATCTTTAACAATTTGTTAAGCCTGCATGAACGTCGCATTTGCGATACTAAGCAGTAAGCCCGAGAGATCTCAGAAAATATTTAATACACACGATTTCGATCTCGTATAGTTCGTAGTTGCAAAATTCCCGAATGATTTAGTTATGCTCGTTAATTAACAAAAAAATAGAACGATCTCGAACAGTAAGTGTTCTCCATAATTCTAAACTCCCCGAACGACTTATTGGTGTCTCCCAATTGACAGAAAATTGGGGCAGCCTTCCAGTTCAAATACATTTGAATTGTGAAATAAAAGTGTTTTGAACAAAAAGGAAAAATATTTAAATGTATATTTTCACCTATAATTCGGAGAATAGAATAATTTATGAAATCTATGTAACTCTTTTACTTATCGATTAATAAACTTTCATTACGAAAATGTAGTTCTAAATAACTTTTGAAATAGAACTGCATATGCTCTCTGCTATACTAACTCGCCTTTAATTATGTATGTTATTTATGATTTAATATTAATGGTATTTTATACGTAATTATACAAAATAATTGATACATAATTGAAACAAGTATTTCCTGGACTAAGAGATTATGTTACTTTCAACCGTTTCAACCGCTTTCACGATGCACGAATGTCTAAATTTTACTCTTATTACACAATGAGAAAATGCGAGCAAAATCGTTTGTCTTGAAAATCGAATATAGTGTTTTACATGCCGGTGTACTTTAATGAGAATTGAAATTAACCTATTTAATGTATTACAAAAGGCTGTGAATGTAAAAAAAAAAATAGTCGCACATTATTTTGTTGACATATGGGTTTTATTCAATATAATTCTGTATTTTGTAATCCAATCGGAAACGAAATCGTTTCTAATGTCGACAAAGAATTAGGAACAGCCTAAGTCAGCAGACTTGTGTAAAGCGATTTTTAGTCTCAATCGCGGTTTTCAAACTATGAACGCACCTTAGCAGAGTTCGTTTAATGATAGAGTAGTAAATTTTTCTTCCCCAATTTTATGTTGGTTTCATTTTATAACCCTTGTTTATAGAGAATGGTCGTAGAAACGATCTAATCTAATACGTTTCAAATATTGCGCTTTAGTGAAAAAAAGCTTAGTTAATGAAATTTCATTAAAATCGAAAATTTCGTCTTATAGTCTGAACACAGAAATACATGGGCAATGATTCCAATCAAAACTAAGCTCATGGTTCGTCGTACTGAGTTTTGCATCGATCGCCGCAAACTTATCTCCTTTTCATAAGTATAGAGTAATACGAGACGAAGGGACAGGTGTAAATTGATTCAATGAAACTAACTAAACCTATCATTTGTCGTGCTTCATTTTTTAGTGATCGCCGAAAACTTAATATTCTCTTTTCATAATTGTTGAGTATAAAAACTATATTCGATTTTCTATATTCACTTAATCAGTTAAAAGAAGCCCATATGGCAATAGCACCAGTAAAAACAAAGTATGTAATAAAATTTTGTTTTGAATAAGCCTTTATTTAAGTGAATTAAAAGTAGAAAATGAATTTTATTCCAATCACTTTTATGTGAATATATATAAGATCTTCTCTATGTAAAAAATTGGATTTTTCAAACGCCGTCCGCCAAATGTCTGCACGATCAGACATTAGAAAATGCCCGAAATTTCCATTTAAAAAAAAGTGCTGCTATACTGACAAAAAAGCCAGTTAAATAAAAGCTTATAAAAATGAGTCATACAGGCAATACCTTTTTTTTCCTACCCATTGGAGAACTAATGTTTTTATCAATTCCATGAAACTACTTTTACAGAAAAAACTGATCTAAAATATAAGTAAGCAGCTTAAAATATTAATTTAATTTTGATTTTTTTTTTTTTTACAAGAAATTTAATATTATAATCCAATTATATTGAAATTTAATTTAAATTATAAATAGTAATTTTTGTTTAAAAACAATATAAGAACAAGTGGTGTTAGAAAGTTTAAATTGCACAAAACGAAATTTGATCCTAAGCATTGTTTTAATACTCATATATGCTATTGGTTGATAGGAAAATCGGTTTATGGGAAAAAAAATGACTGGTGTGAAGTTAGCCCCCACTTATCTGGCCCCATTTTTTCTCTTTGCTAAAAAAGGGCCTAACTTCACACTGGGTACATGTCTTTGCTAAGGCAATTGATAAAGCAGGATGGAAAAATAAACAAAATATTAGGTTGGGGAAAAGTAATCCATTATTTTCCAATTCGAAATGTTAAATAAAGTCCTGAAGTTCATATAAGATTGGATGGATTACCTTTTCCCCAAACTAATATTTACGACTTGACTTGGAATAAATATTAGAAGTATCTCTGTTCACATTTGGACGGTTAGCCGAACTTCTTTCATTTGTTTCTACTATCACTATTGATCAGAATTATATATATAACCATAGACTTGGAAAATCTCCTTGTGGGATCTTGAAATCATTAACTTCATGAGTAGGTATCCGTGTTACGCCAAAAGCGGGTTGTGACTTATGGCAAGTTCTCTATCTCTCACTCTCTCTCTTCCTCTCTCTCTCTCTCCCCCTTTCTCTCTCTCTCTCTCTCCCCCTCCCTCTCTCCCTTTCTCTCTGTCGCCTTCCATTAGCATTCTTTATTCTTTCTTTACATTCCTTTGCTTTGCGCTTTGCGCTAAAGAATGCAAATAATGTGGCACATAATAGCTGTCAGCTAAGCATAGCAGATAGCATGACCATTTGCTTGCATGTTTGAGCTATCGGTCATTGCAATTTTAATGTCGTGCAATCACAGCAGAAAACAGACAAAGGTTTGGATAATTCTTAACTCTATGAACATTCTACATTTTTCAGGAAAGCTTCGAAAATCGTCTTCGTTTTTATTGTTTTTTGAATTCATTTTCTTTTTTTCTTAATGTTTGTATTGTATTAATTTCGTAAATTGTTCAGGACGTACTTATTTATAAATTAGTAAACAATTAAACTCCTTTGCGCAAGGAATAAGTATCTATCTTCCTATTATTCTTCACATTTAAATAATATAATAAGAATTTTACCATATTATGGACTTGTGCGCTGTATTACATAGAAGAATTATTATTGTATTTTCTTTTTTTTTTTTTGTTTTACATTCAATTGCATAATGTATAGAATTTTTTTCTTTTCATAATTTTTTTTAAGTTCAAAAAACTTTCTTTTTCATGGATTATGATGTTTTTCTTTCGTTTATTTCTTTATATAAAGTCTTAAGGTTTTTCTCTTCTTTCTTTCATACTAAAGAATAGCTGGAAACAGGAAACAAAAAACCCGAAGTTTAAGGTAAATGAATAAAAATTATGGGGAATGTGGAAATGTTACACTATCTCTCCTTAATAGGAATTTCTGAAATTTTATAGACAATTATAAACAAAACCACATTTGGTTTCAATAATAGAATATTTTTAAGTTTTCTTTGTAGTTTGTAACAATTAAACCATTTGTTTATGGTCAAGTTTAAAGCAAATTATACTCTAAATATAAGTATATATAGAATCGTCCATTTCATGGTCCGGATTTGGCAGCCTTGCTTTAGTAACATATACAAAACAAAACAATTATCCGAACCTTTATTTGTTTAGTGTAATATATGCCATTTTATAGCATGGATTGTTTAATAAGCACATAATGTGTTAACATTGTTATACGAAGAATCAAATTTATACGAATAATTCTCACGCACACTTGCCGCTTTGAAAACAAACCTCTCTCAAATTGTGACCAAGCTTTTGTCCGCTAAGTGCAGAGAAGTAACCAGAAATTCCCTAGAAAGGATCCAGTCTTGTAAAGCATCCCGTGGAGGATACAACTAATGACAAGGTCTACGTAATATACTGGAACGAAAATTTGATCTAACTCTCAATCGGAAGTGTATTTCATTACTTCATTTAGGTTGTGCTTGTCCGTCCGTCTGCCATTTATCGCTGTGCTTATCGGTCAAAGGACACGCCTTCCCCGCAGTTTTGCTGATTACTCATAAATCACACCAAGTACGCAATAAAAACTTCCACTGTATTCCAGAACGTTAAAAAAAACTGTTAAGTGTGTCTAATATAGAAGAGTATCGTAATCTTTTTTCGTTTTCGAACTTTTTCCTAAGATGTGAATGTGGTGGATATAAGAAATTCGGTCGTACCCAAATATCATTTTCTTAGTTTTTTAATTTAAGTTTTTTGTATTTCTTAATTATTTTACTGATTTTAATTACATATTACCGGATACTTCTCAGTTAAGCAAATCGTGGCAATTAATTATCTCTCTTTAAATTACTGTTGTCTTATTACTGGAAGCCTTAATTCTATGTGCCTAACATTAAAGCTAAAGGGCATATGGTTAGTTTATAGCTTTTATATGTGTGTAATAAATCAACAGTATTTAGAAGAGAATGAATTTGTGTTCGTTACATTAAAGTCAAGAGCATGTAAGTGCAACGTTACTTCCGAGTATGCTTGTAAAATGAACTACAAGAAAGTGCTTGTGAATATAAGGAAAAATTGCGATTGTAAAGAGCAAAAATTGATAGAGATAGCGTCACTTAAGGATGAGCGCGCGCCTTAAAATGAATGAATCCCTTGAAAAAGAATTTATGAAGAAGATAATTCGTTATCTATGAGATTATGCCGGCATTCAAGATATTTTATAATTAGCAAATAAACTAACGACATTTAGTAAATAAGTCAGATGCTATATTGACTTTGGAAATGGTTTACGGAAGTTTTGTGGAAGGATAAGCAAAAAAAAAGATATGTTCGTTTAATGACGGTTTACTCAAAGATCAAATATTGTAAATTTTTCGCAAGTACACAATAAACATTATATCTTAAAAGATGATCTTTATATATATATTTATATATATATATATATTTATTTTTTTGTTTTCAACTGCAGTAATCGACTTTTTGGAAAATGAAAATAATGTTACGCAAAGCAAGGAGAGCTTTTAAAAACATATTTCTAATTACCCCCCCTCCCGTGATTATAGTAAAAATATTTACACTTTTACCTACAAGGATTTTGTAAGATTAAGCTGATAAGTGAAACCTTTAAAGTCCTCATTCATTCTCTCTTAATCCAAACAAACATATTTACACACCTTTTTCCTCAATTGTTTGCGGAGAATCTGATATGTGTGTGTTTGTGTGTGTACTTACATTTCACAAAACACGCAAACTACGAGTATTAAACGTCATAAGTCTGATATTATTTCTTTATAACCACATAGTTTGTTTGCTTTAACATTTACCTGCTTGTCTATAGCAGACACTAATTATATAAGAGTTACATAAATGTGTAGGATATTTGTAAATTACGAAAAGAAGCAATTATTAAATCAAAATTAAATGAAAATATTTATTTCAAAAGAAACCATCATTTACTTACAAGAAATTCTCTAAAATTGTCTTAATTCAATTAAGCTTTTCTTTCTTTTTCTTTTAAGCATATTTAAAATAAAGAAAAAGTTGAAAAAGAGTGAAATTCTTAAATATTTTGCAAATTGTGTTTTGAAAAAAAAAAAAAATAAAAAATTTCAAGTTAGTAAAAGGAAGCAAAGAAATTCATGCTTGAAGGAGAGAAAAAACTTCGATTATTTTGTAGATTTTTTTTTTTTTCTATTTTCGCTTCACGCTTTTAATTGATTGCACTGTTGCGTCTAATACTAATATTGCTTGTTATTTTCACGAAAGCAAAGTCTTTTTTAAATAAACCAATTTTAATTTGAAGTAAGTGAATTCTTACATGCTTTTGACGTTAAGTGGTTGATGATAAGCAGCATATTAACTTTAAGTTAAATTTGCGGTTTTTGTTCGTTTCGTTTTACATTTTCTTCACATTTAAGCATGTATCCTTAACTAATTGAGATCTGTTCTTGACTCTTTTTATAGAAAAATAAAAATTAATTCGGTTTTATCATAAACACTACGATAACATCAAGAAACGTTAAGTAGAATAGAATAGATCCACTTAACTTTTGAAATAAATCTTATTCTTACTTACTCTCCTACAATGATTTTAAGAAAACAGACAAAATGAATTTAACTTATTTCAAACTTATAGATAATTGCAATCAATATTTCTCCCAAATATTTTTCGTATCAGCTCTAGTATAATTTCAATATTCTTATTTTTCTATTATAAAATCTATGTGTAAAATATAAAATTCAGCAACAAATGGAATTTATTGTAAAGTAGAAAACTATATTATATGCAGTAGTAGAAAACTATATTAGTAACAAAGGAGATGACAACAGAATAAAATAAACTAAAATAGCATAACTCAGAATTCTATATAGTAGCATCAGGAATAGTTATGATAATAATAGCGACTGTAAATAAGGACAACAGCAAAAGCAATTGTAACAGTGAAAACTAAGGCAAAAACAGTATCGGCAGCAATAATAATAGCGAAAGCATTAGCAATAGCAATAATAATAGCAAAATCAGTATCAATAGCAATAATAATAGCAAAAGCAGTAGCAATAGCAATAATAATACCAAAAGCGGTATCAATAGCAATAATAATAGCAAAAGCAGTAGCAATAACAATAATAATAGCAAAAGCAGTAGCAATAGCAGCAGCGATAGACATGACATTTACAAAAGCAGTAAAGAAGGAACTAAAAACCTTTCAATCGGGCGAAGCCGCCCATTAAATAATCTACACCAACTTTCCTAATAAATTTCTTGATTTACTTTCATTTTCTATTTTAATCGAATCATTTATTTTTTGATTTGTATGTAGAGGCAAGTTTTTCATGGGGATGCATAAACTGACATGGTCCAAATTTAGCAAATTTAATTTCTTTACTAAAGATCCTCTATTCTTCTACTATTACTGCCATAAGGCCGTAAAATGTAGAATTTACTGCCATATAAAGACGTAATTTTCTTTGAATATTTGATTAGGTTCATAAAATACAGCTAAGTAGTCCAAATCTAGTGTTTTTATCTCAAATTACTATTAGGAACTCATTCGTATTCTAAATCATTAAAACTTAGACTTGTTTGCCATAGAAATGTTTACTTTCGGCAGGAATCGGAATAGGTTACATTGGAGGTAGATCCGGAAAATAGTATCGTCCGAGTCAAATTTTTCACATTTTTTTTTCAAATGCCAAAATGCTGGTTAGCAGTGTATTTTTTAAGGAAATATTAGAAATTGCAATCTTACTTAAATGAAGACTTTTTTTTCAGATAAAGCGTTATATAAGGATTGGTTGTAAAATTGGTGCGATCGAATTCAAAATCAATAGCGTTTATTTTTGAGCCAAAACACTTTAGTATATCAAATTTTGTCAAAACATTTTCAAAATTGCGACATGGACATATATTAAGCGTAAAGATAGGCAGACAAGCTTAAATCGATTCAGAAAATGATCCTGAATCAATCGATATAATAAATGTTATGTTAATCTCAAGTCCTTCTACATATTACATACAACCCCACAAATTCACTATGTCCTGTGTTGCAAGTGGTATAGATTATGATTAATAGCAAAATCAGTAGCAATAAAAAAAACAATGAGAAAGCGGAGCCATAGAATTAGGGTAACAATATTAAAATTGTAAAACGGGATAACACTTTTCACAAAGTCTTGTTTAACTGACAAGAAGAGGAATAAGAAGAAGAATAAGAAAGAAAGTACAGACTTAAATTTTGCTTTCATTCGGAATAGTTTATTTTATTTATTATTAACTAGAATAAATGTCTTTTATTATCTGAGAGTGTATGAGTTAACCTGTTAAAAGAATTTATGATAGAACCTAAACATAGCAAACATATATAAATAATTAATTTTCTCTTCTTTACATCTCCCTTGTCCGCTCACAAATATTTTGCCATAATGGTCTGTTAAATTTTTTGCGAACGCCTGCAGTACGCAAAAAGGTTTAAGAAAAATTCATCTTTTATTGTGCCAATCGGTTTGGAATCAGAAGCTAATGTTGTTAGAAATTTATAATTCTGCGCAGTAATGTACATAGAATGTGCAAAAACAGTTTCCTTTAGAAATTGTGTTTTTTTCTTCCTTTATTTTCATTTAGTTTTCTGCTTGATTCGCTTTCTTATCATCTTTTCTCTGCTTTCATCGTTTTGTTATAGAAGGTATTTTCCTCTTTATATCCTACTGCTAGTAGAAAGAGAAGATTAAGTTTATGACCAAAAGGGGAGGTTTTTAGTTCAAAACTCACCTTTTTTTATGAAAATGATTTTGAATCGATTTAAGTCTGCCCATATGTCTGTTCTTCAACGTGTCGAGTTTAACTTACAGGTCGCAAATTTTCAAGATATCTTGATAAAATTTGATACATTAATATGCTTTTTTGTAAGGATTGAAAATAGATGTTAATTCTAATAGGGAAAACTCGGTGAAAAGTAATATTTTGAAATACTATGATACTATGAATGATAAGATGAGACTCTTTTGTGTGAATTTCTGGAAAGATACCACATATATACATTTCATATAGACTCATTTGCTGATCTTCTAATGTTAAACTCCGAAGTCAAAAATTAAACATGTGTACGTTTGTTAGATTCACTGGAATGTAATGTTATTTTATTTTATTTTTTCTTTTTCCTTTTTATTGTTAATTCATTTGCTAAATGTCTAATTGTAAATAGATTGTATTTAGAAATTTTCTACAAAAAAAAAAAAAAAAAAATTCTTTCAAAATTATGTCAATTGTATTTTAAATATTATATATAGAAGAGTCCATTGTTGAACTTGGCTTTGAAATTCAAGTAAAAAGGATTAAATTCAATCATTTTGTCTTGGATACCAACAACAAGTTATTGGAAATGACTATTCAAATACAATATAATATAAGTTCTACATATGTTTACTAATATTTCTACATATTTTCGAATTAATTACGCTTTAAGAATCAAATTATTTTGCATTTTGTTTAAATTAAGGGTTGCTTTCAATTTAATAAAAATAATATTACATTGAAACATATGATGTTAATGAAAATTTTTTTCTAATGTAAAAGACCTTTGTCGTACATTTTATATTTCTACTCCATTTCCATTTCCATTATTATATCGAAACTCTTCACATATGCAAATTGTATGTAATTATGTATATTGTTTGTAAATGTGCTATGAAATTAATAAAAATAATAAATAAATAAATAAAACAAAACCAAAATATAAGTATAAATAATGGTTGTAGTAATTGAAATAATAAATATGCTTTCAATTTAATGAAAACCAAATCATACGAGAAAAACAAATGGTTTTGAAAATAACAACAAAGCAAAATTTTGACATCAAGTTTGCTTCTGTTTCATTTGGCCATAGCAACAACTAACGTATACAGCTAAAACTATTTTTGTGCGGTGTGAACTGTGTTGTTATGAGTTTTACATTTGTGCTATTCGTTTTATGCGATTTATTTTGTGCTACCTCTTTGTATGTGGTATACAAAAATTTATTTACAAAATTCCCGTTCGCGATATGTAAGAAAAAGATGCGATGTTGAACGTTCATCGCCAAGTCGAAAAAAACTCTTTGAACTTTTTTACGACTGCAACAGATCATATTACATCGTTTCTTTATTGAAATGCATCTGGTGCAAAAAGGTCAATACCACTTATATAAGCTTTCCATCCTCGGGCGTTGAAACTAATAAATTTGACACAACTTTTAGTACATTTCGTGGCCAATAAAAAAACAGGAGTTCTATCAGCAGGTTTCAACGATTTCATTGTATCAGAAGTTCAAAAATATATGCAAGAGATTGGTCTTCTCTTCAAAGTGTTGTTAATTGTTAACCTAACTATCCTTATATAGAGTCTTCCGGTGCACAAAATAATATTTTTAATGCGTAATATGATTAACCTTATAGAAATATTGGAACAGGGCGTAACCGCAACTTTTTAAAAAAGTTATATTAAATGAATCTTCAAATACATTTTGGAAAAAGCCATGTAGAACCTCTGAATGAAATTTGAAACAAATTTTCGATCGATTAAATTGCATAAATTATGCCACTGCAGCAATTAATCAAATAAAACAACACAATTTAAATTCGTGCTGGAAAGCGGTGTGGCTTGAATATGTCCACGTAACGATCAGAAATCATTAAGCTTTGAGCCGCAGGTTTTTGATCTTATCGTTATGATTAAGGACGAGAGGGTAAATAATACTGATATTCTCAATAACGTAACAGCTTAAGAGGATGAAAAAGAGCAACCGAATTCTGTGACAGCGAATAAAATAATAATATATGCAAAGATCTGCAAGCTCTGCAATAAATTGGAAAAGCATTTTCTAAAAAAAACATAACAATTTCGAAAGAGATTTACAATTCCAAAAAACAGCTTTGATCGTGTATCGCAACGTCTACAACGTGTACGCTGTTCAAATGACCATCGTCTCAAATTCTTATCATCGACTATATGGTAGCAAAAAATGAATGCACTTAAATATCTTTAAATGACGAAAGCGTTTACGAACCAGTTTATCTCAATTTAAGAGTATTTTCGAGTACCACGAGTGATATAGAATTATATGCATTTTGAAAAATTCTCAATGTTTCAAATGAGAAATTAAAATTTTTTAAATGTTTCCACATATGTAATTGAATTATTTATTTTATTTAGAAACCATCGTCGTGATATTTCATAAAGCTTTGATATATCTTCTAAGAGGAACTTTTTTTATACGGTCGTTCTCCACCGCATAAATTAAATTTTGTTTGATATATTGTGTGAGTAACTGTGTTTTAAAAATATTTATGAAGTTTCTAAATATTTTTTTTTCGCGATAATTTTCCCTGCAATCCCTATCTACCGCATAAAAACGGATTTAACTGTATTTGGTTTAATATTTGCTCGAAAAAAAAACTTCATTGGTTTTGTTATAGACTTATTTGATATGCTTTCTTTTATGAGTGCCAGAATCTTGTTTTACTCATGGGAAAAATAAAATAAAATGAAAGTCCATCATTCAGTTTGAAATACAAATCTTTATAGGAGAACCCTTGCCTTAGCCTTTGTCAAGCGCATAAATACACTTAATATAATAGACACACATTAACTTTGTTTGTACGTCTATTTCAATTATATCCCCTTGTCAAGAAATAAGGGCTGTCACAATGGCAATAGATTTGACAGACATAGTTTGCTATTGAAAATAAAAGGAAAAACAAATAAAAAATTTTTGCCCATTGAATAGGAAAGACGAAGGCTGGTAAAGTTGATTTTTATATCCATTATCAGGAGCAGAGCGGTATATTAACTTTTTCTTTTCATTTGTAGCACTTACTAATAAGTATAAAAATGTAGTGGACTTCAATATATACAGTACTGATCTCAACGTGATTTTGAAACTATTTGTTCATGTTTAATTATTGAGATGTTGGACTGATATCTGCGTAATAAAGAGTAGGTAAAAAAGGTATTTAAGTATGAAATCCGAATTTAACAAACATTTGGTTAACACCACGAATAGATGAAGTACATGTCTGAGATTGTCCTTTTTTTTTTGCTTTTAAATCGGTCAACAATAACTACTCGTAATACCAAAGCATATGTCGATGCAAACATATTTTTGATAAAAACGAAAATATCCAGTTTTATGGAAGGAAGTCGTTTTTTCGTCGTATCGTTACTTAAAATGATTTTAAGAACCGTAGGCGTGAATATTCGTGAGAAGACCCAAACATACCAACCGTATCGACCGCAAAACACAATCGATTTAGCAGAAGGACAATTCTGTGTGTATGGTGAGACCAAAAGGAAGTGAGCAATTACAAACTGTTAAATCCCTTTGGAACGGTTAATGTCATATGCTATTAACAACAATTAATTGATTTAAATCATTCGCTATTCAAAAAGTGATAAAAAAGATAGACTCATCCATACGATAAAACCGCTTCATGACGCATTAAAAATATTCAACTGGGAAGTGCCAGTCAGAGCGGTATACTCAGCAAACCTGAGTGATTCTGTTTACAACTTATTTGCTTCGATGAGTTGCATTTTTTGCTGAACAGCATTTTGATCCAAGCGAAAATGTGGAAAATTAGATCAATGATTTTCTTACCAGATATGTGGAAAAAGTGAACAGCTACCGATGGGCAATACATCGAATCAAATACTTTTGATAATTTTTAATGTATATTTTTGTTATACAAAAAAATTCCGGTCTCATATATAACTAGAAAATCGATATGAAATTTTCGACATATATTATGTGTAAATGCTTTTTATTTTTTTTTTGTTATTGTTTTTATTTAGCTGCAGAGTAATATTGAAATGCAAGGGGATAATTTGTTCAAAGCTATGTTTAGTAAAGCTTCTGTTATTTTTTGTGAAGCAGATGAAAGAGCGAGTAGTGTTATATACAAATATCATGTGATGATAAAGATTTTCAAATTGTTACAAAAACCTATGAGGAAAACTTTATTTTAACTAAAGCCTTATCATAATAATTGATAGATACTTTTACTTAGATACACTTAGATAATTAGATACTTTTCATTTCATGGTCTTTCAAGTTTAAGCTCAATACGTAATATATAATTAAATATGTTTCGAATATTCGAAAATATTTGAAAAAACAATTTTGGTTTTGGTTTCTTAGCCACTTATTGTAGATGACTTTCATAGTTGCGTGTATTTTTTTTGCAGTGAAACATACAGACTCGCATTATTATATCCTGTAACAAAACTGTCACGTTCATATACGTGTCTCCATCTGCCACACGGGAGCCAATTATCCCTCGGATGGTTAGTGGGAATTGTCCCACACCCTGTATCGCGGGAAAACGTGGAGGTAAGCCTTTATGGTCCGAACCCACGTTAAATTTCTATTGCTAACATATACATATATATAATAACACATATAAACGAATGAAGGTATGTCATGACTCTAATCCTTGTTTATTTCAATATCTTTTGCAAACTTTTCTTTAAAAGACAGAACTGAAAAGGAAAAGCTGGTTAGTATGTATACATGTTTACTATATTTCAACCATAATGATAACCTAAATAGCCACTACCCCTATAGCGAGAAACATTATGCAGTCGCCGTTGATTATCTAGTGTATGATATACCTGGAGCAAACGATGTATATGGCTAATAAGCTTAACAATATAAGAAAAAATGGTTTAATCGAGCACAATGATGACAGAAATGAGCTAAAAGACAGACATGTATCCTATAATAAGGTTCAGAAGGATTCTTAAGAAGATATTTTTGTGTTTCTTGAGTTTTTTATTTTCCTTTTTCTCTCAAAACATCGTCTGACTCGTGTAATTAGAAAACGATAGGAAATTTCGAAAATTCCTCTTTCACATACGATCATATAATATTTGAAATTTGAATTTCATAATAATAATAAGTAATAATTAATACACATTATCCATAATTATGAAAACTGTAATTAAAGCACATAATGTCGTAAGAACTAAATTGAATAATTAGTTCTTTGGGGAAACAAGTTAAGTTTACCTTAAGGATGCTTTTGTTTTTTATGTTGAAAATTAATTAATTCTTTGAGTGATAAAAGCAGTTTGCAAATTTCAACCCTTCGTCGAATTTCTATTTCTTATATATATATATATATATATATTTATATATATAAAATGTTACGATTAAAAGAATAATAATAATAGTAAAATAACACAACAATTTGCTAATACGCTTGTGTATCTTAAATTGTGGACAATGCCTTTTCGTGTCAGTATCTCTCATATGTCAAATGACTTTTAAAACATACTAAGGTGGTTCCTCATATATTTTGCGAGGCTTTTATCAAGACATTCTTCATTACCTAAATACTCTAGTTTATGTGGTTAGACTTAATGCCTTTTACGATAACCCTGCTTCGATGCTCTTTTCGGCACTTTGTTGACAAAGATTAAGTGCCTAAGAGAGCGCCTCTTATTGATAAAATACCTTTTATTGTAAATGAAGCATCCACTGACGATCTATAAGACTATTTGCTTTTGATTGAGTTTTGAGGTCTGTATCGAAAATTTTGTCACTGTCGCATTTTACGTTGCAGTGAAGCAACTCAACTTTGTATCGTTTGTATTTGTTCGCTTTTGGGCTTATTTTAATCCCCAAATGGAAAGAAGAAGAAGAAGAAAAACAGGCTTGCTATTGCCTGCCTGTAGTTAAAACTATCAGTTAGTTGCTTTCATACTTCTTGCTTTCTTCTTTATCATTTAATGCTTTTTGTCTTCGCATATTCCAAAGTAGCGTACAACTTCCGATTACCATTACCAGTCGTAAATATTTAAACATAAACAAATGTACCCTATGCTATTGTATGAAATGTATTTATTCCCTTTTAAATTTGTAAAATTTATTTATTTATGGGAGAAGGATATATTTTTGTAATATTTAAGGAGCGCATAGATTTTAGTCATCTGTTAGAAAAACAAAATTCTAAATTGTTTCATTTCATTTTGAAGAATTATATAAGAATATTTCAATTATGGTTTAATACAAATTCATATATAAATAATGGGTATTTTTAAATTATTTCCGACCATCGTCAGCGAAAGTTCATGCTTTGTTTCCCTTAAAATTTACCGTTTTATCTAGAAGCGAGTATTTTTTTAGACCCTCCACCGAAGCTGAGACCTATATTCATATTGTCATTTTATTTGTAACGCATAGAAAGAAATTTTAGAGACCTCAGAAAGTATATACGTTCTTGATCAGCATTAAATTTAGAATCGATTTAAGCATGTCCGTCTGTCCGTCTGTCAATCTTTCTGTCGTCTTATCTGTGTAATGTCTGTGGTAAATGTTCTCCCGCCATACTTAAAGAAAATTCGACATAATTTTCTCATTTGTTTTCTCTTAGGTTAGAATATCATACAAGATATACTTAACATGACGGATTATCCAGCAAGCAGTGTAGCTAGTCAAAATTGGAATCTAAAAAACATCACTTAATCTACATGTTTACAGATGTTGGAAAGAGAGTAAGGAAGATTTTATATATAAAAATATTCACTTTTGTGTGACTTGCGAATATTTGAATAAATTTCAATTTAATTTTGTTTAATATTCGGTAATTTACCGCAAGTTCCTGCTTATTTCCCTTTAAAATTTCATTTTAAAGTTTCTTTTAAAAATTCGATTAAACGAAATGCATAAAGTTTTTTTGAATTTAGTTTTGAGAAAGTGTTTCGAGAAAAGGCTTTCTTTCAAAGGGTTATAGACCTATTTTGTTTTTATAATTACAATATACTTGTTATAAATTCTTCACATTAGTCTTGGATATTTAAATATGCTTCTTCACTATTTTTTATCACAAATTTTATACCAGAGTATTTCGTTTTTATTACATCTTGAATTTTGAAGGCAGAGTCCTATAAGTAATTGACATCAAAATGTTTATCACACACTTTTAATTTCTTGCGAGAGGCACTCCTTCTTTTATTAATTGCTGTCGGCCTCTTATCCATTCAAAGGTCGCCTTGACGCTAGCTACATTAACGTGTTTTATTTGGTAATGCTTTTAGAGGAAGACAAAAACTCTCTAATCACTTCTCTTATGGTATTAGAAACGCTAAAGATTAACAATATATATATAAAATAGAACATTACCAGCATTTTCGTGACAAAATTATTATGCGGTTAATCCCGTGATTAATATTAAGAAACTCTATGAGAGGAAGGGAGCGGCAAAAACTGACCTAAGCACAATTACGGATTTTTTGCGTCATCTATGTGTAAGGCTACGTGTTAAGAATACATGGGTACGAATATATTGAAAGCTGTGTGCACTTGTTTGTGCTTATTAGTATTATTATTATTATTATTATTATTATTATTATTATTATTCTTATTGTATGATAAATCACACAATTTCATATAAAGTGCTAAACACAATGATTGTGTTAGGATTATGCGGCAACGCAAACGAATTCGATAAAATTTCAAACTCGACGCATGTTTCTGCGTTCACAACCAATACACACAGCGGGAGAGAGAGTAATAGATAGACAGAGAGAAAGAGTACAATGTGTATTTAAAAATAAAACGAAATCATATGATGATTCAACCAACATTTTGCTTTTCATTAATATTTATGTAAGCAAATTGTAATCATATGATTGCTTTTTCAAAACACACACACACACGCGTAACACTAACGCAATCTTTTACTTCCGATAAATAATCAAATTCTTTTGCGAAACATCAGTAAATCATAAAATATAGTACACGGTATAGTAATCACGTCCGGAGACCTCACTAAAGAATTCAGTCGGTAGCAGCGACGAGCCGTGTATACAAAGAGCAGCGACGTATTCAATGAGAGCTAATAACTCACTCTTACGGGCAATTTCAAGTTTATGTGAACAATTTCGATTCATAGTGTCAAGCATGAAAATCATTCAGCGGTTTACCCGCATCTCTTGGTCTACGAATTACACGTTGATGCACGCACGAAGCTCGGCAAATCTAACGGACATCACGTTTTAAAAGGTAAATGCTTAAAGTATACTCAGGATGTTAGTTCATACGAATTGTTCGATTTTTATTACCTAGAAAAACTTAAACAAAAACATATTTGTGCGTTTGTGTTTGAAACACCAAAGCAGACAGAGTAACGTCAGCAAATACACCGTTTATATCTATTCACACTGAAGATCTCGCACGAGATGATTAAATGTAATTTTCAATTTCAATGCTGAACACACTTTTAAATTAAATTCATTATTCTGATCTCATTTCTTGAAGTACGCAACATACTTCTTTATCTTTTGATTTTATGTATTGATTCAATACTCCGTAAGAAGTCGTTGCATACTTTCTACCATTCTTCGTTAATAGGAAAATATTATTTCAAGATGCGTAATTGAATGGAAATGCATGTATTTCTCCTCCTTCTCTTCTCCCTACGGATTAATAATCACAAACACTACTCAGTTACAAAACTAAAAACAATTTCTATTACCTTTCATTTTTTGATCTTTTGTTTTAATATTAATTTTATATTTCACGTAAATTCAATTTTTTAACATTTTAAGTGAATCATTAATTTCTGCAGTCTGAGCAATCGGGACAATCTCAAGATTATCGACAAAAGTAACATACAACTGCTTATACGTGTGCTTTTCGTTTTCTTTCTAATCAAAAATTCCAACAGCGGTTTTAGAAGATTTCTTACTTTAATGCTCGCTTCTTTCAGTTTTTCTTTTTCTATTTTCATTTTTGTTTCGATTTTCTCTTGTAAAAAAACTTCACACTCGTTCATATAAAAGAACTAAACAGACATTTCATAATGTAAGAAATATATATGAAAAAACGCTAATGCCAAGAGAATGGAAAAAATATAAAACATTTTATTTGAAGTATATGATAATAAGTCAACTAAGTTCAGACCATTATCAATCAAATGCAGTTTCTTGCGGATACCGCGGCTGGTGTTACATACCTGTTCGATATTGCTAGATTTTTCTAGATGAAGTTTTCCGTAAGAGTCGAAGTCACCACGCGAACAATCGCGATATCATGACTTTCAATATTTTGCGTCAATATTTTATCTACTGAATAAATGTTTCGCTTAATTCGAGCAGCTCGCAATATACTCAA